>CM026403.1:63371143-63407662 GCA_014843695.1 Archivesica marissinica | reverse complement strand
CAGACCACTATAACACATACAGACATAGCCCCAGACCTCTATAACACAGACATACATAACACCCGACCATTATAACACATATAGACATAACACCAGACCTCTATAACACAGACAGACATAACACCAGACCTCTATAACACATACAGACATAACACCAGACCTATATAACACATACAGACATAACATCAGACCTCTATAACACATACAGACATAACACCAGACCACTAAATATAACACAGACAGACATAACACCAGACCACTATAACACAGACAGACATGGCCCCAGACCTCTATAACACATACATACATAACACCAGACCTCTATATCACATACAGACATAACACCAGACCTCTATAACACATACAGACATAACACCAGACCCCTATAACACATACAGACATAACACCAGACCTCTATAACACATACAGACATAGCCCCAGACCTCTATAACACATACAGACATAACACAAGACCTCTATAACACATACAGACATAGCCCCAGACCTCTATAACACAGACAGACATAACACCAGACCTCTATAACACCAGACCTCTATAACACAGACATACATAACACCAGACCACTATAACACAGACAGACATAGCCCCAGACCACTATAACACAGACAGACATAACACCAGACCTCTATAACACAGACAAGACATAGCCCCAGACCACTATAACACTGACATACATAGCACCAAACATATATGCATCACACCTGAATGCACTAGTACCACCACTGAGAGCTCTATATATACAAGTATTACCGATACAACAGTTACTTACACATTACATGTATCAATGTATGCGATGTACATATATTACTATTAGTCGTATACCTGAAACCATAAACAATTCACTGATATCAGTTATTCAATCCAATCGTGGGCTTTTATGGCGTTATTGCATTTAACTGTTTAAATGTTTAAGTAATCTACCAAGTATCAGTTATTCAGCTGTTCAGTACCAGTCCACCGATGTCACTGGCTTCACCATTTTTCGGACCGTTGACATGTACCTTCAGCTGTCTGACAGTGACATGCGTTCAATGACAGTTACCTTCATTTTTCTGCCGGCGATAGATTAACCTGCTAACGCGTCGTTTGCTTTGTCAGTAACATCACATGACTAAAAACGTGCTAAATATTATTAAACAAAGCTTTGTTTTCATTTTTTAACAAATCTCGTTTCAAACGAGACAGCCTTCAAAATGATAAAAACTGGTTCCCGGTATCTGAATCTAAGCTACTGTAACATATCATCACTGGTGGCTACGGGTTATATCAATATTCAGACCGTGTCTCTTTATATATGAACAGTTGTCAGTTATTATATTACGGAGGTTGGTGCACCAAGTACTGGTTAACCGCAAGAGCCTACCCAGCAAATGTGTTATTAGGTCGCTCATACCCATGGGCAACCGGTAGAGACGTTAAAATAATAACCTTAAAAAAAGAATCGAACATTGAACCTTGGAAGCAAGTCATAACAGCCCATGTACAAAACTGCCCAGAAATAGTCAAAACGGCCACACATTTCAAAAAAATTTAAATTACTAATATGGCCCATAAACGGCCCAACTATATTTTAGTTTATAGGGTTATTCGATCTTTTTCTATCTCGGAGTCTGGTCAAAGTCCCGTTTCAGACACTATCATTGTACATATAACTGGCTCCGTTAATATCGAATTCCGTTACGTCAAACTTATGTCGAAGTATTGTGTTCGGTCCGACGGAATTCTACATAACGGATGTAGACTGTATATGCTTGCAGCGTAAAGCGGACTTATTTACAAGTTCTTAAAAGTACATGTATGTACAATAATGCCAACTCTTGTCTACGAGCAAATATAAATACTTCAAACTATTTGTCTTGCTCAACTAAAGTCTAGACAAGGTCAAACAATTTCCGTACTACTTTCTTTATATGTAAATGACTTACTTCTTGCTACAAAGTTGTACGTGTATATTAGAAGGTCTTATTTGTAAGATATATGACCTACATGACTATTTTAAACTGTTTTACTACTACATGTATATGCCGATGATACAATTATTGTTTCTGAATATGTCAAATGATTTACAAGAAGATATTGCACTGTATGAAAACTATTGTAATACATGGAAATTGTTTCTAAATACACCAACGACAAAATTAATATGTTCTTATTTTTCAAACTAGGGAAACTTCTGCATAAAGCACTCTGCTGTGTACATTTATATTATATAATAGTTACATGTTATGCTACTGTGTAAATGCATTTTTATTTATGTACACGGAAGACACAAATGGGTTACCCGAACGGAGCCTCCGAATTAAAAACAAAGCATATACACAATACAGTGACACAACAAGATGGCAATGAAATCAACAAAAGGCATACAATTTAACTCTTTCACCGCCAATGTCGCATAAAAGCGACTTTGCAAAAAAGTAGAGAACCCGATCAGACAGAACAGAACGTGCCGTCTGATAAGGCTGTATGCTGATTGCTCTTCAGACAGTGGAGCTGAAGCACCTGTCCGAATAGCAAACAACATAGATCCTGATCAGACGCGGCGTTACGCCGCGGCTGATCTGGATCTATGTTGTTTGCACATGCTCTGAATTTATTCGGCGCTGAAAGAGTTAATAATAAATCAATACCAGTAATATTTATAAATGCTGATGTAATCATTATTATTTAGAGATTCATGCACAGTGTATATTGCTCTTGTGTTTTACGTTATTTATCGTCGCTACCGGTTGTCCATATGAGCGACGCCTCCTGAAGAGAGTAGTCATTTTAAATTTTTGGAGGATAGTGCAATGATACAGACAGAGACCCATTCCAGAATATCATCTGGTTCTTTTACATGCACGGTGTAAAGCATCGACACGAGACCTCGGTTTAAAGTCTCATCTGAAAGACTGTTAATTGTATTAGGGTCAGACGGGGGATCGAACCTGCGATCCATGTATTACCAGTCCAGCGTGTTACCACTGGACTACAGATCCGTCTGTATAATTGTTTCATCCAACGGCCACACTATATAATTATGTGCTAGCTGTAGTGTTGAATCCTGCTGTACCTAAACCTTACCCTTTTGAATGTCGCATATATCCGAATATGACACATATGTATTTCGCAAAACATGTGGACGCAAAACAATAGGGCATATGTACATGTATTATGCAAAACACGTGGACGCGTACACGCTATAAACTCCGTATACGTTTTTAAACTATTTTTTCGCAGCCAGACATACTGACCATGATGATAACCTAAAAACAGTGTTACCCTAGTTGACTCTTTAAGTAAGATAAGTCCGCCTCCGTGGTCGAGTGGTTAAGGTCGCTGACTTGTATACCACTGTAACCTATCATCACTGATGGTCACGGGTTCGAGCCCCGCTCAGGCCGTGTCTCATTTATATGAAAAAGTTGGCAGTTTCTTACGGAGGTTGGTGCACCCAAGTACTGGTTAACCGCTGGAGCCTGCCCAGGAAAGGTGTTGTTAGGTAAACTGCCCGCCGGCGATATAGCCCAAAATAGTGCTGATGCAGGCGTAAAACCCGAAATATAACATAACTTAATTAAGATATAAAGCAATTTTACTCCCACAAAGTGACAAAGATGGATTGGCATGAGGATGAGAACTCATATAATACCATGCCAAAAATAACGCGAACGGCAGTGACAATTTTAATGAAGAAATACAAGTGTCAATGATTCCTTAGCAAACTATTCACTAGTATGGACGAGAACGAAATAATCCAAACAATGTCAACGCTATGTTGCTCTTTTCTTTAACTGGTGACTATAAGTCTCATTAGAAACGAATGGCAGCTGTATTATGCAAGCAAGGATATCATCCGTCAATGTTCCATGTCCTTATAAATACGGTAAGATGGTAACAGTTGTAGCAGCTATTTCTTGTCATGTCTTTCTAATCCTAGAAAAATAAACATGTAAAATAATTGATAACATTATACAAAATTGGTCCGGTGTAGGCTCTTATAATCAGCGCGCACCCAACTGATTACATATCATTGTCTACATCTGTTAGAACTTTGCTGTGACGTATTCTGAAAACACTAGCCTGAGTTCCAGTCTGTCGATTTTTCACCCTTTTTTTACTGGCAAACGACGCTGGTGTTATCAGAAACTCAATAAGGCTCAATTAACTGTTTTAGTAAAATATGTATATGTTTAAGTATATATATATATTCCCAGGCTATGAAAACACGACTGTACAGTATGAGATCTACTGCATATGTGTGCGTGAGAGACGTCTCTCTCCCCCCTCTCTCTCTCAGCACAAACTACCCACATATACAGCTCTCACATATGGGCTTATAAACAGCCCCTCCTCAATTGTGTCAATATTATACAGCTCCTTCTCAATTGTACTGACAGTATGTATGTTCCATTAATGTCAAACCCCTTGCGGGGACCTATATATGCTTTCCTGGGCATGCTTAGCCGACCATAGCGGTTAACCAGTACTAAGCAATGTGTGTGAGGTGCCTTGCTCAATGACACTACATACGTGGCCTGACTGAGTATCGAACCCGGACCGTTCGATTCCAAATCCGACTCTCTGCCATTGGACCACGGACACCATACAGTACATCGTACATTATTCTGAATCAGACACTAACTTGTGAGTAAGTGCAACACATTGAATAGAACGTTTCTATAATGATTATTAGTAGAATCTGCAGCGTAACATTTATATACCTATTATAATCCTAGTCCTAATTTGAAGCTCAATACATTTTATGTACCGACGTCTGACATTTAACCAATACCACGAGAAATGCCGAACCTTTGAATTGAGTATTCGTAGAAATCCGTGAAGGGTTTTTCCTGTTCATTCGTTTATTTTTAGTAACAAATTGATAATTGACCAGCCAATCGTCGCTCTTTAAAATGTATTTACTACCTTTATTGATCCACCATGAATGTATCATTTCAGGAAATGTGTTTCATATAATTTTGAAGCAAAAAATAACTATTCGGTTAAGTGGAAACATACAAGTGTAAGCTGGTTTAGTTATAACATTATCTCGATTTATATGACAATGGAGCCATTGGAGGAAGTTAAATCTACTTGGGTAATGAAATATTCTAGTGAAATGCCTACCGAGTTTGTTTCACGAGTGGAATGCGAATTAGATGACCCTGGGGCAGACTCGACTCATGCGTTATCATGCGCCAAAGAAACAACCCAATCAAGGATGCGTGATTTAAACACACAATTAAGAAAGGAAGAGTTTTTCTTTGAAGTACTGTGTTCAGTAATTGGTGACAGAGAACATAACAAACGGCCACCGGATTTTAATGCGATGTATGCAAAGGTAAACAAACCTGATAAAAGCAAACTACCTGAGTCAACGATAGAAAATGATGAGGCTATTGATGAAAACATGACACATTCTAATCAGGTTCATTTATCAAGCACAGCTTTAAGTAGTCAAATGGATGGCGCATATGAAGAAATTGAATTTTGCAAAAACAACCAACCTGAAAAGAAGAAACAACTTCGTGGATCGGTAAAAGACAAAATACAACAGTTTGAGCGAAGTGACTCATCGTCAAATGAAGATAATACAGGTATTGAGGGGGACTATGCCAGGCTTGTGAATGTGATTAAACCTGCCGTCTCTCCAAAGCCATCATCAAAACGACGACCAAGAGAAAATGAATATGAAGATATAGTACTTCCATGTTTTACTTCAAATAAAAAGCCTGAGGATCCAAGCAATGCAAAAATCCAGAGTGAAGAAATTACACAAGTTACTGATAATACAGAGATAGAAAGTAGTCAAACTGGATTCAAACAGGAAGGATATTCTTCCATCGCTGATCAAAATTTTAAAAATAAATCTGTTAACAATCGACAAAATAAACGACCTGCGCCTCCTGTCCCAACAAGACGGAGTATGGGAAAAGCTACGGAAGACTTGGATAATGTTTTGAAAAATACTGAAGCTATGACTTTGAAACATAGCGAACATGGGCCACAATTGGCATCAAGAGCAAGGCAGAAACCATATCCAATTGAAGAGGTAAAATGTACAGATGGACAAGATACTGGTGGATTACATGAACAGATTGAGAATGTTGATGGTTACTGCGCAATTAGAAGTGTAAATTCTGACAATAACAGACATGTATCAATCGTGCAGGTCAAAAGTGGTAGCGAAAAACGACAAACTTCTAACAAACATGCAGATGTCGATATATCTGACCGAGAGTTATCACGATCAACAGAGAACATATGTAAGGCTGGACGAGAAAACATGACTCGGAATTTGAGCAAATCCTTTGACGACTTAAACCAAGATGGTGATTATGCAGAGTTGGAAGACCCTCGAACAAAGTCACTCGAGTGTAAGAATGGTAGTAGCTTTAGGTTGATGCAAGGAAACGATGAAACAGATCAGATTATAGGTGAACGGTATCGATCTCTCTCAAGCACTAGCGGCTCAGAGGACGATCTTTGTAGAACTGTCGTTGTTAGTATGGCTGAAATTGTAAGTGGCATAAAAGGAACTGCTGAGGCTACTGTGCCAACATCACCGAAATTAAAAGAAAGAAGAAACCGAGTGCCAGATTATGAAAAGTGGAATTTCCAAACTTTGCTTACACAGACTGGTATCAGTGTCGCTGAGAATGAAAATTTAACCGATACAGGAAGTGAAGACGATTGTTCGTACGATAATGTTGTAGATAAACAGAGCGATGACTCCGGGGTGTGTGAGTCCACAGAGGATAGAGAGAAACAAAGGGCAGGGAGGACTGCAGACACATCCATCACTTCGACCAGTACAGATGGGTCACGTATATCTACAGCATGTAAGTACACGTATATATCTACAGCATGTATCATTGTATGTACACATATAATTGATACACCGTGTAAGTACACGTATATATCTACAACATGTATGTACACATATAATTGATACACCGTGTAAGTACACGTATATATCTACAGCATGTATGTACACATATAATTGATACACCGTGTAAGTACACATATATATCTACAGCATGTATGTACACGTGTATATCTACTACATGTATGTACACGTATATATCTACTACATGTATGTACGTACACGTATATATCTACTATATGTAAGTACACGTATATATCTACTACATGTATGTACGTACACGTATATATCTACTATATGTAAGTACACGTATATATCTACTATATGTAAGTACACGTATATATCTACTATATGTAAGTACACGTATATATCTACTACATGTACGTACACGTATATATCTACTACATGTAAGTACACATATATATCTACTATATGTATGTAAGTACACGTATATATCTACTACATGTATGTACGTACACGTATATATCTACTATATGTAAGTACACGTATATATCTACTACATGTATGTACGTACACGTATATATCTACTATATGTAAGTACACGTATATATCTACTATATGTAAGTACACGTATATATCTACTATATGTAAGTACACGTATATATCTACTATATGTACGTACACATATATATCTACTATATGTAAGTACACGTATATATCTACTATATGTATGTAGTACACGTATATATCTACTATTATGTACGTACACGTATATATCTACTATATGTAAGTACACGTATATATCTACTATATGTAAGTACGTACACGTATATATCTACTACATGTAAGTACACGTATATATCTACTATATGTAAGTACACATATATATCTACTATATGTAAGTACACGTATATATCTACTACATGTACGTACACGTATATATCTACTACATGTAAGTACACATATATATCTACTATATGTATGTACGTACACGTATATATCTACTATATGTAAGTACACGTATATATCTACTATATGTAAGTACACGTATATATCTACTATATGTAAGTACACATATATATCTACTATATGTATGTAAGTACACGTATATATCTACTATATGTAAGTACACATATATATCTACTACATGTAAGTACACATATATATCTACTATATGTATGTACGTACACGTATATATCTACTATATGTAAGTACACGTATATATCTACTATATGTAAGTACACATATATATCTACTACATGTAAGTACACGTATATATCTACTATATGTAAGTACACATATATATCTACTACATGTAAGTACACGTATATATCTACTACATGTATGTAAGTACACGTATATATCTACTACATGTAAGTACACATATATATCTACTATATGTAAGTACACATATATATCTACTACATGTAAGTACACGTATATATCTACTACATGTATGTACGTACACGTATATATCTACTATATGTAAGTACACGTATATATCTACTATATGTAAGTACACGTATAATTGTATTATAGTTCATGTCATGCTAAATGCCATGTGTAAAGTGTAGTGAGAACTGCGATTATCGGACCTTGTACCATAAATAGCAGTCCGCCTCCATGGTCGAGTGGTTACGGTTGCTGACTTGTATACCGCTGTAACCTATCATCACTGATGGTCACGGGTTCGAGCCCCGCTCAGACCGTGTCTTATTTATATGAAAAAGTTGGCAGTTTCTTACGGAGGTTGGTGCACCCAAGTACTGGTTAACCGTTGGAGCCTGCCCAGGAAAGGTGTTGTTAGGTAAACTGCCCGCCGGCGATATAGCCCAAAATGGTGCTGATGCAGGCGTAAAACCCGAAATATAACATAATAACATAACAATAAATAGCAATATTGTTGACTTGAAGAGACTTGCCCACCAAACATTACCACCGTAGGTTTGAATTCCATTTGGGGTGTGAGATTGTTTCATGTTCGGAATTTATCTAGATTGCTGAAAAGCTTGGCTTAGGGAAGGTGAAGGGTTCTACCCTGGTGACTGTACATGCTTGGAATACTGTTTGGGTCCAATAATGTCGGGAGGTTTACCATATGACATACATATACATGTAAGCTCTCTGTGTAACCCTAGCTCACACAAATTAAATACGCATGTATATATATACGCTTTCTTTGAAACCAATCTGTATGTACAGTAAAAACCCTCTATGCGACCACCCCGATTTCGAGACCACCCCACTATTGCGAATGATTTTTTTCAGAACGGAATATTTCACTATACATGTCAATGGTCGTTGACCCCGATAACCAGACCACCCCGTTATTCCGTAATACGACCAGATAATTCAGACAAATGCCATTAATCCTATGCTAATTGAACCTCTAATACGACCGGAGGCGATTTTCTCACTTCCATTGATAAAACATTTTTAATTATGTCCCTGTTTTACGACAATTAATGTGTGTTTTATGTTTATTTATCGTCGCTACCGGTTGCCCATATGAGCGACGCCTCCTGAAGAGATTAGTCATTTTAGATTTTGGAGGATAGTGCAATGATACAGAGAGAGACCCATTCCAGAGTCTCCTCTGGTTCTTTTACGTGCACAGTGTAAAGCACCGACATGAGACCTCGGTTTAACGTCCCATCTGAAAGACTGTTCATTTTATTAGAGTCAGACGGGGGATTGAACCTGCGATCCCTGGATTACCAGTCCAGCGTGTTACCACTGGACTACAGATCCGTCCGTCGACAATTAAGCGACCACTTTATGGTATCGGTCAAGGTTAAGTGAGATAAACACGGAAGTGTTGATTGTAAATGATTGCTTTTGATTGCTTTTAATCTTTTGTATATTGTCTGGAGTGGAGTATCGCAGCTAAAGTTGTACTGCATGTGTAAGGACTTGGGCACTCTGTCACAGGACTTAGCTAAAACATCCAAGATGAGATCGAGAAACAATCCATGAAAGTGAAGTGTTTATATAAGCAGTCAACCCGTGAATGTTTTTTTAAAATAATGAATGATTGATGATGATATGTACTTTTCAAGGAAACTACTGTGCTTGGTATACACAATATAATTAATGAAACAAGAAAATAAATGTTGAAAATAAATGGATTAACTCATTTACATTGTTCTTTATTTTATTATTAATTAATTAATTGTGATATACAGTTGTCTATGAATGGATTTCAGAAGTACAATCCTAAACCATAGAAACAACCAACCCTTCTGTAATTAAAACAGAAACACCAAGAAATTGTCATATGTGAAAGTACATCGTACATGTAGTAAAATTATCATAATTTGGTCTTCTGGACCAAGCTCGATAAAGAGACCACCCCACTAATAAGACCACTTTTTGGAAGTCCCATAGGTGGTCTTATTATAGGGGTTTTACTGTACATTCGAGCTGGAGCAGTTACGATTGTGCCCTTAGGCAAGGCATTTAAATTCCACATGCCTCTTCTCTCTCCCTCGTGGCAATGGATTCCATCAGGAATGAGTTCTCGAGAGTGATTAATATTAGTTGAAAGAACTTGTTTCGCAATCAAGCTAAAATAAATTTGTATAAACTGTGTACATTCGGTGTTTGATGTGTTAGTACTGTTACTGTAAAGTGTAAACTGCCACATAGTACATCTGAGTCACAACTTGTGTCAATATAAACCATTTTTAAAAAATAAAATATGTGTGTGTTTTACGTTTATTTATCTCCACTACCGGTTACCCATATGAGCAACGCCTCCTGAAGAGATTAGTCATTTTAGATTTTGGAGAATAGTGCAATGATACAGACAGAGACCCATTCCAGAGTCTCCTCTGGTTCTTTTTATGTGCACAGTGTAAAGCACCGACACGAGACCTCGGTTTAACATCCCATCTGAAAGGTCAGGCGGGGGATCGAACCTGCGACCCCTGGATTACCAGTCCAGTGTGTGTTACCACTGGACTACAGATCCGTCTGTATAAAAAATGATTCCGCTATATTGAAACAGATGGAAGCATAATTGGTACTTAATTGGTTAATCGGATAACACCTCCAGGTAGTTACTGGCACTAAAAAGGTGTAATTTGTAAGTAAATTATGTACATGTATGTAATTCGCACAAAATATCAATTGTTGACACTAAAATCAGTACCGGTGTGACACCGGTATACATTTGTAACATATTGATAATTGAATTTGTTCTCAATAATTGCATTAATATATACAGTACATGTTGTAGAGATACTGATAGTAATCATTAATGGTATAAATTGTTAAGTCTGCCTCCGTGGTCGAGTGGTTACGGTCGCTGACTTGTATACCACTGTAACCTATCATCACTGATGGTCACGGGTTCGAGCCCCGCTCAGGCTGTGTCTCATTTATATGAAAAAGTTGGCAGTTTCTTACGGAGGTTGGTACACCCAAGTACTGGTTAACCGCTGGAGCCTGCCCAGGAAAGGTGTTGTTAAGTAAGCTGTCCGCCGGCGATATAGCCCGAAATGGTGCTGATGCAGGCGTAAAACCCGAAATATAACATAACATAAATTGTTAATGGTGATACGTTGTTTGTACATGTAATATGTTCACTTTGATTATGCGGGATAAATAAACTAGAGAATAGCACACCTCCGCGCCGGTTGTTCACAGGTCAACATCTCACAAGTATTCTGTAGCTGGGGCACAAGAAGGGTATCAGAGACACATGGAAGTGTTCTGTAGCTGGGGCACAGGAAGGGTATCAGAGACACATGGAAGTGTTCTGTAGCTGGGGCACAGGAAGGGTATCAGAGACACGTGGAAGTGTTCTGTAGCTGGGGCACAAGAAGGGTATTAGTGACACATGGAAGTGTTCCATAGCTGGGGCACAAGAAGGGTATCAGAGACACGTGGAAGTGTTCTGTAGCTGAGGCACAAGAAGGGTATCAGAGACACATGGAAGTGTTCTGTAGCTGGGGCACAAGAAGGGTATCAGAGACACGTGGAAGTGTTCCGTAGCTGGGGCACAAGAAGGGTATCAGAGACACGTGGTAGTGTTCCGTAGCTGGGGCACAAGAAGGGTATCAGAGACACGTGGAAGTGTTCTGTAGCTGGGGCACAAGAAGGGTATTAGTGACACATGGAAGTGTTCTGTAGCTGAGGCACGAGAAGGGTATCAGAGACACGTGGAAGTGTTCTGTAGCTGAGGCACAAGAAGGGTATCAGAGACACGTGGAAGTGTTCTGTAGCTGAGGCACAAGAATGGTATCAGAGACACGTGGAAGTGTTCCGTAGCTGGGGCACAAGAAGGGTATCAGAGACACGTGGTAGTGTTCCGTAGCTGGGGCACAAGAAGGGTATCAGAGACACATGGAAGTGTTCTGTAGCTGGGGCACAAGAAGGGTATCAGAGACACGTGGAAGTGTTCCGTAGCTGGGGCACAAGAAGGGTATCAGAGACACGTGGAAGTGTTCCGTAGCTGGGGCACAAGAAGGGTATCAGAGACACGTGGTAGTGTTCTGTAGCTGGGGCACAAGAAGGGTATTAGTGACACATGGAAGTGTTCTGTAGCTGGGGCACAAGAAGGGTATCAGAGACACGTGTGGAAGTGTTCTGTAGCTGGGGCACAAGAAGGGTATCAGAGACACGTGGAAGTGTTCCGTAGCTGGGGCACAAGAAGGGTATCAGAGACACGTGGTAGTGTTCTGTAGCTGGGGCACAAGAAGGGTATTAGTGACACATGGAAGTGTTCTGTAGCTGGGGCACAAGAAGGGTATTAGTGACACATGGAAGTGTACTGTAGCTGGGGCACAAGAAGGGTATCAGAGACACGTGGAAGTGTTCTGTAGCTGGGGCACAAGAATGGTATCAGAGACACATGGAAGTGTTCCGTAGCTGGGGCACAAGAAGGGTATCAGAGACACGTGGAAGTGTTCTGTATCTGAGGCACAAGAAGGGTATCAGAGACACGTGGAAGTGTTCTGTAGCTGAGGCACAAGAAGGGTATCAGAGACACGTGGAAGTGTTCTGTAGCTGAGGCACAAGAATGGTATCAGAGACATGTGGAAGTGTTCCGTAGCTGGGGCACAAGAAGGGTATCAGAGACACGTGGAAGTGTTCTGTAGTTGGGGCACAAGAAGGGTATCAGAGACACGTGGAAGTGTTCCGTAGCTGGGGCACAAGAAGGGTATCAGAGACATGTGGTAGTGTTCCGTAGCTGGGGCACAAGAAGGGTATCAGAGACACGTGGAAGTGTTCTGTAGCTGGGGCACAAGAAGGGTATCAGAGACACATGGAAGTATTCTGTAGCTGGGGCACAAGAAGGGTATCAGAGACACGTGGAAGTGTTCTGTAGGTGGGGCACAAGAAGGGTATTAGTGACACATGGAAGTGTACTGTAGCTGGGGCACAAGAAGGGTATCAGTGACACGTGGAAGTGTTCTGTAGCTGGGGCACAAGAAGGGTATCAGAGACACGTGGAAGTGTTCTGTAGCTGGGGCACAAGAAGGGTATCAGAGACACGTGGTAGTGTTCCGTAGCTGGGGCACAAGAAGGGTATCAGAGACACGTGGAAGTGTTCTGTAGCTGAGGCACAAGAAGGGTATCAGAGACACGTGGACGTGTTCTGTAGCTGGGGCACAAGAAGGGTATCAGAGACACGTGGTAGTGTTCCGTAGCTGGGGCACAAGAAGGGTATCAGAGACACGTGGAAGTGTTCTGTAGCTGAGGCACAAGAATGGTATCAGAGACACGTGGAAGTGTTCCGTAGCTGGGGCACAAGAAGGGTATCAGAGACACGTGGTAGTGTTCCGTAGCTGGGGCACAAGAAGGGTATCAGAGACACGTGGAAGTGTTCTGTAGCTGGGGCACAAGAAGGGTATCAGAGACACATGGAAGTGTTCTGTAGCTGGGGCACAAGAAGGGTATTAGTGACACATGGAAGTATTCTGTAGCTGGGGCACAAGAAGGGTATCAGAGACACATGGAAGTGTTCTGTAGCTGGGGCACAAGAAGGGTATTAGTGACACATGGAAGTGTACTGTAGCTGGGGCACAAGAAGGGTATCAGTGACACGTGGAAGTGTTCTGTAGCTGGGGCACAAGAAGGGTATCAGAGACACGTGGAAGTGTTCTGTAGCTGGGGCACAAGAAGGGTATCAGAGACACGTGGAAGTGTTCTGTAGCTGGGGCACAAGAAGGGTATCAGAGACACGTGGAAGTGTTCTGTAGCTGAGGCACAAGAATGGTATCAGAGACACGTGGAAGTGTTCCGTAGCTGGGGCACAAGAAGGGTATCAGAGACACGTGGTAGTGTTCCGTAGCTGGGGCACAAGAAGGGTATCAGAGACACGTGGAAGTGTTCTGTAGCTGGGGCACAAGAAGGGTATCAGAGACACGTGGAAGTGTTCCGTAGCTGGGGCACAAGAAGGGTATCAGAGACACGTGGTAGTGTTCTGTAGCTGGGGCACAAGAAGGGTATTAGTGACACATGGAAGTGTTCTGTAGCTGGGGCACAAGAAGGGTATTAGTGACACATGGAAGTGTACTGTAGCTGGGGCACAAGAAGGGTATCAGAGACACGTGGAAGTGTTCTGTAGCTGGGGCACAAGAATGGTATCAGAGACACATGGAAGTGTTACGTAGCTGGGGCACAAGAAGGGTATCAGAGACACGTGGAAGTGTTCTGTAGCTGAGGCACAAGAAGGGTATCAGAGACACGTGGAAGTGTTCTGTAGCTGAGGCACAAGAAGGGTATCAGAGACACGTGGAAGTGTTCCGTAGCTGAGGCACAAGAAGGGTATCAGAGACATGTGGAAGTGTTCTGTAGCTGGGGCACAAGAAGGGTATCAGAGACACGTGGAAGTGTTCTGTAGTTGGGGCACAAGAAGGGTATCAGAGACACGTGGAAGTGTTCCGTAGCTGGGGCACAAGAAGGGTATCAGAGACATGTGGTAGTGTTCCGTAGCTGGGGCACAAGAAGGGTATCAGAGACACGTGGAAGTGTTCTGTAGCTGGGGCACAAAAAGGGTATCAGAGACACGTGGAAGTGTTCTGTAGCTGGGGCACAAGAAGGGTATTAGTGACACATGGAAGTATTCTGTAGCTGGGGCACAAGAAGGGTATCAGAGACACGTGGAAGTGTTCTGTAGCTGGGGCACAAGAAGGGTATTAGTGACACATGGAAGTGTACTGTAGCTGGGGCACAAGAAGGTATCAGAGACACGTGGAAGTGTTCTGTAGCTGGGGCACAAGAAGGGTATCAGAGACACGTGGAAGTGTTCTGTAGCTGGGGCACAAGAAGGTATCAGAGACACGTGGAAGTGTTCTGTAGCTGGGGCACAAGAAGGGTATCAGAGACACGTGGAAGTGTTCTGTAGCTGGGGCACAAGAAGGGTATCAGAGACACGTGGAAGTGTTCTGTAGCTGGGGCACAAGAAGGGTATCAGAGACACGTGGAAGTGTTCTGTAGCTGGGGCACAAGAAGGGTATCAGAGACACGTGGAAGTGTTCTGTAGCTGGGGCACAAGAAGGGTATCAGAGACACGTGGAAGTGTTCTGTAGTTGGGGCACAAGAAGGGTCTCAGAGACATGTGGAAGTGTTCCGTAGCTGGGGCACACGAAGGGTATCAGAGACACATGGAAGTGTTCCGTAGCTGGGGCACAAGAAGGGTCTCAGAGACACATGAACGTGTTCTGTAGCTGGGGCACAAGAAGGGTATCAGAGACATGTGGAAGTGTTCTGTAGCTGAGGCACAAGAATGGTATCAGAGACACATGGAAGTGTTCCGTAGCTGGGGCACAAGAAGGGTATCAGAGACACGTGGAAGTGTTCCGTAGCTGGGGCACAAGAAGGGTATTAGTGACACATGGAAGTGTTCTGTAGCTGGGGCACAAGAAGGGTATCAGAGACACGTGGAAGTGTACTGTAGCTGGGGCACAAGAAGGGTATCAGAGACACATGGAAGTGTTCCGTAGCTGGGGCACAGGAAGGGTATCAGAGACACGTGGAAGTGTTCTGTAGCTGAGGCACAAGAAGGGTATCAGAGACACGTGGAAGTGTTCTGTAGTTGGTGAACAAGAAGGGTATCAGAGACATGTGGAAGTGTTCTGTAGTTGGTGAACAAGAAGGGTATCAGAGACATGTGGAAGTGTTCCGTAGCTGATAAATATAATCATTTTGTAACATTGTCATAAAGAACTCTACCCTCTAGGCCTCAATATCAATTCATGAAATATTGTGTTAATTAGCTGTACATGATCCGCTAATCAGTTGTATTTTATAATAGTTTAATCAGATTTACCCAGGATTATTGGCAGCATGTGAATTAAGCATACACACATACCGACATATCCTTATATTAACTACTTATATGTTTTATATGCCATTTATTTTAGTATTTTTATACTGTAACAATTTTTATTTTATATAAATTTACATTGTAGTGTCTCAGCAGGGATCATTCTAGAGGGCGATGTGGGCGAAATAGTCGCCCTAGGGACCCTGACTTTGCCCTCTGGGGGCCCCACTTTTCCCTAAACATTTTTTGTCTAGTACATACACTGGCCCATTATACAGCACTCCTTCTATTCAAATGTTGTATTTAATGGTTGTACTGTGCATTTTAACCCTATTTTGCAGATGTATATTAAAGAACACCATTTAAGGAAGCGATCACGTGCTTTCTCACTTCTCCCAACAATTCTGACCTAGAATGAACCCTGGTCTGATGCTTTGTTAAACTGGTGTGACATACTCTCCCATCTCCGGATGTACTGTAATATTATATACAGGTGTGACATACTCTCCCATCTCCGAATGTACTGTAATATTATATACAGGTGTGACATACTCTCCCATCTCCGAATGTACTGTAATATTATATACAGGTGTGACATACTCTCCCATCTCCGGATGTACTGTAATATTATATACTGGTGTGACATACTCTCCCATCTCCGGATGTACTGTAATATTATATACAGGTGTGACATACTCTCCCATCTCTGGGGTTCTCCGCTACTGGGCCATGTGTAACTGGGGTTCTCCTCTATCAAGCCATGGGTAATTAGGGTTCTCCTCTATCAAGCCATGGGTAACAAGGGTTCTCCTCTATCAAGCCATGGGTAACTATGGTTCTCCTCTATCAAGCCATGGGTAACTAGGGTTCTTCTCTATCAAGCCATGGGTAACAGGGTTCTCCTCTATCAAGCCATGGGTAACAAGGGTTCTTCTCTATCAAGCCATGGGTAACAAGGGTTCTCTATCAAGCCATGGGTAACTAGGGTTCTTCTCTATTAAGCCATGGATAACTAGGGTTCTCCTCTATCAAGCCATGGGTAACAAGGGTTCTTCTCTATCAAGCCATGGGTAACAAGGGTTCTCTATTAAGCCATGGATAACTAGGGTTCTCCTCTATCAAGCCATGGGTAACTAGGGTTCTCCTCTATCAAGCCATGGGTAACAAGGGTTCTTCTCTATCAAGCCATGGGTAACAAGCGTTCTCTATCAAGCCATGGGTAACTAGGGTTCTTCTCTATCAAGCCATGGATAACTAGGGTTCTCCTCAATCAAGCCATGGGTAACAAGGGTTCTCTATCAAGCCATGGGTAACTAGGGTTCTTCTCTATTAAGCCATGGATAACTAGGGTTCTCCTCTATCAAGCCATGGGTAACAAGGGTTCTTCTCTATCAAGCCATGGGTAACAAGGGTTCTCTATTAAGCCATGGATAACTAGGGTTCTCCTCTATCAAGCCACGGGTAACTAGGGTTCTCCTCTATCAAGCCATAGGTAACAAGGGTTCTTCTCTATCAAGCCATGGGTAACAAGCGTTCTCTATCAAGCCATGGGTAACTAGGGTTCTTCTCTATCAAGCCATGGATAACTAGGGTTCTCCTCAATCAAGCCATATGTAACTAGGGTTCTCCTCTATCAAGCCATGGGTAACTAGGGTTCTCCTCTATCAAGCCATGGGTAACAAGGGTTCTCCTCTATCAAGCCATGGGTAACTAGGGTTCTCCGCTATCAAGCCATGGGTAACTAGGGTTCTCCTCTATCAACCATGGGTAACAAGGGTTCTCCTCTATCAAGCCATGGGTAACTAGGGTTTTCCTCTATCAAGCCATGAGTAACTAGGGTTCTCCTCTATCAAGCCATGGGTAATTAGGGTTTTCCTCTATCAAGCCATGAGTAACTAGGGTTCTCCTCTATCAAGCCATGGGTAATTAGGGTTCTACTCTATCAAGCCATGGGTAATTAGGGTTCTCCTCTATCAAGCCATGGGTAACTAGGGACTTCCTCTATCAAGCCATGGGTAACTAGGGTTTTCCTCTATCAAGCCATGAGTAACTAGGGTTTTCCTCTATCAAGCCATGAGTAACTATGGTTTTCCTCTATCAAGCCATGGGTAACTAGGGCTCTGTTCTTTCAAGCCATGGATAACAAGGATTCTCCTCTATCGCCATGGGTAACACGGATTCTCCTCTATCAAGCCATGGGTAACAAGGGTTCTTCTCTATCAAGCCATGGGTAACTAGGGCTCTGTTCTTTCAAGCCATGGGTAACTAGGGTTCTCATATCAAGCCATGTGTAACTGTGGTTCTCTCCTTGGCCATGGATAACAGGTTCTCCTCCACTTAAACCTGGAAAGTTACTGCATTGCAATAGCTGTTATGTTATACAATACAATACTATGTTATACAATGCTACGTTGTACAATACTATGTTATGCAATGCTACGTTGTACAATACTATGTTATACAATGCTACGTTGTACAATACTATGTTATACAATGCTACGTTGTAAATACTATGTTATACAATGCTACGTTGTACAATACTATGTTATACAATGCTACGTTGTACAATACTATGTTATACAATGCTACGTTGTACAATACTATGTTATACAATGCTATGTTGTACAATACTATGTTATACAATGCTACGTTGTACAATACTATGTTATACAATGCTACATTGTACAATACTATGTTATACAATGCTACGTTGTACAATACTATGTTATACAATGCTACGTTGTACAATACTATAGTACAGTGAGGTAGTACTGGCAAGCTGCTGATTGTACAGTGAGATAGTACTAGCAAGCTGCTGATTGTACAGTGAGATAGTACTGGCAAGCTGCTGATTGTACAGTGAGATAGTACTGGCAAGCTGCTGATTGTACAGTGAGGTAGTACTGGCAAGCTGCTGATTGTACAGTGAGGTAGTACTAGCAAGCTGCTGATAGTACAGTACATCCCCTGGTGAGTATGCTAGTGAGTTAGTACTAGCAAGATGCTGATTGTACAGTGAGGTTGTACTGGCAAGCTGCTGATTGTACAGTGAGGTAGTACTAGCAAGCTGCTGATTGTACAGTGAGGTAGTACTTGCAAGCTGCTGATTGTACAGTGAGGTAGTACTAGCAAGCTGCTGATTGT
Source organism: Archivesica marissinica (assembly GCA_014843695.1). Lineage (NCBI taxonomy): Eukaryota > Metazoa > Mollusca > Bivalvia > Venerida > Vesicomyidae > Archivesica > Archivesica marissinica. Next base: position 63,388,387 of record CM026403.1, on the reverse strand, counting down.
ACAGTGAGGTAGTACTTGCAAGCTGCTGATTGTACAGTGAGGTAGTACTGGCAAGCTGCTGATTGTACAGTGAGGTAGTACTAGCAAGCTGCTGATTGTACAGTGAGGTAGTACTGGCAAGCTGTTGATTGTACAGTGAGGTAGTACTAGCAAGCTGCTGATTGTACAGTTAGGTAGTACTGGCAAGCTGCTGATTGTACAGTGAGGTAGTACTGGCAAGCTGCTGATTGTACAGTGAGGTAGTACTGGCAAGCTGCTGATTGTACAGTGAGGTAGTACTAGCAAGCTGCTGATTGTACAGTGAGGTAGTACTGGCAAGCTGCTGATTGTACAGTGAGGTAGTACTGGCAAGCTGTTGATTGTACAGTGAGGTAGTACTGGCAAGCTGCTGATTGTACAGTGAGGTAGTACTAGCAAGCTGCTGATTGTACAGTGAGGTAGTACTAGCAAGCTGCTGATTGTACAGTGAGGTAGTACTGGCAAGCTGCTGATTGTACAGTGAGGTAGTACTGGCAAGCTGCTGATTGTACAGTGAGGTAGTACTGGCAAGCTGCTGATTGTACAGTGAGGTAGTACTAGCAAGCTGCTGATTGTACAGTGAGGTAGTACTGGCAAGCTGCTGATTGTACAGTGAGGTAGTACTGGCAAGCTGTTGATTGTACAGTGAGGTAGTACTGGCAAGCTGCTGATTGTACAGTGAGGTAGTACTAGCAAGCTGCTGATTGTACAGTGAGGTAGTACTAGCAAGCTGCTGATTGTACAGTGAGGTAGTACTGGCAAGCTGCTGATTGTACAGTGAGGTAGTACTGGCAAGCTGCTGATTGTACAGTGAGGTAGTACTGGCAAGCTGCTGATTGTACAGTGAGGTAGTACTAGCAAGCTGCTGATTGTACAGTGAGGTAGTACTGGCAAGCTGTTGATTGTACAGTGAGGTAGTACTAGCAAGCTGCTGATTGTACAGTGAGGTAGTACTGGCAAGCTGCTGATTGTACAGTGAGGTAGTACTGGCAAGCTGCTGATTGTACAGTGAGGTAGTACTAGCAAGCTGCTGATTGTACAGTACATCCACTTGTGAGTATGCCAGTGATTTAGTACTAGCAAGTTGTTAGAACTATATGCACATACATTTCTATTCTGAATTACCCATGATTTAATAAGATTGCTGCATGGACATTTAGTGTCATTTCTTGTTTGTTCTATATTTATACAGGGGTTTGGGGTGACCCTTGTTCTATATTTATACATGGGGTTTGGGGTGACCATCCTTCAGTCCCTCTACCCCCTTCTGAATCTATCTACCCCCTTCTGAATCTATCTACCCCTTCCGAATCCATCTACCCCCTTCTGAATCTATCTACCCCCTTCTGAATCTATCTACCCCCTTCCGAATCCATCTACCCCTTTCTGAATCTATCTACCCCCTTCCGAATCCATCTACCCCCTTCTGATTCCCTCCTATGTTGAACATCTATCTGGTCTGTTTAGCAGGGTTTCTTTCTATGTATTGATTTTATAACTTTATAAGTTTATGTGTGTACCTTGTATGTACATGTAGCTCACAACCTCCTACTACTGATTATACCTGATGTTAAAAGGAAGTCTTTCACAAAATCAAACAACTTAGTTGTTAGCAACCTTTTGTACAATGGGGCGGACACTAGGAATGTCATGTATACACCTCATTACTATTTATAGAGCAGTTGTGAGGTAGATAGTAGACTGCGAAACAAAGGTTGTGTGATAGATAGTAGAGTGCAAAACAAAGGTTGTGTGGTAGATAGTAGAGTGGGAAACAATGGTTGTGTGGTAGATAGAGTGGGAAACAATGGTTGTGTGATAGATAGTAGAGTGGGAAACAATGGTTGTGTGGTAGATAGAGTGGGAAACTGGTTGTGTGGTAGATAGTAGAGTGGGAAACAATGGTTGTGTGGTAGATAGTAGAGTGCGAAACAAAGGTTGTGTGATAGATAGAGTGGGGAACAATGGTTGTGTGGTAGATAGAGTGGGAAACAATGGTTGTGTGGTAGATAGAGTGGGAAACAATGGTTGTGTGGTAGATAGAGTGGGAAACAATGGTTGTGTGATAGATAGTAGAGTGGGAAACAAAGGTTGTGTGATAGATAGAGTGGGGAACAATGGTTGTGTGGTAGATAGAGTAGGGAACAATGGTTGTGTGGTAGATAGAGTGGGAAACAATGGTTGTGTGGTAGATAGAGTGGGGAACAATGGTTGTATGGTAGATAGAGTGGGAAACAATGGTTGTGTGATAGAGTGGGAAACAATGGTTGTGTGGTAGATAGTAGAGTGGGAAACAATGGTTGTGTGATAGAGAGGGAAACAATGGTTGTGTGGTAGATAGTAGAGTGGGGAACAATGGTTGTGTGATAGAGTGGGAAACAATGGTTGTGTGGTAGATAGTAGACTGCGAAATAAAGGTTGTGTGGTAGTTAGTAGAGTGGGAAACAAAGGTTGTGTGATAGATAGTATAGTGGGGAACAATGGTTGTGTGGTAGATAGAGTGGGAAACAATGGTTGTGTGGTAGATAGTAGAGTGGGGAACAATGGTTGTGTGATAGATAGTATAGTGGGGAACAATGGTTGTGTGGTAGATAGAGTGGGAAACAATGGTTGTGTGGTAGATAGTAGAGTGGGAAACAATGGTTGTGTGGTAGATAGTATAGTGGGGAACAATGGTTGTGTGGTAGATAGAGTGGGGAACAATGGTTGTGTGGTAGATAGTAGAGTGGGGAACAATGGTTGTGTGGTAGATAGAGTGGGAAACAATGGTTGTGTGGTAGATAGAGTGGGAAACAATGGTTGTGTGGTAGATAGTAGAGTGGGGAACAATGGTTGTGTGGTAGATAGTAGAGTGGGGAACAATGGTTGTGTGATAGAGTGGGAAACAATGGTTGTGTGGTAGATAGTAGAGTGGGGGAACAATGGTTATGTGGTAGATAGAGTGGGAAACAATGGTTGTGTGATAGAGTGGGAAACAATGGTTGTGTGGTAGATAGTAGAGTGGGGAACAATGGTTGTGTGATAGAGTGGGAAACAATGGTTGTGTGGTAGATAGAGTGGGAAACAATGGTTGTGTGATAGATAGAGTGGGGAACAATGGTTGTGTGGTAGATAGTAGAGTGTGAAACAAAGGCTGTGTGGTAGATAGTAGACTGCAAAACAAAGGTTGTGTGATAGAGTGGGAAACAATGGTTGTGTGATAGATAGTAGAGTGGGAAACAAAGGTTGTGTGGTAGATAGTAGAGTGGGAAACAAAGGTTGTGTGATAGATAGAGTGGGAAACAATGGTTGTGTGATATATAGTAGAGTGGGGAACAATGGTTGTGTGGTAGATAGAGTGGGAAACAATGGTTGTGTGGTAGATAGAGGGGGAAACAATGGTTGTGTGATATATAGTAGAGTTGGAAACAAAGGTTGTGTGGTAGATAGTAGAGTGGGAAACAATGGTTGTGTGGTAGATAGAGTTGGAAACAATGGTTGTGTGATAGATAGTAGAGTGGGAAACAAAGGTTGTGTGGTAGATAGTAGAGTGGGAAACAATGGTTGTGTGGTAGATAGAGTGGGAAACAATGGTTGTGTGGTAGATAGAGTGGGAAACAATGGTTGTGTGATAGATAGTAGAGTGGGAAACAAAGGTTGTGTGATAGATAGAGTGGGGAACAATGGTTGTGTGGTAGATAGAGTGGGGAACAATGGTTGTGTGGTAGATAGAGTGGGAAACAATGGTTGTGTGGTAGATAGAGTGGGGAACAATGGTTGTATGGTAGATAGAGTGGGAAACAATGGTTGTGTGATAGAGTGGGACACAATGGTTGTGTGGTAGATAGTAGAGTGGGAAACAATGGTTGTGTGGTAGATAGTAGAGTGGGGAACAATGGTTGTGTGATAGAGTGGGAAACAATGGTTGTGTGGTAGATAGTAGAGTGGGGAACAATGGTTGTGTGATAGATAGAGTGGGAAACAATGGTTGTGTGATATAGTGGGAAACAATGGTTGTGTGGTAGATAGAGTGGGAAACAATGGTTGTGTGATAGAGTGGGAAACAATGGTTGTGTGGTAGATAGAGTGGGAAACAATGGTTGTGTGGTAGATAGAGTGGGAAACAATGGTTGTGTGGTAGATAGTAGAGTGGGAAACAATGGTTGTGTGATAGATAGTAGAGTGGGAAACAATGGTTGTGTGATAGATAGAGTGGGAAACAATGGTTGTGTGGTAGATAGTAGAGTGGGAAACAATGGTTGTGTGATATATAGAGTGGGAAACAATGGTTGTGTGATATAGTGGGAAACAATGGTTGTGTGGTAGATAGTAGAGTGGGAAACAATGGTTGTGTGATAGATAGTAGAGTGGGAAACAATGGTTGTGTGATAGATAGAGTGGGAAACAATGATTGTGTGGTATATAGTAGAGTGGGAAACAATGGTTGTGTGGTAGATAGAGTGGGGAACAATGGTTGTGTGATAGATAGTAGAGTGGGAAACAATGGTTGTGTGATAGATAGTAGAGTGGGAAACAATGGTTGTGTGGTAGATAGAGTGGGAAACAATGGTTGTGTGGTAGATAGAGTGGGGAACAATGGTTGTGTGGTAGATAGAGTGGGAAACAATGGTTGTGTGGTAGATAGAGTGGGAAACAATGGTTGTGTGATAGATAGAGTGGGAAACAATGGTTGTGTGATAGAGTGGGAAACAATGGTTGTGTGATAGATAGATAGATAGATAGATAGATAGATAGATAGATAGATAGAGTGGGAAACAATGGTTGTGTGGTAGATAGAGTGGGAAACAATGACTGTGTGATAGATAGTAGAGTGGAAAACAATGGTTGTGTGCCACAAGAAAATGGATATGGTGGGGTAGAAAAGGGACAGTTAGGTTGTTGAGCTGCGAATGTATGTGTGAGGGGGTGTCCTAGTTATATTATGGGGTATATGCGTTGGTGGGGTGTCCTAGTTATATTATGGTGTATATGCGTTGGTGGGGTGTCCTAGTTATATTATGATGTATATGCGTTGGTGGGGTGTCCTAGTTATATTATGGTGTATATGCGTTGGTGGGGTGTCCTAGTTATATTATGGTGTATATGCGTTGGTGGGGTGTCCTAGTTATATTATGGTGTATATGCGTTGGTGGGGTGTCCTAGTTATATTATGGGGTATATGCGTTGGTGGGGTGTCCTAGTTATATTATGGGGTATAACACAGAGACAGATCTGTTGACCAGTGGTAAAACGTTGGACTTGTAATCCAGGGATCGCAGGTTCGATCCCCTGTCTGACCCTAATAAAATTAACAGTCTTTCAGATCGTTCGTGTCGGTGCTTTACACCGTGCACGTAAAAGAACCAGAGGAGACTCTGTAATGGGTCTCTGTCTGTATCATTGCACTATCCTCCAATATCTAAAATGACTAATCTCATCAGGAGGCGTCGCTCATATGGGCAACCGGTAGCGACGATAAATAAACGTAAAACACACACACACTGGCCCTGTGAACATTACCATAATTCTCAATGTCCATGCCATTTTTACTCAGGCGACTGAACAGAATGGGCATGTCACTAAATGGTTTATTGTTGTAACCAATACAGACAGCGCAGCGCAATTGAATAGTACTTTCATGCGTGCATGTTTTTTTCATCTAACTTCTGAAAGGCTTTTGCAAGAGTAGTTTGACTTTCATGTACGGCAGTATTGACCTTGCATTCCACTATTTCCTGCTCACCATCTCGCATGTACTTGGTGGCGCATGCCTTATGCGGTCCACTTGCATGATGGGCACGGCACGTATTGCTTCTAATAGCTTTGGACATTTTTGACAGTACTTACAGAACATAACATTTTCATTTTCATCATGACTGATCATCTTGCCATTTTACTTGAAAAGTCATTTTGCATCATATTTAATATCCTTTTTACCCTCATTGAATTTCACTTTCTTGGAAGTAGGCACACATTTTAAATCTAGTTTCCGTTTTTTTACTATTTTGTAACTTTCACTTTCATATTCCTTGGATTAAATTTTTTTTAGCAAACTCATTGTAATTGTATATGTATTCGAATGATAACAGGGGATTTGGGGCTTGATTATAAAACAACATTTTGTATAATCGGATAATTACCTGAGTTCTAACTGTTTAATTTTGTCAATTATTGTAGTGGGCAGGGTTTACAATCGATAATAGGGTCCAATCCTGACAAGAAACAGTTGATTAGTTTGTTTATTCTGTTAATTGATATGTTTATTCGACACCTGTCTGATAATCACATCCATGCAATTTTGACTTGGCTGGGACTAAACTCTGGTTGACGGCCACTTGCATGGGTTTTGACTTGCCCCGGGCGTCGGGCAATAGGATTGGCCGAGCCCTGAGGGGGTGTCCTAGTTGTAGTATGGTGTATATGTGTGGGAGGTGATGTCCTAGTTGTAGTATGGTGTATATGTGTGGGAGGTGATGTCCTAGTTGTAGTATGGTGTATATGTGTGGGAGGGGGTGTCCTAGTTGTAGTATGGTGTATATGTGTGGGAGGTGATGTCCTAGTTGTAGTATGGGGTATATGTTTGGGAGGGGGTGTCCTAGTTGTAGTATGGTGTATATGTGTGGGAGGGGGTGTCCTAGTTGTAGTATGGTGTATATGTGTGGGAGGGGGTGTCCTAGTTGTAGTATGGGGTATATGTTTGGGAGGTGGTGTCCTAGTTTAGTATGGTGTATATGTGTGGGAGGGGGTGTCCTAGTTGTAGTATGGTGTATAATTGTGGGAGGTGATGTCCTAGTTGTAGTATGGGTATATGTTTGGGAGGGGGTGTCCTAGTTGTAGTATGGGGTATATGTGTGGGAGGGGGTGTTCTAGTTGTAGTATGGTGTATATGTGTGGGAGGTGATGTCCTAGTTGTAGTATGGGGTATATGTTTGGGAGGGGGTGTCCTAGTTGTAGTATGGTGTATATGTTTGGGAGGGGGGTTCTAGTTGTAGTATGGTGTATATGTGTGGGAGGGGGTGTTCTAGTTGTAGTATGGTGTATATGTGTGGGAGTGTGTGTTCTAGTTGTAGTATGGGGTATATGTTTGGGAGGGGGTGTTCTAGTTGTAGTATGGGGTATATGTGTGGGAGGGGGTGTTCTAGTTGTAGTATGGTGTATATGTGTGGGAGGGGGTGTCCTAGTTGTAGTATGGTGTATATGTTTGGGAGGGGGTGTTCTAGTTGTAGTATGGGGTATATGTTTGGGAGGGGGTGTTCTAGTTGTAGTATGGGGTATATGTTTGGGAGGGGGTGTCCTAGTTGTAGTATGGTGTATATGTGTGGGAGGTGATGTTCTAGTTGTAGTATGGTGTATATGTGTGGGAGTGTGTGTTCTAGTTGTAGTATGGTGTATATGTGTGGGAGTGTGTGTTCTAGTTGTAGTATGGTGTATATGTTTGGGAGGTGGTGTCCTAGTTGTAGTATGGTGTATATGTGTGGGAGGGTGATGTCCTAGTTGTAGTATGGTGTATATGTGTGGGAGGTGATGTTCTAGTTGTAGTATGGTGTATATGTTTGGGAGGGGGTGTCCTAGTTGTAGTATGGGGTATATGTTTGGGAGGTGATGTCCTAGTTGTAGTATGGGGTATATGTGTGGGAGGGGGTGTCCTAGTTGTAGTATGGTGTATATGTGTGGGAGGTGATGTCCTAGTTGTAGTATGGTGTATATGTTTGGGAGGGGGTGTTCTAGTTGTAGTATGGTGTATAATTGTGGGTGGCCCTTACCGCATTTGGCTCACCTGACTCCATATTTTACCACGTTGTAATCATTTTAACAACTTTGAAAGAGCATTGTACGTCCACTGGAAGTCCAAAATTAACACTAATAACTCTGGAAAATGAATCTTGTCAATGATCCAGGTACCTAGCGAAACTCAAATCATTTCGTCACTAATCGACACAGCGATGGCAATTAATCAAGCTGTCTTTGGCCGTCTTTTATCCACTTTATCCGTTTAATTTATAGCGGGATTTCGTGACAAATAAAAACAACCAAACTCGTAAGCATTGCGAGTCGACTCTTGGTGTATTACCAAGTCAAGTCAAAGTCAAAGTTTTTATAGGCATAAACATGTACATGTCCATCGCCAAGAAACATGTTTGGCGGTTACATACAAAGTTACAGAAAAGCATGAGATATAAGGTTTGAGTAAGCATAGCATTAACATTTACGAAATATATTGTTGTTTAACAATATAGTTGGTATTCATTGTCTCACAAATCAATATTTTACAAGTAGTAACATTACCACTAAATCATTAATATGCCACGGTCTCTACCTCCAGCTACGATCCCCCGTCTGACCCTAATAAAATTAACAGTCTTTCAGATGGGACTTTAAACCGTGGTCTCATGTCGGTGCTTTACACTGTGCACGTAAAAGAACCAGAGGAGACTCTGGAATGGGTCTCTCTCTGTATCATTGCACTAGCCTCCAAAAATCTAAAATAACTAATCTCTTCAGGAGGCGTCGCTCATATGGGCAACTGGTAGCGACGATAAATAAACATAAAAACACATACCTCCAGCTCTGTGTACCCATGTGATTCGTCGTAAGCGGCTAACTACTCATGAGCTGTGTACGATCATCGAAATCTGCTCATGACTTTATTTTATTTATACATATACAATCAGTATAATAGCATGTTTGACATGTGTCAATAAAGTAAATGAGTAACTCTTGAATAGTTCTAGTATTTAACTCTTTCAACCCCAAGTAACTGACATGGATTGGTGCATGCTATTTTTAGACCAATAACTTAATAAGAAAATTACATTTCGACCAGTTCATTTATCAAAATGGGTAATTTTATCTAAAAATAGTAATAATTATTACTGGCAAAAAAGTGCAGATCCTGATGAGACGGCTCGTTACGAGCCGGCTCATCTGGATCTACACTTTTCATAAGCCTATTTAGAGGCCTGTGGGGTTGAAAGGGTTAAAGTGATTTAATTTCATCATGTCAACACCTACTCAAACATTACCAAGGTGTTATCATAATTAGCGGATCTGTAGTCCAGTGGTAACACGCTGGACTGATAATCCAGGGATCGCAGGTTGGATCCCCCCGTCTGACCCTAATAAAATTAACAGTCTTTCAGATGCATCATGGGACTTTAAACCAAGGTCGGTGCTGTATACATAATTAGCGGCACATATGCAAAACAGTAGTCAGTTATTCCATCATTAATCTTCTTTCAATAAATAAATTCTATTTTTTTATCGTAAATTAAATAACATTTTTAACTTTGAATGATTTTCCACACGATGTAGATATATAGACTCGACGAAATCCTGAACAATGATGGCACATACTGGACTTTATTAATTACTAAATTACTATTCATGAAACATTTATCTCCATTTGTTGTTATTTGCCATGTGCTGTTTTGAGTCCTGGAAACAATGTTTTTAGTTCTAAGCTGAGTGTTAAGATGCAGCAGACTTTTGGATATGATTTTGAATGAAAAAACCTGCGTGTTATATATAGATGATTACGGTACATGCAGTTTATGGTTCCTTTTGAAGAGCAAAAGGTATAAAGTGACTTTTAACTATGTTTGAAAATTATGCTGGTTACCAGGGTTCCCTCTGTCTGAATGTTTGTCTGCGCCACTTCTGTCGCCAATTGAAAAACACTGGAGCCAATTAAAAAAACTTGGAGCCACATAGTTCACAAATAAATATTTGAAGCCATGTATTTGACAAAACATGTGCCAAAAAAAAAACTTTAAAAAAACTGCACCAAATATTTTCGCCAATTCACCAAATTTAGCGCCAATATTTAATTTTTTGGCACCATTGGCGACCGGCAGCGGGAACCTTGGGTTACATGACAGCTGTGTGACCTAGGGAAATTCAACATATACGGTAATCGTGTCACTTGTAATATGTGTAAATATGATTACTCATGCTGTAACACTGTAAATATACATACATACAAATATACACCTAATAGCTACCTATATAATAGCTATATATAATCGTATTTTGAAATCTTGTTTCATGTTTATGTCAAAAGTATCAGTGAATCTTCCTAGTTTTAGGATAAAATAATAACAAAAAGATGAGACATTCATAATATATGATTAGTTTTGGTGAATCTGATGGGTGTATACAATACCATACAATACCATACCATACCACATACCATACCATACCATACCATACCATACCACATACCATACCACATACCATACCATACCACATACCATACCATACCATACCATACCATACCATACCATACCATACCATATACACATATACCATATACCATATACCATACCATACCATACCATACCATACCATACCATACCATACCATACCATACCCTACCATGATACCACAATACCATACCATACCATACCATACCATATACCATACCATATACCATACCATACCATACCATGTACCATATACCATATACCATATACCATATACCATGTACCATGTACCATATACCATACCCTACCATACCATACCATACCATACCATACCATATACCATACCATATACCATACCATACCATATACCATATACCATATACCATACCATACCATACCATACCATACCATACCATACCATACCATACCATATACCATACCATATACAATACCACACCACGCCACGCCATGCAATGCAATACAATAAGTTTATTGCATAAAACAGTATACATTGTTTATAGCAATTAAGTAAAAACAGGCAACACGCAGTGACATGGAACTTTAGAAAAGAGCACAATCACAAGTTCAAATATATGTGTAAAATATGCGTTAGTTTCGTTGCTTATTTGCAAAATATATAAATTTGGAAAGACCAATATATATATTTTATTTGTGATTGTCAATAATTTAATGATATGTATACGCTATTGATCAAATATAAAATTATATAATTGTATACATGGTAAGTGCGAGGAAGTGTTAACTACCTGATATTGTATATGAGGCGAGGAAGCTTTAACTACCATAACACTTATTTTGAATATAATCTAATCGATCACATCTCGGCTTTATAGCTACAAGTGTTTGCAATTGTATGGAGAAATTTGATGACCAGCGAAATACTCCACCTCCCCTTGTATGTCTATCTCTATATAATTATATACTATTTGAATAAAGTATGTCTATATAATTATATACTATTTGAATAAAGTATGTCTATATAATTATATACTATTTGAATAAAGTATGTCTATATAATTATATACTATTTGAATAAAGTATCTCTATATAATTATATACTATTTGAATAAAGTATCTCTATATAATTATATACTATTTGAATAAAGTATCTCTATATAATAGGGATGGCAATGAATAGCGATTTAACTACCGTATTTAGCTGTGTATAGTGCGCTACCGTGTATAGTGCGCACCCACGATCTGGCACGAAAATCGGCGGAAAAACTGAGTTCCTATGTATACTGCGCACGTGAAAAACGCAATTTTCCAAGTCAAAATTTAACATTTCTCAAGAATCGCTAAAAATTGTGCTCCGTGATTTTTACAACTTATATTAATCACTCGAGATATACCTCATCGAGTAACGGTCACACCTGCTCAAATTTCTCGACACGTTCTCAAACATCTCAACACGTTCTCAAACATGTCAGCAGATGCTCAAACTTATCAACACGTGAAGCCTACCTAATTAACTGGGACCCATTGTGAAAGGTTTGTCGAAATTAATTATCGCTACAATCAATTGAAATACTGCAGCCAAAAAAGTTTTTTTTTATGCAATGCATTGTACATTGTACGGCGAAGTACGCGAAAAGTACGGGAAATATTACATACGATAAAACCACGTGATGTTATCAAATCGCCATTTTTTATGCATTTACCTTTTCAATTAAATTCATCAAAGTTTGCCAAAATAAACGAAATATATGCTAATTTTGTGGTCTTATTCATTTGATTTATTTATATAGACTATCGGCAACTGGTTTTAATAGCTAGTTTATAACGATTGTCGAATGTAACAACTTATAGAATGACTGTGGGCCGTTCGGGTCGAATTTCAGTTTTTTCACGAAATTTTGGTCCGGAAAAAAATGTCCTGATGTCTGTACTGGTGTATAATGCGCAGTAGATAAAATGGATGAGGATTTCAGTAAGAAATGTGCGCACTATACACAGCTAAATACGGTATTCGAATATTCGGTTGGGAAGGTATTCGAATATTCGATATAAATCTATCAAAAACTCAAAATCACTCAAACTCTTATAAAAAATTGCCAAACCTAATTTCTGTTCTATACGTAAACGTTATCTTTTTCAAATGATTATTCAGATTGATATTGTACCCGAATAATTATGTTAAATCCAATTTGCATATATTACACCTAGTAGTTTTCTTATTCTCAGAGCGATTCAAGCATTTCCAAACGTGTGACTGAGCGGGCGGCATTTTTGAGGAAAATATAATATTTCTTTCCGAATATTCAAATACTGTAATAGTATTCAGACGTTCAAGCGAATATTCATTGCCATCCCTACTATATAATTACCGTATACCCCCATTTAAACGCCCCCTCCCCATTTTGAAGCAAAACAAAATAATTCTCACCTCAGTGTCTGCTGCTATCATAATCTGTACTGCTAGAAACACAGTGGTCTGTGTGGATGTCAAGAGGTATGAAGAAAGGGGAGTGGTCTGTGTGGATGTCAAGAGGTATGAAGAAAGGGGGGCGTTTAAAGGAGTCCCAGACATACTTTGCATATAATTTGTCGCAAATTGCATCACCCCCGGGTGCGTTTAAACGGAGGTATACGGTATATACTATTTGAATAAAGTATGTCTATCTCTATGTAATTATATACTATTTGAATAAAGTATCTCTATATAATTATATACTATTTGAATAAAGTATATCTGGTTTTAAAGCATCCAGTTTGGCGGGAATTCCGCTTTAGAGGGTTTCTGGTTTGGAGAGAATTCCGCTTTAGTGGGTTTCTGGTTTGGAGAGAATTCCGCTTTAGTGGGTTTCTGGTTTGGAGAGGTTTTACTGTACAATAATAATGAATTAATATGCGTAATTGAGATAAATAAATAGATCTGTCAAATATTTTAATTGTCTGTTCCTGTGGTTTTTCTTCAATTCCATCCACACCTTGCTCTATTAAGAGACCACCTTGCTTAAGAGACCACATTGCTTAAGAGACCACCTTGCTTGAGTGACCACCTTGCTTGCTTGAGTGACCACCTTGCTTGCTTGAGTGACCACCTTGCTTGCTTGAGTGACCACCTTGCTTGAGAGAGACCACCTTGCTTGGCTTGAGTGACCACCTTGCTTGAGAGACCACCTTGCTTGAGAGACCACCTTGCTTGGCTTGAGTGACCACCTTGCTTGAGAGACCACCTTGCTTGAGAGACCACCTTGCTTGGCTTGAGTGACCACCTTGCTTGGCTTGAGTGACCACCTTGCTTGGCTTGAGTGACCACCTTGCTAGAGTGACCACCTTGCTTGAGTGACCACCTTGCTTGAGTGACCACCTTGCTTGAGTGACCACCTTGCTAGAGTGACCACCTTGCTTGAGTGACCACCTTGCTTGAGTAACCATCTTGCTTGGCTTGAGTGACCACCTTGCTAGAGTGACCACCTTGCTTGAGTGACCACCTTGCTTGCTTGAGAGACCACCTTGCTTGCTTGAGAGACCACCTTGCTTGAGTAACCACTTTATGATTTCCTGTGAGTGGTCTCTTAAGACAAATGTCACTGTACTGAATATAGAAATCATGTATTCCTGTAATGTCAATTAATTACGGTTGGTAAGTGAACACTGGTTTTGTGAAGTATATGGGGTGTTTATTGGATTTTCTAGTATAATGTCAGTATGTATCTGGTCTTGAGTGCAGGCAGTTGATATGGGCACAGTGACAGTTATATGATGGATAATACATGTACCTATAAAATTATATGACCTTGTCCACCTACACTCATCCTACACTATACATTAATGTGGCACGAAAGTACAATATTGGGAGTCAATGAATAGTTGACTCAGTGTTGCTAGAAGATACATGTACACGCTTCACGTGCGAAAGGCCCGGAGTTCGAGCCCCGCTGGAGCCGTTATGATTGTGTCCTTAGGCAAGGCATTTAAATTCCACATGCCTCTTCTCTCTCCCTTGTGGCGATGGATTCCATCGAGAGTGATTAGTATAATTTATAAGAACTTGTTTCGCAATCAAGCTAAAATAAATTTGTATAAACTAAGATACATGTACAATGTGTTATATAAAATAATAATATGGAAGACATTTCATTCTGTGAAAAATGCAGAAATCAAAATGGACATCTATCTGTACCGTACTGCTTCCTATATCCTACCTGTACCATACTGCCTCCTATATCCTACCTGTACTGCCTCCTATATCCTACCTGTACCATACTGCCTCCTATATCCTACCTGTACCGTACTGCTTCCTATATCCTACCTGTACCGTACTGCCTCCTATATCCTACCTGTACCGTACTTATCCTACCTGTACCGTACTGCCTCCTATATCCTACCTGTACCGTACTGCCTCCTATATCCTACCTGTACTGTACTGCCTCCTATATCCTACCTGTACCGTACTGCCTCCTATATCCTACCTGTACCGTACTATATCCTACCTGTACCGTACTGCCTCCTATATCCTACCTGTACCGTACTGCCTCCTATATCCTACCTGTACTGTACTGCCTCCTATATCCTACCTGTACTGTACTGCCTCCTATATTCTACCTGTACCGTACTGCCTCCTATATCCTACCTGTACCGTACTGACTCCTATATCCTACCTGTACCGTACTGCCTCCTATATCCTACCTGTACCGTACTGCCTCCTATATCCTACCTGTACCGTACTGCCTCCTATATCCTACCTGTACCATACTGCCTCCTATATCCTACCTGTACCGTACTGCTTCCTATATCCTACCTGTACCGTACTGCCTCCTATATCCTACCTGTACCGTACTGCCTCCTATATCCTACCTGTACCGTACTGCCTCCTATATCCTACCTGTACCGTACTGCCTCCTATATCCTACCTGTACCGTACTGCCTCTAATCCTACCTGTACCGTATATCCTACCTGTACCGTACTGCCTCCTATATCCTACCTGTACCGTACTGCCTCCTATATCCTACCTGTACCGTACTGCCTCCTATATCCTACCTGTACCGTACTGCCTCCTATATCCTACCTGTACCATACTGCCTCCTATATCCTACCTGTACCGTACTGCCTCCTATATCCTAATGTACCATACTGCCTCCTATATCCTACCTGTACCGTACTGCCTCCTATATCCTACCTGTACCATACTGCCTCCTATAACCTACCTGTACCATACTGCCTCCTATATCCTACCTGTACCGTACTGCCTCCTATATCCTACCTGTACCGTACTGCCTCCTATATCCTACCTGTACCGTACTGCCTCCTATATCCTACCTGTACCATACTGCCTCCTATATCCTACCTGTACCGTACTGCCTCCTATATCCTACCTGTACCATACTGCCTCCTATATCCTACCTGTACCGTACTGCCTCCTATATCCTACCTGTACCATACTGCCTCCTATATCCTACCTGTACCGTACTGCCTCCTATATCCTACCTGTACCATACTGCCTCCTATATCCTACCTGTACTGTACTGCCTCCTATATCCTACCTGTACCGTACTGCCTCCTATATCCTACCTGTACCATACTGCCTCCTATATCCTACCTGTACCGTACTGCCTCCTATATCCTACCTGTACCATACTGCCTCCTATATCCTACCTGTACCATACTGCCTCCTATATCCTACCTGTACCGTACTGCCTCCTATATCCTACCTGTACCATACTGCCTCCTATATCCTACCTGTACCGTACTGCCTCCTATATCCTACCTGTACCGTACTGCCTCCTATATCCTACCTGTACCATACTGCCTCCTATATCCTACCTGTACCGTACTGCCTCCTATATCCTACCTGTACCATACTGCCTCCTATATCCTACCTGTACCGTACTGCCTTCTATATCCTACCTGTACCATACTGCCTTCTATATCCTACCTGTACCATACTGCCTCCTATATCCTACGTGTACCATGCTGCCTCCTATATCCTACCTGTACTGCCTCCTATATCCTACCTGTACCATACTGTCTCCTATATCCTACCTGTACCGTACTGCCTCCTATATCCTACCTGTACCATACTGCTTCCTATATCCTACCGGTACCATACTGCCTCCTATATCCTACCTGTACCATACTGCCTCCTATATCCTACCTGTACCATACTGCCTCCTATATCCTACCTGTACCATACTGCCTCCTATATCCTACCTGTACCATACTGCCTCCTATATCCTACCTGTACCGTACTGCCTCCTATATCCTACCTGTACCGTACTGCCTCCTATATCCTACCTGTACCGTACTGCCTCCTATATCCTACCTGTACCATACTGCCTCCTATATCCTACCTGTACCGTACTGCCTCCTATATCCTACCTGTACCATACTGCCTCCTATATCCTACCTGTACCATACTGCCTCCTATATCCTACCTGTACCGTACTGCCTCCTATATCCTACCTGTACCATACTGCCTCCTATATCCTACCTGTACCATACTGCCTCCTATATCCTACCTGTACCGTACTGCCTCCTATATCCTACCTGTACCATACTGCCTCCTATATCCTACCTGTACCATACTGCCTCCTATATCCTACCTGTACCGTACTGCCTCCTATATCCTACCTGTACATACTGCCTCCTATATCCTACCTGTACCATACTGCCTCCTATATCCTACCTGTACCGTACTGCCTCCTATATCCTACCTGTACCATACTGCCTCCTATATCCTACCTGTACCATACTGCCTCCTATATCCTACCTGTACCGTACTGCCTCCTATATCCTACCTGTACCGTACTGCCTCCTATATCCTACCTGTACCGTACTTACTGCCTCCTATATCCTACCTGTACCATACTGCCTCCTATATCCTACCTGTACTGTACTGCCTCCTATATCCTACCTGTACTGTACTGCCTCCTATTTTCTACCTGTACCGTACTGCCTCCTATATCCTACCTGTACCGTACTGACTCCTATATCCTACCTGTACCGTACTGCCTCCTATATCCTACCTGTACCGTACTGCCTCCTATATCCTACCTGTACCGTACTGCCTCCTATATC
>CM026403.1:63288753-63370143 GCA_014843695.1 Archivesica marissinica | reverse complement strand
TATGGCTGGAGAAATGGGTTCCCATGCACCCCCCCTAAAACTAAATTCTAAAATGATTTATAGCACCCCTAGGACATATACTTGAAGAATTTTGATGTTACCGCTGGAAAAAAATGTCCCACGGGGTCATAATTAGCATATTTCCAAGATGGCCACCATCCGCATCCATTAAAAGGCTAGGTGAGATATCTCAGTAATTACTGAGCCGATTTTGATGATATTGGTGTCCATATTATGGTTTTTTGGGGTGCTGAATTGATTGCCATGGTTTTCAAACCAATTGGAGGTCAAGGTCACATAATTCAGACGAAGGTAAAGGCAATTTTTGTTAAAAATCGCTTTATTTTCACCTTCCGACATGTGTTATTTTTTACCCTGTTCCCATAAAAATGGAGACTGAAGCTTACTTATAGCTCTAAATATTTTTCTTATTATTCCAACTAACAAGACACTTTGTTGTCAACATCATAGGGAAGTTCATCTTCAAGGTGACACAATGTATCTATTATGGACACTTAGCCTTTTGATCTATGTGCAAGTGATACAATTTATGACTCATAATTTAATAACTCATGAGCAAGACATAGAGAGACAACTGAACCCTTTCAAATTTATAAATGATACAGTAGTGAAGTCATTATCAGCTTCCATGAGTGACATTCAAGCAAAGTCTAAGAGTCATCCTCTGCATCCATGAGAAGATGATCATCATCTATCTCCATTTCTTCCTCCTGATATGGCTCAGCATCTTCGTACACTTGCTGGTTGTAATGATTTTCAGTGTCATCAGTGTCCAAGAGGTCAATGAGTGATGGGGGCAAGATAGGGCCAATTGACCACACAGGCTCGATCACCCCCTTCTCTCTCTTCAGCCACCCTTGACCTTCATCATATGGTTTTGGGTGCTCAAAGAATGGCTCTGCAGCATGCCTGTAGCAGGCCACACGGTGGTTGACTCATTGTATATGAGGGATGAGTGAGTCCTGGCATGGAGGCAAGCGAACCATGTCAACCTTTGACTTGGAGTTCAATGTGTTGTCCTCTCCCACCATTTTCTTGAGGCGCTTGCTCCTCGCCATGTCTACAGAAGTCTCACGGGCTTGACCATACATAGTACAGGTGAAGGCCTCCAACTGCTCCAGCACCTCTGAGGCCACCTTCCATGCCACACCGAGCTGCCTGCAACAGAGTATATGCAATATGATTACAAGTACAATTTATTTGAAACAACACTTCTATGTGAACATATCATTATTTACATGCAAGTACAATTTACCTGAAAGCCTTTTGAAACTTGGGATTCTTCTGGAGGTTCTTCAGTGGTGCCACCTTCCCCTTGCCCTTAAAGGCACTGGTACAGTCCTCCCCCGAGAACACATAGAAGCCAAGGAGAGTAGAACACCAATCCTTGCCCAGTTCATCTGCTAGCTCACTGATGTTGATGAGCCTTCGGTGTTTGCCTGTCCCAGTGTCAAGGTAGACAGTGAGTGTGAGCTCATGTGCATGAAGGAGGATGATGAAAGAGATGTCTGAGTCAGGTGAACGCACGACTGCTGACTTGAAGCCAAGCTTCTCAGCATAGTGAAGATAGATGACAATGCGGGTGTCTGTCTCTTCCTGATCTGATTGCAGAGAATGGATCTCTGTTACCTTGACCTGAAATGAAGAAGAATACTTCATGTATGTAGGCAAAAGTTTAAGATTAAAATATCTCATATCATGGTACTAAGGTAGTGCATACGAAATCAAATATCATCTTACCTCTCCATTTAATGACACTAGCTGATGAGCTTTCCCCTCTACGATTACAGCAGCCGTCTGACACTTCTGTAGCCGTGACATAGCCATACTGCTTCCCCAGACCTTTAGCAGCAGCTGGCATAGCTGCACCTTGTTCATGTCATTGGCTAGGAAAAGCTTGAAGTCCTTGGGCTTCTGTGTGGCAGGACCCTCTACTAGGAACTTCTCACCAAAACCACGTCTTAGCCTCTCCTGTGCCTTAATTGAGTCCATGTGGTAGGAGTCAGTGGAGAAGATAAAGTTCTTCTTTGCCTCCATTTGGTCTAGGATCTGGAGGCAGATGTCACCAAATGTCGGGGGCATGTTGATCAGGGCATAGAACAGCGCGTTTCCATCTTGGATGAAGAAGGAGTCCTTTGGGTATGGCACTTCATCTGTTCTTTCCTCCAAGACATAGTGCATCATGGTTGCCTTGTTTGTTTTGGCAAAGAACCCATCAGGGGTACCAAGGCAGTGAGGTACAGGTGAGAGGCAGTATCGCATCAGCTCATCCAGGTTGAGTGGTTCATCAAGCAGCTGTGACTTGACCAGCAGTGTGAAGGCCAGGTTACTCTGCTCCTGGTACTGGATGAGCTGCAACACAATAATGAAAACTTATCAAACATCACATCATATAGCATGACATCACAAAAATACAGGCTAGTATTCATTGATTATTGTATACATAGTTATTCACCTTTCCCTGTGGTGAGCATGACTTTCTTACTGGCATGCTCCATAGTCAGCAGCTTCTGGCATTTGATGGGATCGAAGAAGTTCTTTTCATGATTCTTGAGTCTCTCCTTGATGAAATTCAACTTTTGCTGCTCACCCAGTGCATCAGCACGCATCACATCAACCTCCACCTCAAGCGGAACAGGTGCACCAGAGTGCAGTGCGTAGAGCCTGTCATTCACTGGGTCCTCAGGGACTGGGATGCTGAAGGGATTCAGGATGTTCCGTATTGCAGCCTCAGTTTGCTGCACTGCCTCTTCACTCTTCTTGATGTTGGCCTTCTCCAGGTACCGGTGCTTGCCAGCCGTAGGGCATTCAGGATCATCCACCATGTCACACATTTCCAACAGTTTTTCAAAGTACTGGGCCCGAGTAGATGTAGTGCGGCACCAGCGCTGGTATGCCCCAAACATCTTGAAGATGCCAAGGAGACCACCTGGAAATCAGACAGGAGATGATTGTTTATTCATAACAAATGGTTGCATGTAACTCATGCATGTAAAACTGGACATGTCATAGTCATGCTCTTACCTGAGGATTTGGTGAACTTCATGAAGGTCTCCTCCATTGTCTTGTCCACTGCACACAGTTACCCTGGGATGAGAGACCAAGCCACAGCAATGACTCCACTGTCAATGAGCTCCATGGCACCGGGATGGCTGAGCTCCAGGTTGGTCATGAAAACCTCAAACCATGACAGATACCTGTGGATGAAAAAAGGAATCTAATGGATGTAAAATATTATTGTATTTTTCAGACTTTTTCAGAATCAAATTAAGTTTCAAAATCGAACCCTCTATCTTATTGAAGTTATAAAATACCTTGAGTAGTTTAGTCCATCGTATGTGAAGAACAGGTTGGCCATCTTCCCATTGCACACATGGAAGAGCTTCCGATTGTTTGTCTTCACAGCATTTATGAGCATGAAGACCAGCCGCTGATGGTCCATGACTGACAGCCAGAAGACTGCAGTTTTCCCAAGGTGCCCCTTGCAGACTTTGTCCTGGTAATCTAGGTATTGTTGGATGATGGTAAGGGTTGAAGCATCCTGTAAAGTGAGGTTAAGGTGCTGGCGTGTGCAGGACTTGATGAGGTTGAGGAGAGCTGCGGGAGAGATCTGGATGTTCATCTCTGGGATAATAACGCATGTTGGAAAGTGAAAATAAAGCGAAATTGCTTTGACCTTCATCTGAATTATGTGACCTTGACCTCCAATTTGTTTGAAAACCATGGCAATCAATTCAGCACCCCAAAAAACCATAATATGGACACCAAGATCATCAAAATCGGCTCAGTAATTACTGAGATATCTCACCTAGCCTTTTAATTGATGCGGATGGTGGCCATCTTGGAAATATGCTAATTATGACCCCGTGGGACATTTTTTTCCAGCGGTAACATCAAAATTCTTCAAGTATATGTCCTAGGGATGCTATAAATCATTTTAGAATTTAGTTTTAGGGGGGGTGCATGGGAACCCATTTCTCAGCCATACTATACCTTTGTATATCTCTACACGGTAACAAGTGATGACAACTTACTTTCATATATCTCTACATGGTAACAAGTGATGACAACTTACTTTTGTATATCTCTACATGGTAACAAGTGATGACAACTTACCTTTGTATATCTCTACACGGTAACAAGTGATGACAACTTACCCTTGTATATCTCTACATGGTAACAAGTGATGACAACTTACCCTGATCCTTTGTATATCTCTACACGGTAACAAGTGATGACAACTTACCTTTGTATATCTCTACATGGTAACAAGTGATGACAACTTACCTTTGTATATCTCTACACGGTAACAAGTGATGACAACTTACCCTTGTATATCTCTACATGGTAACAAGTGATGACAACTTACCCTTGTATATCTCTACATGGTAACAAGTGATGACAACTTACCCTTGTATATCTCTACATGGTAACAAGTGATGACAACTTACCTTTGTATATCTCTACATGGTAACAAGTGATGACAACTTACCGTGATCCTTTGTATATCTCTACACGGTAACAAGTGATGACAACTTACCTTTGTATATCTCTACACGGTAACAAGTGATGACAACTTACCATTGTATATCTCTACACGGTAACAAGTGATGACAACTTACCTTTGTATATCTCTACACGGTAACAAGTGATGACAACTTACCGTGATCCTTTGTATATCTCTACACGGTAACAAGTGATGACAACTTACCTTTGTATATCTCTACACGGTAACAAGTGATGACAACTTACCTTTGTATATCTCTACACGGTAACAAGTGATGACAACTTACCCTTGTATATCTCTACATGGTAACAAGTGATGACAACTTACCCTTGTATATCTCTACATGGTAACAAGTGATGACAACTTACCCTTGTATATCTCTACATGGTAACAAGTGATGACAACTTACCTTTGTATATCTCTACATGGTAACAAGTGATGACAACTTACCATCCTTTGTATATCTCTACACGGTAACAAGTGATGACAACTTACCTTTGTATATCTCTACACGGTAACAAGTGATGACAACTTACCATTGTATATCTCTACACGGTAACAAGTGATGACAACTTACCTTTGTATATCTCTACACGGTAACAAGTGATGACAACTTACCGATCCTTTGTATATCTCTACACGGTAACAAGTGATGACAACTTACCTTTGTATATCTCTACACGGTAACAAGTGATGACAACTTACCTTTGTATATCTCTACACGGTAACAAGTGATGACAACTTACCTTTGTATATCTCTACACGGTAACAAGTGATGACAACTTACCTTTGTATATCTCTACATGGTAACAAGTGATGACAACTTACCATTGTATATCTCTACACGGTAACAAGTGATGACAACTTACCTTTGTATATCTCTACACGGTAACAAGTGATGACAACTTACCGTGATCCTTTGTATATCTCTACACGGTAACAAGTGATGACAACTTACCATTGTATATCTCTACATGGTAACAAGTGATGACAACTTACCTTTGTATATCTCTACACGGTAACAAGTGATGACAACTTACCCTTGTATATCTCTACATGGTAACAAGTGATGACAACTTACCTTTGTATATCTCTACACGGTAACAAGTGATGACAACTTACCTTTGTATATCTCTACACGGTAACAAGTGATGACAACTTACCTTTGTATATCTCTACACGGTAACAAGTGATGACAACTTACCTTTGTATATCTCTACATGGTAACAAGTGATGACAACTTACCTTTGTATATCTCTACACGGTAACAAGTGATGACAACTTACCTTTGTATATCTCTACACGGTAACAAGTGATGACAACTTACCCTTGTATATCTCTACACGGTAACAAGTGATGACAACTTACCTTTGTATATCTCTACATGGTAACAAGTGATGACAACTTACCTTTGTATATCTCTACACGGTAACAAGTGATGACAACTTACCTTTGTATATCTCTACACGGTAACAAGTGATGACAACTTACCCTTGTATATCTCTACACGGTAACAAGTGATGACAACTTACCTTTGTATATCTCTACATGGTAACAAGTGATGACAACTTACCTTTGTATATCTCTACACGGTAACAAGTGATGACAACTTACGTGATCCGTTGTATATCTCTATGGAGTATAAGATAAATAAAGTTAGAGCCATACAGGTTTTAGAGAAATGTTGAAAGATTTATTTCCCTGTGTTTAGAGTTCTTGGAAAATTGTGGTTGATTTCTAAACTTATGACTCAGCAGACATGATTTTGGATGGAAAACTTGTGTCTTTTACATGTATAATTCTAAACAATTACCGTAATTCCTACTTTATGTTGACAAATTACCTCACCAGGTTAAGTTTTCAGCAGATAATAATTGTGAGTCACCAGATCCAGGTTTTCAGATTGTGTATGAGGAAAATTTTACAAGGGCCTACTTGAGATTTAAAACAGCCAAGTAGTTTAATATAGTACTGGTATAATGTTGTTAATTATTTACTGAAGAATGACTTGTAAAACTGTTTATCTGTACTCTATCACTGATCACATTTTATTATTGCACTTCCATTTTGAGCTCACCTGAGCAAAGCTCATGTGTGTATAGTTACCGTAATGTGTCTGTCCATCGTCCGCCAGCGTCCGATCGTCCGTGAACATTTTCAAACGTCTTCCCCTCAGTAACCATTGGGTCTATAGCCACCATTTATGGTCATGATACTTGGGTAGGTGGATCTTCTCCTCAGTAACCATTGGGTCTATAGCCACCATTTATGGTCATGATACTTGGGTAGGTGGATCTTCTCCTCAGTAACCATTGGGTCTATAGCCACCATTTATGGTCATGATACTTGGGTAGGTGGATCTTCTCCTCAGTAACCATTGGGTCTATAGCCACCATTTATGGTCATGATACTTGGGTAGGTGGATCTTCTCCTCAGTAACCATTGGGTCTATAGCCACCATTTATGGTCATGATACTTGGGTAGGTGGATCTTCTCCTCAGTAACCATTGGGTCTATAGCCACCATTTATGGTCATGATACTTGGGTAGGTGGATCTTCTCCTCAGTAACCATTGGGTCTATAGCCACCATTTATGGTCATGATACTTGGGTAGGTGGATCTTCTCCTCAGTAACCATTGGGTCTATAGCCACCATTTATGGTCATGATACTTGGGTAGGTGGATCTTCTCCTCAGTAACCATTGGGTCTATAGCCACCATTTATGGTCATGATACTGGGGTAGGTGGATCTTCTCCTCAGTAACCATTGGGTCTATAGCCACCATTTATGGTCATGATACTTGGGTAGGTGGATCTTCTCCTCAGTAACCATTGGGTCTTAGCCACCATTTATGGTCATGATACTGGGTAGGTGGATCTTCTCCTCAGTAACCATTGGGTCTATAGCCACCATTTATGGTCATGATACTTGGGTAGGTGGATCTTCTCCTCAGTAACCATTGGGTCTATAGCCACCATTTATGGTCATGATACTTGGGTAGGTGGATCTTCTCCTCAGTAACCATTGGGTCTATAGCCACCATTTATGGTCATGATACTGGGGTAGGTGGATCTTCTGCTCAGTAACCATTGGGTCTATAGCCACCATTTATGGTCATGATACTTGGGTAGTTGGATCTTCTTCTCAGTAACCATTGGGTCTATAGCCACCATTTATGGTCATGCTACTTGGGTAGTTAGTTTATACAAATTTATTTTAGCTCGATTGCGACAAGTTATTTCAACTTATATAAATCTTCTCCTCATTCCTTGGTCCATCGCCACGAGGGAGAGAGAAGAGGCAAGTGGAATTTAAACCTTGCTTAGGCACCATTAATGGTCATGTGGGGCTGGATCTTCTCCTCAAACCATTGCGCATCCACCATTATCATGATACTTGGGTAGTTGGATCTTCTCCTCAGTAACCATTGGGTCTATAGCCACCATTTATGGTCATGATACTTGGGTAGGTGGATCTTCTCCTCAGTAACCATTGGGTCTATAGCCACCATTTATGGTCATGATACTTGGGTAGGTGCAAATTCTTAAACAATTTTGTCACGAACTGCCAGCCAGATTTTGACCAATTTTGGTATGAATGATAGTTGTATAACGCTCTTTCAAAGTTTCAAAATGGGCGTGGCCTGGGAGGTCAAGTAGAGGTAACATTTTATCTTTGAGTAAATATGGTCATGTCATATATCAAATCAAAGGTATCGATGAGACGATCACTCTGATGCAATTGTTATCAGATGATTTAGTCATCCAAGATGACTGCAGAAAGGTCAAAAGAAAATTCTTCCTCACCCAAACCGCTTGGCCAATTGTAGCCAAATTGTATGATTATAGTCCATGGGTGTAGCCAGATTTGTTAAAATGGAGGTTGTCGCAAATAAAAATAACACAAATTCTTCACACATTTTCTTACAAACCACCAGTCAGATTTTGGCAACATTTGGTAGGAATGGAATGATCGATGTTGTTAAAATTGTAACCAGGTGAGCGCTACAGGGCCACCCTGTATTATTTCTACTTCCATTTGATTATAGGTACCCAGGGAGAGCAAATAGTTGCCACTTTGTCCGTCCGTTCGTACACACGAGAGGGTTATCTCCCGTTTTCACTTCACAAAATGCTTGTCTGCAGCATAACTCGAACCATTGAAGGAAATCAATTTAAATGTTCAATATTTAAACAGGACAATGAGGCAGACTGCAGAGCGCAAGAACCATAACTCTCTGTGTTGTACTTACTGAATGATCTCCCCTTTTCATTCTACTAATTGCTTGTCCAGAGAATAATTTGAAAAGTATTCAATTAAATCAAGTGAAACTTCAAACAGTGATAGAGGGCAGGCAATTAGGGCAGAGCACAACATCATACATACCGTATTGTTCCTATTTAAAGCGCCACCTCTAATATAGGCGCCCCCATGTAAAATGCAACATGAAATGGCCCTTAAAAGGAAATAATTGGCTTACCTGTCGGTAGTACTGTTGTTTAACGTAATCCATATATATATATAAACTCCAAGCTCATGAATCACTAAGTATGCATGAATAATATGTGCATCACTTGTTGAACGTGTATCGCTATGTATTTATTTTCACAGAAGAATTCACACAATATCAACAATGTCTCAAGCTATTCAAACCGAAAGTACAAGGATAGTTATTTACATAGACACCGTATAAAAGTTTATAATGCGGAACAATCCACAGAAACACGGGTTAACTTTAAATGTATACGATTTACATGGCATAATATTATGTACCGCATGTTCAGAACATAATTATCGATCGATTTAGGTAACACACGATGACGTAGTATGCGTCGCAGTATGACAAAGCAAGGTCACTGAGCAGTTTCTTCCAATTAGTTGGCAATTACCAATATTGAAACAGAGATTTTCCACACCTATACTACAGAAATTAATTACTCTAATTAGCGCGCCCCTTTTGTGTTTTGCATCGCACCCGGGCACTATAAATAGGAACAATACGGTACTTCATAATTACATCAATGTCACTTGCACATACCATCATCATGTTTCTGAGTTTAATGATATTTCAGTGCAAGTTTACATGTAACTAAATAAAATCAATAGTGGAAATCATCCAAAAATACTTCCACCGAAATCTATTAATACACACGTTCATTTATAATATTACTCACTATTAATTTAGTTTATGCAAATTTATTTTAGCTCAATTGCGAAACAAGTTCTTGCAACTTATATTAATCACTCTCGAGACCTCATTCCTGATGGAATCTATCGCCACGAGGGAGAGAGAAAAGGCAACATGGAAATTAAATGCCTTGCCTAAGGGCACAATCCTTGCCTAAGCGGGGCTCGAACTCCGGACTTTCGCACCTGAAGCAAACACGCTACCACTGCGCTATCATGAGCTCCACTATTGATTTTATTTACTTACAGTCAAGCCTGTGTTAGTGGTCACCTCCGTTAAGCAGCCAACCTGTATTAAGCAGCCAGTTTCCAGATTCCCAATTGGTTGTTTTATTATATCTTCTATTAACCCATTTAATTCTGGATATATTTAAAGACTTTTGCAAACAACATAGATCCAGATCAGCCACTGCGTGACGCTGCGTGCTGATCAGGATCTATGTTGTTTGCTACATAGCCAAGTGTCTTAGCAAGATCATCTGAATAGCAAACAGCATAGAGCCTGATCAGACGGCACGTTCCGTGGTGGTTGTTCTGGCTCTATGTTCTTTGCAAATACTGTTTGAACGGTATCCCGAATGAAATGTGTTAAGCAGACACCTGTGCTAAGCACTTTCTCTGTGACTCCCTTGGCTGGCTGCTTAAGACAGGTTTGACTGTATACAGAAAGTAAGTCTCGGTCAACCACTTAGCTTAGGGAACATCCCTCTCTGATTTCCTTGTATTATTTTTGCTATCATTTTATTATGAAAGAATTTGACAGCCATTGTATATATTTGCAGCCTGTGTAACCATAGATGGTGACTCTGTGTTCCTGCATCGAGCTGACAGTGTAGATGGTCCAACTGCCATCCAAGATGACGATTACCCCAGCATCGACAGCATTGATAACCAGGTAGGATGAGCAGCCCCTACACCCCTTGTCCTTACTGTACAGCCCTACACAACACTTACTGTACAACCCTTACTGTACAACCCTACACAACACTTACTGTACAACCCTACACAACACTTACTGTACAACCCTACACAACACTTACTGTACAACCCTACACAACACTTACTGTACAACCCTACACAACACTTACTGTACAACCCTACACAACACTTACTGTACAACCCTTCTCCTTACTGTAGAACCCTACACAACACTTACTGTACACCCCTTGTCCTTACTGTAGAACCCTACACAACACTTACTGTACACCCCTTGTCCTTACTGTAGAACCCTACACAACACTTACTGTACACCCCTTGTCCTTACTGTAGAACCCTACACAACACTTACTGTACACCCCTTGTCCTTACTGTAGAACCCTACACAACACTTACTGTACACCCCTTGTCCTTACTGTACAACCCTACACAACACTTACTGTACACCCCTTGTCCTTACTGTAGAACCCTACACAACACTTACTGTACACCCCTTGTCCTTACTGTAGAACCCTACACAACACTTACTGTACACCCCTTGTCCTTACTGTAGAACCCTACACAACACTTACTGTACAACCCTACACAACACTTACTGTACAACCCTACACAACACTTACTGTACACCCCTTGTCCTTACTGTAGAACCCTACACAACACTTACTGTACACCCCTTGTCCTTACTGTAGAACCCTACACAACACTTACTGTACACCCCTTGTCCTTACTGTAGAACCCTACACAACACTTACTGTACACCCCTTGTCCTTACTGTAGAAACCTACACAACACTTACTGTACAACCCTACACAACACTTACTGTACAACCCTACACAACACTTACTGTACAACCCTACACAACACTTACTGTACAACCCTACACAACACTTACTGTACAACCCTACACAACACTTACTGTACAACCCTACACAACACTTACTGTACAACCCTACACAACACTTACTGTACAACCCTACACAACACTTACTGTACAACCCTACACAACACTTACTGTACACCCCTTGTCCTTACTGTAGAACGCTACACAACACATACTGTACACCCTTGTCCTTACTGTAGAACCCTACACAACACTTACTGTACAACCCTACACAACACTTACTGTACACCTACACAACACTTACTGTACAACCCTACACAACACTTACTGTACAACCCTACATAACACTTACTGTAGAACCCTACACAACACTTACTGTACACCCTTGTCCTTACTGTAGAACCCTACACAACACTTACTGTACACCCCTTGTCCTTACTGTAGAACGCTACACAACACATACTGTACACCCCTTGTCCTTACTGTAGAACCTACACAACACTTACTGTACACCCCTTGTCCTTACTGTAGAACCCTACACAACACTTACTGTACACCCCTTGTCCTTACTGTAGAACCCTACACAACACTTACTGTACACCCCTTGTCCTTACTGTAGAACCCTACACAATACTTACTGTACACCCCTTGTCCTTACTGTAGAACCCTACACAACACTTACTGTACACCCTTGTCCTTACTGTAGAACCCTACACAACACTTACTGTACAACCCTACATAACACTTACTGTACAACCCTACACAACACTTACTGTACAACCCTACACAACACTTACTGTACAACCCTACACAACACTTACTGTACACCCCTGTCCTTACTGTAGAACCCTACACAACACTTACTGTACAACCCTACACAACACTTACTGTACAACCCTACACAACACTTACTGTACAACCCTACACAACACATACTGTACACCCCTTGTCCTTACTGTAGAACCCTACACAGCACTTACTGTACACGCCTTGTCCTTACTGTAGAACCCTACACAACACTTACTGTACACCCCTGTCCTTACTGTACAACCCTACACAACACTTACTGTACAACCCTACACAACACTTACTGTACAACCCTACACAACACTTACTGTACAACCCTACACAACACTTACTGTACAACCCTACACAACACTTACTGTACACCCCTTCTCCTTACTGTAGAACCCTACACAACACTTACTGTACACCCCTTGTCCTTACTGTAGAAACCTACACAACACTTACTGTACACCCCTTGTCCTTACTGTAGAACCCTACACAACACTTACTGTACACCCCTTGTCCTTACTGTAGAAACCTACACAACACTTACTGTACAACCCTACACAACACTTACTGTAGAACCCCTACACAACACTTACTGTACAACCCTACACAACACTTACTGTACAACCCTACACAACACTTACTGTACAACCCTACACAACACTTATGTACAACCCTACACAACACTTATGTACAACCCTACACAACACTATGTACAACCTTACACAACACTTACTGTACAACCCTACACAACACTTATGTACAACCTTACACAACACTTATGTACAACCCTACACAACACTTACTGTACAACCCTACACAAGACTTAATGTACAGCCCTACACACCACTTACTGTACAAACCTACATAACACTTACTGTACAAACTTACACAACACTTACTGTACAAACCTACACAACACATACTGTACAACCCTACACAACACTTACTGTACAACCCTACACAACACTTACTGTACAACCTTACACACCACTTACTGTACAACCCTACACAACACTTACTGTACAACCCTACACAACACATACTGTACAACCCTACACAACACTTACTGTACAACCCTACACAACACTTACTGTACAACCCTACACAACACTTACTGTACAACCCAGGGCTCACGCTGGCCATCGCAAATGGCGCCAAATGCGATAATAAATTGAAAATGGCGCAAAAAAAATATTTTGGCGAAAAAAAATGGCGCTGGGTAAAGAATCGCGAAAATGCCATAAAGTTGATTTTCCCAGGACACAGTCTCTGTGTGTATTGGTAAAACTGGTAGACTGGGTTTAAGCTTGTAGTTAGCGAGCGCATCTGGGGAGTATAAAATCGATAACCAGTCTACCGTGTTATCACCTGTGTGTAGCAACACCACACATCTTTACTGCGCATTATTGCGCAATCGGTGTTCCGATAAAAAACTGGCCCCAAAATATGTCCTGTGTATTACGGTCTTGTATGAACAGAGCAAAGGCTTTCCGATTGAAATATTTGCATAAGTGGGAGGAGATATGACCAAATATGGTGTATATGCCCATTTGGCTGTTACGCAGTATATATTTACAGTTCAAAACCGAAAGTGAAAATTTCAAATATCATAAATTTGTCCAAAACGGCCATATACGCTAATGAAATTGGTATTTTATGATAGATATATCAGTATTCTTTTCATTCTGGGCACTTCCAAGAATGTAATTTGACGTATATCCTGTTTATTTGGCTCGCATCTGAGTGACAATGACAAGTCTCACCTGACAAGGGAAGTAATCAATCTTAACCATTACCAATATTCCACTTCTGCCGTCCCGAATCGTAATTCATGCAGAGTAAAAAAAACATTAAAATATTGCAAAGTATGTCCTTCTCTCAAGCTCGATTGAGGTATAAATAGATACGGTATTGTGGTTTGGAATAAATGCAAATATGCATTTGCGCTCACTGAAGATTAATTAGCTTGTATTTGCAATTTTCTAAAATTAAAATGGCTGTTCGTACACCGTTCATTCGTACTCAGGTTACCGTGCACCGTTCATTCGTACTCGGTTACGAGTCGGTATATTAAAACTATATTAATTTATAAGTGTGTTGTAAGTACTGTGTGCATAAAATTGTTACAGAACAGGTGAGAAATGTTTATAGAAGAAAATAACACTGACTACTATGTAGAATACCGTTTCATGATCAAGTAATAAGCTGGGGTCAACTTTTTTGATTTTTAAGTCTGCCTAAATTTTTGGCTCCAACTTCACTGAAATGGCTCCAATTTTTTTCATTTGGCGAAAGTGGTGGCGCAAAGAAAAAAAAAGCCAGTGTGAGCCCTGCTGAACCCTACACAACACTTACTGTACAACCCTACACAACACTTACTGTACAACCCTACACAACACTTACTGTACAACCCTACACAACACTTACTGTACAACCCTACACAACACTTACTGTACAACCCTACACAACACTTACTGTACAACCCTACACAACACTTACTGTACAACCTACACAACATTCTGTACAACCCTACACAACACATACTGTACAACCCTACACAACACTTACTGTACAACCCTACACAACACTTACTGTACAACCCTACAAACACTTACTGTACACCCTACACAACACTTACTGTACAACCCTACACAACACTTACTGTACAAACCTACACAACACTTACTGTACCCTACACAACACTTACTGTACAACCCTACACAACACTTACTGTACAACCCTACACAACACTTACTGTACAACCCTACACAACACTTACTGTACAACCCTACACAACACTTACTGTACAACCCTACACAACACTTACTGTACATCCCTACACAACACTTACTGTACAACCCTACACAACACCTACTGTACAACCCTACACACCACTTACTGTACAACCTTACACTACACTTACTGTACAACCCTACACAACACATACTGTACAACCCTACACAACACTTATTGTACAACCCTACACAACACTTACTGTACAAACCTACACAACACATACTGTACAACCCTACACAACACTTACTGTACAACCCTACACAACACTTACTGTACAACCTTACACTACACTTACTGTACAAACCTACACAACACATACTGTACAACCCTACACAACACTTACTGTACAACCCTACACAACACTTACTGTACAACCTTACACAACACTTACTGTACAACCCTACACAACACTTACTGTACAACCCTACACAACACATACTGTACAACCCTACACAACACTTACTGTACAACCCTACACAGCACTTACTGTACAGCCCTACACAACACTTACTGTATAACCCTACACAACACTTGTTTACTGTACAACCCTACACAACACGTACTGTACAACTCTACACAACACTTACTGTACATCCCTACACAACACTTACTGTACAACCCTACACAACACCTACTGTACAACCCTACACAACACTTACTGTACAACCTTACACTACACTTACTGTACAACCCTACACAACACTTACTGTACAACCCTACACAAGACTTAATGTACAGCCCTACACACCACTTACTGTACAAACCTACATAACACTTACTGTACAAACTTACACAACACTTACTGTACAAACCTACACAACACATACTGTACAACCCTACACAACACTTACTGTACAACCCTACACAACACTTACTGTACAACCTTACACACCACTTACTGTACAACCCTACACAACACTTACTGTACAACCCTACACAACACATACTGTACAACCCTACACAACACTTACTGTACAACCCTACACAACACTTACTGTACAACCCTACACAACACTTACTGTACAGCCCTACACAACACTTACTGTACAACCCAGGGCTCACGCTGGCCATCGCAAATGGCGCCAAATGCGATAATAAATTGAAAATGGCGCAAAAAAAATATTTTGGCGAAAAAAAATGGCGCTGGGTAAAGAATCGCGAAAATGCCATAAAGTTGATTTTCCCAGGACACAGTCTCTGTGTGTATTGGTAAAACTGGTAGACTGGGTTTAAGCTTGTAGTTAGCGAGCGCATCTGGGGAGTATAAAATCGATAACCAGTCTACCGTGTTATCACCTGTGTGTAGCAACACCACGCATCTTTACTGCGCATTATTGCGCAATCGGTGTTCCGATAAAAAACTGGCCCCAAAATATGTCCTGTGTATTACGGTCTTGTATGAACAGAGCAAAGGCTTTCCGATTGAAATATTTGCATAAGTGGGAGGAGATATGACCAAATATGGCGTATATGCCCATTTGGCTGTTACACAGTATATATTTACAGTTCAAAACCGAAAGTGAAAATTTCAAATATCATAAATTTGTCCAAAACGGCCATATACGCTAATGAAATTGGTATTTTATGATAGATATATCAGTATTCTTTTCATTCTGGGCACTTCCAAGAATGTAATTTGACGTATATCCTGTTTATTTGGCTCGCATCTGAGTGACATGACAAGTCTCACCGGACAAGGGAAGTAATCAATCTTAACCATTACCAATATTCCACTTCCGCCGTCCCGAATCGTAATTCATGCAGAGTAAAAAAAACATTAAAATATTGCAAAGTATGTCCTTCTCTCAAGCTCGATTGAGGTATAAATAGATACGGTATTGTGGTTTGGAATAAATGCAAATATGCATTTGCGCTGACTGAAGATTAATTAGCTTGTATTTGCAATTTTCTAAAATTAAAATGGCTGTTCGTACACCGTTCATTCGTACTCAGGTTACCGTGCACCGTTCATTCGTACTCGGTTACGAGTCGGTATATTAAAACTATATTAATTTATAAGTGTGTTGTAAGTACTGTGTGCATAAAATTGTTACAGAACAGGTGAGAAATGTTTATAGAAGAAAATAACACTGACTACTATGTAGAATACCGTTTCATGATCAAGTAATAAGCTGGGGTCAACTTTTTTGTTTTTTAAGTCTGCCTAAATTTTTGGCTCCAACTTCACTGAAATGGCTCCAATATTTTTCATTTGGCGAAAGTGGTGGCGCAAAGAAAAAAAAAGCCAGTGTGAGCCCTGCTGAACCCTACACAACACTTACTGTACAACCCTACACAACACTTACTGTACAACCCTACACAACACTTACTGTACAACCCTACACAACACTTACTGTACAACCCTACACAACACTTACTGTACAACCCTACACAACACTTACTGTACAACCCTACACAACACTTACTGTACAACCCTACACAACACTTACTGTACAACCCTACACAACACTTACTGTACAACCCTACACAACACTTACTGTACAACCCTACACAACACTTACTGTACAACCCTACACAACACTTACTGTACAACCCTACACAACACTTACTGTACAACCCTACACAACACTTACTGTACAACCCTACACAACACTTACTGTACAAGCCTACACAACACTTGTCCTTACTGTACAACCCTACACAACACTTACTGTACAGCCCTACACAACACTTACTGTACAACCCTACACACACTTACTGTACAACCCTACACAACACTTACTGTATAACCCTACACAACACTTGTCCTTACTGTACAACCCTACACAACACTTACTGTACAACCCTACACAACACCTACTGTACAACCCTACACAACACTTACTGTACAACCCTACACAACACTTACTGTACAACCCTACACAACACTTACTGTACAACCCTACACAACACTTATGTACAACCCTACACAACACTTACTGTACAACCCTACACAACACTTACTGTACAGCCCTACACAACACTTACTGTACATCCCTATACAACACTTACTGTACAACCCTACACAACACTTACTGTACAACCCTACACAACACTTACTGTACAACCCTACACAACACCTACTGTACAACCCTACACAACACTTACTGTACAACCCTACACAACACTTACTGTATAACCCTACACAACACTTGTCCTTACTGTACAACCCTACACAACACTTACTGTACAACCCTACACAACACTTACTGTACAACCCTACACAACACTTACTGTACAACCCTACACAACACTAACTGTACAACCCTACACAACACTTACTGTACAACCCTACAACACACTTACCGTACAACCCTACACAACACTTACTGTACATCCCTACACAACACTTACTGTACAACCCTACACAACACCTACTGTACAACCCTACACAACACTTACTGTACAACCTTACACTACACTTACTGTACAACCCTACACAACACTTACTGTACAACCCTACACAAGACTTAATGTACAGCCCTACACACCACTTACTGTACAAACCTACATAACACTTACTGTACAAACTTACACAACACTTACTGTACAAACCTACACAACACATACTGTACAACCCTACACAACACTTACTGTACAACCCTACACAACACTTACTGTACAACCTTACACACCACTTACTGTACAACCCTACACAACACTTACTGTACAACCCTACACAACACATACTGTACAACCCTACACAACACTTACTGTACAACCCTACACAACACTTACTGTACAACCCTACACAACACTTACTGTACAGCCCTACACAACACTTACTGTACAACCCAGGGCTCACGCTGGCCATCGCAAATGGCGCCAAATGCGATAATAAATTGAAAATGGCGCAAAAAAAATATTTTGGCGAAAAAAAATGGCGCTGGGTAAAGAATCGCGAAAATGCCATAAAGTTGATTTTCCCAGGACACAGTCTCTGTGTGTATTGGTAAAACTGGTAGACTGGGTTTAAGCTTGTAGTTAGCGAGCGCATCTGGGGAGTATAAAATCGATAACCAGTCTACCGTGTTATCACCTGTGTGTAGCAACACCACGCATCTTTACTGCGCATTATTGTGCAATCGGTGTTCCGATAAAAAACTGGCCCCAAAATATGTCCTGTGTATTACGGTATTGTATGAGCAGAGCAAAGGCTTTCCGATTGAAATATTTGCATAAGTGGGAGGAGATATGACCAAATATGGCGTATATGCCCATTTGGCTGTTACACAGTATATATTTACAGTTCAAAACCGAAAGTGAAAATTTCAAATATCATAAATTTGTCCAAAACGGCCATATACGCTAATGAAATTGGTATTTTATGATAGATATATCAGTATTCTTTTCATTCTGGGCACTTCCAAGAATGTAATTTGACGTATATCCTGTTTATTTGGCTCGCATCTGAGTGACATGACAAGTCTCACCGGACAAGGGAAGTAATCAATCTTAACCATTACCAATATTCCACTTCCGCCGTCCCGAATCGTAATTCATGCAGAGTAAAAAAAACATTAAAATATTGCAAAGTATGTCCTTCTCTCAAGCTCGATTGAGGTATAAATAGATACGGTATTGTGGTTTGGAATAAATGCAAATATGCATTTGCGCTGACTGAAGATTAATTAGCTTGTATTTGCAATTTTCTAAAATTAAAATGGCTGTTCGTACACCGTTCATTCGTACTCAGGTTACCGTGCACCGTTCATTCGTACTCGGTTACGAGTCGGTATATTAAAACTATATTAATTTATAAGTGTGTTGTAAGTACTGTGTGCATAAAATTGTTACAGAACAGGTGAGAAATGTTTATAGAAGAAAATAACACTGACTACTATGTAGAATACCGTTTCATGATCAAGTAATAAGCTGGGGTCAACTTTTTTGATTTTTAAGTCTGCCTAAATTTTTGGCTCCAACTTCACTGAAATGGCTCCAATTTTTTTCATTTGGCGAAAGTGGTGGCGCAAAGAAAAAAAAAGCCAGTGTGAGCCCTGCTGAACCCTACACAACACTTACTGTACAACCCTACACAACACTTACTGTACAACCCTACACAACACTTACTGTACAACCCTACACAACACTTACTGTACAACCCTACACAACACTTACTGTACAACCCTACACAACACTTACTGTACAACCCTACACAACACTTACTGTACAACCCTACACAACACTTACTGTACAACCCTACACAACACTTACTGTACAACCCTACACAACACTTACTGTACAACCCTACACAACACTTACTGTACAACCCTACACAACACTTACTGTACAACCCTACACAACACTTACTGTACAACCCTCACAACACTTACTGTACAACCCTACACAACACTTACTGTACAACCCTACACAACACTTACTGTACAACCCTACACAACACTTACTGTACAACCCTACACAACACTTGTCCTTACTGTACAACCCTACACAACACTTACTGTACAACCCTACACAACACTTACTGTACAACCCTACACAACACTTACTGTACAACCCTACACAACACTTACTGTACAACCCTACACAACACTTACTGTACAACCCTACACAACACTTACTGTACAACCCTACACAACACTTACTGTACAACCCTACACAACACTTACTGTACAACCCTACACAACACTTACTGTACAACCCTACACAACACTTACTGTACATCCCTACACAACACTTACTGTACAACCCTACACAACACCTACTGTACAACCCTACACAACACTTACTGTACAACCTTACACTACACTTACTGTACAACCCTACACAACACTTACTGTACAACCCTACACAACACTTACTGTACAACCCTACACAACACTTACTGTACAAACCTACACAACACTTACTGTACAACCCTACACAACACTTACTGTACAACCCTACACAACACTTACTGTACAACCCTACACTACACTTACTGTACAACCTACACAACACTTACTGTACAACCCTACACAACACTTACTGTACAACCCTACACAACACTTACTGTACAACCCTACACAACACTTACTGTACAACCCTACACAACACTTACTGTACAACCCTACACAACACTTACTGTACAACCCTACACAACACTTACTGTACAGCCCTACACAACACTTACTGTACAACCCTACATAACATTTGTACATAGTGTGTGGTAGGTTGTCTGTATATCATTTCACATATTTGTGGGGTAGGTTGTCTGTATGTCCTTTCACTTGTTATATCTAAGTATTAACCTGCTATATCTAAGTATTAACTTGTTATATCTAAGTATTAACCTGCTATATCTAAGTATTAACTTGTTATATCTAAGTATTAACCTGTTATATCTAAGTATTAACCTGTTATATCTATGTATTAACCTGCTATATCTAAGTATTAACCTGTTATATCTAAGTATTAACCTGCTATATCTAAGTATTAACCTGCTATATCTAAGTATTAACCTGCTATATCTAAGTATTAACCTGTTATATCTAAGTATTAACCTGTTATATCTAAGTATTAACCTGTTATATCTAAGTATTAACCTGCTATATCTAAGTATTAACCTGTTATATCTAAGTATTAACCTGTTATATCTAAGTATTAACCTGTTATATCTAAGTATTAGCCTGTTATATCTAAGTATTATATCTAAGTATTAACCTGTTATATCTAAGTATTAACCTGTTATATCTAAGTATTAACCTGTTATATCTAAGTATTAGCCTGTTATATCTAAGTATTATATCTAAGTATTAACCTGTTATATCTAAGTATTAACCTGCTATATATAAGTATTAACCTGTTATATCTATGTATTAACTTGTTATATCTAAGTATTAACCTGCTATATCTAAGTATTAACTTGTTATATCTAAGTATTAACTTGTTATATCTAAGTATTAACTTGTTATATCTAAGTATTAACCTGTTATATCTATGTATTAACCTGTTATATCTATGTATTAACCTGTTATATATAAGTATTAACCTGTTATATCTAAGTATTAACCTGCTATATATAAGTATTAACTTGTTATATCTAAGTATCAACCTGCTATATCTAAGTATTAACCAGGGGTCCCTTTGTCTGAATATTTGTCTGCGCCATTTCTGTCGCCAATTGAAAAACACTGGAGCCAATTTAAAAGACTTGGAGCCAACTAAGAACCATATAGTTCACAAATAAATATTTGAAGACATGTATTTGAAAAAACATGTGTCCAAAAAAAAATGTTGCGCCAAATATTTTCGCCAGTGGCGACCGACAGCGGGTACTCTGATTAACCTGTTGTATCTAAGTATTAACTTGCTAATTCTATTTATAGGTTGAGGGAGGAGATTTGGAAAAGACTTTAAAAGCCGAAGCTTGTGTGAGATACAGGAGCTCTCAATTACACATGCGCCACCTGGTGGTGAAAGGAATTCTGGAGAGTGAAAAGTCATATTTAAATGTGATAGAACAGCTAGTAAAGGTATTGTATATGTTGAATTAAAAATGTACAAACAAAAGGTCATGTTATTTATGGAGGTGGTATAGATATGGCAACTACTTATTCACTGCGTGATAGTTAAATGGCTGTCGTTTATCTTACCGCCGACCTATTTTAGAATATGTGTTCATATGAATCACTAGAGAAAATTTAATACGAAGCTGTTAGAACTTATAACATCTGTTTCCATGGAAATATTTCTTCAATAAATTGCTCACTATTTCTGACCGCAGCAACATTTTATGTTTATGCTAGGTTAATAACACAGCAATTCTGTCATTATGATGTTATACTCAATACATACACTGTATATGATCACTTTGAATAGATGACATTGTATTGATCTATTGACAATTTTGATAATGGTATTTTTTTGTGTGTGAAAAAATGACAATTTTGGAGGTTTCACTGTATGAAAAAAGAGATTTTTGTGCTAAAAACTAGGTCGCGACCTACACATTTGAGCTTCCTATGATGTTTATCACACAGTGTATATAGAAAGTTTCTCTGTTTTAGAATTGAAACAATTTGTTGCAACAAGAGTGATATTTTTTCATAAAAATGTGTAAATTTTAAAATAGTGTTTCCGAGATGTTCTAAAAATAGCTTATTTCACAAATTTACTGAACAATTGCAATAAATAATTTTTGGATTTGATTAAGAATATATAAAGCTTTGCAATAAACGCAATGAAGCAGCATACATGTATGTTCATGAAACATTATATCACAGATTATTTGATATTTTGACATGTTTACACGTTATTTATTATTGTATGTCCATGTATTACAAAAACGAGGTCGGTGACATATCATTTTTATGTTTTTATTTTCATCCAAATAGTTAGAATGTTCAAACTTTGAAGAACAGAGCAAATATTTTTGAAGAAACTGTAGCATATATTCCTTTAATTGACTTTAAATATTTCCAACCACGAAATAAATACTTGATGTGACTACCGTCCATACTCGCCTATAACACGGGAGTTTTATCACCAGATTATTGCCTATAACACGGGAGTTTTATCACCAGATTATTGCCTATAACATGGGAGTTTTATCACCAGATTATTGCCTATAACACGCGAGTTGTATCACCAGATTATCGCCTATAACACGCTAGTTGTATCACCAGATTATCGCCTATAACACGGGAGTTGTATCACCAGATTATCGCCTATAACACGGGAGTTGTATCTCCAGATTATCGCCTATAACACGCGAGTTGTATCACCAGATTATCGCCTATAACACGGGAGTTGTATCACCAGATTATCGCTTATAACACGCGAGTTGTATCACCAGATTATCGCCTATAACACGGGAGTTGTATCACCAGATTATCGCCTATAACACGGGAGTTGTATCACCAGATTATCGCCTATAACACGGGAGTTGTATCACCAGATTATTGCCTATAACACGCGAGTTGTATCACCAGATTATCGCCTATAACACGCGAGTTTTATCACCAGATTATCGCCTATAACACGGGAGTTGTATCACCAGATTATCGCCTATAACACGGGAGTTGTATCACCAGATTATCGCCTATAACACGGGAGTTGTATCACCAGATTATCGCTATAACACGCGAGTTGTATCACCAGATTATCGCCTATAACACGGGAGTTGTATCACCAGATTATCGCCTATAACACGGGAGTTGTATCACCAGATTATCGCCTATAACACGGGAGTTGTATCACCAGATTATTGCCTATAACACGCGAGTTGTATCACCAGATTATCGCCTATAACACGGGAGTTTTATCACCAGATTATTGCCTATAACACACGAGCTGTATCACCAGATTATCGCCTGTAACACGGGAGTGTTATCACCAGATTATCGCCTATAACACGGGAGTTGTATCACCAGATTATCGCCTATAACACAGGAGTTTTATCACCAGATTATCGCCTATAACATGCGAGTTGTATCACCAGATTATCGCCTATAACACGGGAGTGTTATCACCAGATTATCGCCTATAACACGGGAGTTGTATCACCAGATTATCGCCTATAACACAGGAGTTTTATCACCAGATTATCGCCTATAACATGCGAGTTTTATCACCTGATTATCGCCTCAAAATGGTTTACCTTCTTATAAGCGAGTGATTATATATTTTTGTTCTGACTTTAATAATTGATGACCTTATATTGAAATAACTCAAATGTTGGAACCAACGCATAGACTTTCTAGTCTGTAAGCTGAACTTAAAATAATTGTTGTGCATCAGTCCATTATTGTTGTGCATCAGTCCATTAGTGTTGTACATCAGTCCATTTGTGTTGTGCATCAGTCCATTAGTGTTGTGCATCAGTCCATTTGTGTTGTGCATCAGTCCATTTGTGTTGTGCATCAGTCCATTAGTGTTGTGCATCAGTCCATTGTGTTGTGCATCAGTCCATTATTGTTGTGCATCAGTCCATTAGTGTTGTACATCAGTCCATTTGTGTTGTGCATCAGTCCATTAGTGTTGTGCATCAGTCCATTAGTGTTGTGCATCAGTCCATTAGTGTTGTACATCAGTCCATTAGTGTTGTGCATCAGTCCATTAGTGTTGTACATCAGTCCATTTGTGTTGTGCATCAGTCCATTAGTGTTGTGCATCAGTCCATTAGTGTTGTGAATCAGTCATTAGTGTTGTACATCAGTCATTAGTGTTGTGCATCAGTCCATTAGTGTTGTGCATCAGTCCATTAGTGTTGTACATCAGTCCATTAGTGTTGTGCATCAGTCCATTAGTGTTGTACATCAGTCCATCAGTCCATTAGTCCATTATTGTTGTGCATCAGTCCATTATTGTTGTGCATCAGTCCATTAGTGTTGTACATCAGTCCATTAGTGTTGTGCATCAGTCCATTAGTGTTGTGCATCAGTCCATTAGTGTTGTACATCAGTCCATTAGTGTTGTGCATCAGTCCATTAGTGTTGTGCATCAGTCCATTAGGTTGTACATCAGTCCATTCGTGTTGTGCATCAGTCCATTCGTGTTGTGCATCAGTCCATTAGTGTTGTGCATCAGTCCATTAGTGTTGTGCATCAGTCCATTAGAGTTGTGCATCAGTCCATCAGTCCATTAGTCCATTATTGTTGTGCATCAGTCCATTAGTGTTGTGCATCAGTCCATTAGTGTTGTGCATCAGTC
This sequence comes from Archivesica marissinica, assembly GCA_014843695.1. Classification (NCBI taxonomy): domain Eukaryota; kingdom Metazoa; phylum Mollusca; class Bivalvia; order Venerida; family Vesicomyidae; genus Archivesica; species Archivesica marissinica. Next base: position 63,344,406 of record CM026403.1, on the reverse strand, counting down.
CATTATTGTTGTGCATCAGTCCATTAGTGTTGTACATCAGTCCATTTGTGTTGTGCATCAGTCCATTAGTGTTGTGCATCAGTCCATTAGTGTTGTGCATCAGTCCATTATTGTTGTGCATCAGTCCATTAGTGTTGTACATCAGTCCATTTGTGTTGTGCATCAGTCCATTAGTGTTGTGCATCAGTCCATTAGTGTTGTGCATCAGTCCATTAGTGTTGTACATCAGTCCATCAGTCCATTAGTCCATTATTGTTGTGCATCAGTCCATTATTGTTGTGCATCAGTCCATTAGTGTTGTACATCAGTCCATTAGTGTTGTGCATCAGTCCATTAGTGTTGTACATCAGTCCATTAGTGTTGTGCATCAGTCCATTAGTGTTGTGCATCAGTCCATTAGTGTTGTACATCAGTCCATTCGTGTTGTGCATCAGTCCATTCGTGTTGTGCATCAGTCCATTAGTGTTGTGCATCAGTCCATTAGTGTTGTGCATCAGTCCATTAGTGTTGTGCATCAGTCCATTATTGTTGTGCATCAGTCCATTAGTGTTGTGCATCAGTCCATTAGTGTTGTTCAGTCCATTAGTGTTGTGTTGTGTTGTTGTTTGTGTTGTGTGTTTGTGTTGTGTGTCCATTAGTGTTGTGCATCAGTCCATTAGTGTTGTGCATCAGTCCATTAGTGTTGTGCATCAGTCCATCAGTCCATTAGTCCATTATTGTTGTGCATCAGTCCATTAGTGTTGTGCATCAGTCCATTGTGTTGTGTGTTTAGTGTTGTACATCAGTCCATTAGTGTTGTGCATCAGTCCATTAGTGGTGTGCATCAATCCATTAGTGTTGTGCATCAGTCCATTAGTGTTGTGCATCAGTCCATTAGTGTTGTGCATCAGTCCATTAGTGTTGTGCATCAGTCCATTAGTCCATTATTGTTGTGCATCAGTCCATTAGTGTTGTGCATCAGTCCATTAGTGTTGTGCATCAGTCCATTAGTGTTGTGCATCAGTACATTAGTGTTGTGCATCAGTCCATTAGTGACATTTTATAGTGGTCATTATATGTGGGATTACGCCGAGTTTAGGTTCTGCCACTCTATATGTGACTTCAAGAAATCCCAAGATAAATAGAGGATATTTGTTTGTTTACAGTGAGTGATATGCAGTGAGTAGTGATATGGATTATATCTCACTGATAGAACACTGTATTTCATCAATTAGCATAAAATAAATGTATGTATTGTAGGCAAAGCATTATCTCCAGAGTGTGTCCATGAAACCGGGCAGTCAGCCAGGCGGCATAGCTCTTCAAGATGTCACCACCATATTTTACAAGATGGACGACTTCTATCAGATACACAAGGAGTTTATTGACGATCTTACAGACAAAGTGAAGAACTGGTCAGATGATCAAAGAATCGCAGAAGCCATTAAGAAACTGGTCAGTTGTTATGCATTGCATAAATGGTTTTACACGGTAGTTTGTATAAATGGTTTTACACAGTAGGTTGTATAAATGGTTTTACACTGTAGTTTGTATAAATGGTTTTACACAGTAGTTTGTATAAATGGTTTTACATGGTAGTTTGTATAAATGGTTTTACATGGTAGTTTGTATAAATGGTTTTACATGGTAGTTTGTATAAATGGTTTTACATGGTAGTTTGTATAAATGGTTTTACACGGTAGTTTGTATAAATGGTTTTACATGGTAGTTTGTATAAATGGTTTTACATGGTAGTTTGTATAAATGGTTTTACATGGTAGTTTGTATAAATGGTTTTACACTGTAGTTTGTATAAATGGTTTTACAGTGTAGTTTGTATAAATGGTTTTACATGGTAGTTTGTATAAATGGTTTTACATGGTAGTTTGTATAAATGGTTTTACACTGTAGTTTGTATAAATGGTTTTACAGTGTAGTTTGTATAAATGGTTTTACAGTGTAGTTTGTATAAATGGTTTTACATGGTAGTTTGTATAAATGGTTTTACATGGTAGTTTGTATAAATGGTTTTACAGTGTAGTTTGTATAAATGGTTTTACACTGTAGTTTGTATAAATGGTTTTACATGGTAGTTTGTATAAATGGTTTTACATGGTAGTTTGTATAAATGGTTTTACATGGTAGTTTGTATAAATGGTTTTACATGGTAGTTTGTATAAATGGTTTTACAGTGTAGTTTGTATAAATGGTTTTACATGGTAGTTTGTATAAATGGTTTTACAGTGTAGTTTGTATAAATGGTTTTACATGGTAGTTTGTATAAATGGTTTTACAGTGTAGTTTGTATAAATGGTTTTACATGGTAGTTTGTATAAATGGTTTTACAGTGTAGATTGTATAAATGGTTTTACATGGTAGTTTGTATAAATGGTTGTACACGGTAGTTTGTATAAATGGTTGTACACGGTAGTTTGTATAAATGGTTCGAATACCACTACAAATTCTTTCATGTGAGGAGGCTATCCCGCTGGCTTGTGGTTGGTCAGTGGTTCTACCCGGGTGTGCGGACATCTGGGGTCTTCCCCCACCAATAATAGCGGTATATATAATATGTATGTCGTTTATGTTATGTGTAAATATGCTTGCAGGTTGTGTATATGTAAATGTGCTTGCATGTTGTGTTTATGTACACATGCTTGCAGGTTGTGTATATGTAAACGTGCTTGCAGGTTGTGTATATGTAACCGTGCTTGCAGGTTGTGTATATGTAACTGTCCTTGCAGATTGTGTATATGTAACCATGCTTGCAGGTTGTGTATATGTTAACATGCTTGCAGGTTGTGTATATATAAACGTGCTTGCAGGTTGTGTATATGTAAACATGCTTGCAGGTTGTGTATATGTTAACATGCTTGCAGGTTATGTATATGTAACCGTGTTTGCAGGTTGTGTATATGTAAACGTGCTTGCAGGTTGTGTATATGTAACCGTGCTTGCAGGTTGTGTATATGTAAATGTGCTTGCAGGTTGTGTATATGTAACCGTGCTTGCAGGTTGTGTATATGTAAATGTGCTTGCAGGTTGTGTATATGTAACCGTGCTTGCAGGTTGTGTATATGTAACCGTGCTTGCAGGTTGTGTATATGTAAACATGCTTGCATGTTGTGTATATGTAAACATGCTTGCATGTTGTGTATATGTAAACGTGTTGGAGGTTGTGTATATGTAAACGTGCTTGCAGGTTGTGTATATGTAACCGTGCTTGCAGGTTGTGTATTTGTAAACGTGCTTGCAGGTTGTGTATATGTAACGTGCTTGCAGATTGTGTATATGTAACCTTGCTTGCAGGTTGTGTATATGTAAACGTGTTTGCAGGTTGTGTATATGTAACCGTGCTTGCAGGTTGTGTATATGTAAACGTGTTTGCAGGTTGTGTATATGTAACCGTGCTTGCAGGTTGTGTATATGTAAACGTGCTTGCAGGTTATGTATATGTAACCGTGCTTGCGGGTTGTGTATATGTAACCGTGCTTGCAGGTTATGTATATGTAACCGTGCTTGCAGGTTGTGTATATGTAACCGTGTTTGAGGGTTGTGTATATGTAAACGTGTTTGCAGGTTGTGTACTTCAAGGCATATGAGGAGTATGTGAACAACTATCCGACTGCCGTAGAAACCATCAAGAGGTATCAGAGAAACGAAGAAACGCGGCATCTGTTGGAGGTAGGCGCTCGTACACACTACATCCTGGCCATGATACCCTATTTATTCTATTAAACACCCAGCTGTTTATTATTTATTGTAGACAATTGTTTTTACCAAACAAAAATTGGTCAACATTTTAAAAATACAGAAAATGACAATAAACATCCAAACTTTGATTATTGATTGGGAAGAGACGTATTCCCGATTCCTTTTTCAAATATAATGATAGATATTCCTACTATGCAATACAGCAATATCTAGGCATTCATGTATGTAGCATCATTTAATTGCTTGCGAAATTTACACTTTTTTTAAACACTCAACATAATTCAAAGCAATAATCCGACATATCTGACCTGTTGTGAAATTTGACAGCCACGCCCATTTCCCCGCCCATTTCCCCGCCCATTTCGCCACCCATTTCCCCGCCCATTTCCCCGCCCATTTCCCCGCCCATTTCCCCGCCCATTTCCCCCAGCTGCAAGTCTAAATGTCAATCAATCTGAGATTGGACTGAATTATTTTATCTACCTGTTTATTTTGTTTACTTGTAATTGATATGATTGACATTCGCTGCAACTCTGGGAGCTGGGGGGGATGGGAGCGGGGGGATGGGAGCAGGGGGATGGGAGTGGGGGGATGGGCGTTGATGCCAGTTCAATGACAATCAAATTGCCCGTTGATATTTTGCTAGTTCAATGACACAAGCATTCAAATTGCCTGTTGGTATTTTACTAGTTCAATTACACAAGCATTCAAATTGCCTGTTGATATTTTGCTAGTTCAATTACACAAGCATTCAAATTGCCTGTTGGTATTTTACTAGTTCAATTACACAAGCATTCAAATTGCCTGTTGATATTTTGCTAGTTCAATTACACAAGCATTCAAATTGCCTGTTGATATTTTACTAGTTCAATTACACAAGCATTCAAATTGTCCGTTGATATTTTACTAGTTCAATTACACAAGCATTCAAATTGCCTGTTGATATTTTACTAGTTCAATTACACAAGCATTCAAATTGCCTGTTGATATTTTGCTAGTTCAATTACACAAGCATTCAAATTGCCTGTTGATATTTTACTAGTTCAATTACACAAGCATTCAAATTGTCCGTTGATATTTTACTAGTTCAATTACACAAGCATTCAAATTGCCTGTTGATATTTTACTAGTTCAATTACACAAGCATTCAAATTGTCCGTTGATATTTTACTAGTTCAATTACACAAGCATTCAAATTGCCTGTTGATATTTTACTAGTTCAATTACACAAGCATTCAAATTGTCCGTTGATATTTTACTAGTTCAATTACACAAGCATTCAAATTGCCTGTTGATATTTTACTAGTTCAATTACACAAGCATTCAAATTGTCTGTTGATATTTTACTAGTTCAATTACACAAGCATTCAAATTGCCTGTTGATATTTTACTAGTTCAATTACACAAGCATTCAAATTGTCCGTTGATATTTTACTAGTTCAATTACACAAGCATTCAAATTGCCTTGTTGATATTTTACTAGTTCAATTACACAAGCATTCAAATTGCCTGTTGATATTTTACTAGTTCAATTACACAAGCATTCAAATTGTCTCCTTTGATATTTTGCTAGTTCAATGACACAAGCATTCAAATTGTCCGTTGATATTTTACTAGTTCAATTACACAAGCACTCTTCGTGACCATGCCATTAGCTTGTATGCGGTACACAATCGTTCATAACATTGCCGTTAGTTTGTACGGGATTCACGATTGTTCATGACCCATTAGCTTGTACGCAGTACACGATTGTTTATGACCATGCCATTAGCTTGTACAAGATCCACGATGGTTCGTGACCATGCCATTAGCTTGTACAAGATCCACGATGGTTCGTGACCAGGCAATTAGCTTGTACAAGATCCACGATGGTTCGTGACCAGGCCATTAGCTTGTACAAGATCCACGATGGTTCGTGACCAGGCCATAGGCTTGTACAAGATCCACAATGGTTCGTGACCAGGCCATGGGCTTGTACAAGCTCGACGATGGTTCGCGACCAGGCCATCACCTTGTACAAGCTCCACGATTGTTCGCGACCAGGCCATTACCTTGTACAAGCTCCATGATTGTTCGCGACCAGGCCATTAGCTTGTACAAGATCCACGATGGTTCGTGACCAGGTCATGGGCTTGTACAAGATCCACGATGGTTCGTGACCAGGCCATTAGCTTGTACAAGATCCACGATGGTTCATGACCAGGCCATAGGCTTGTACAAGATCCACGATGGTTCGTGACCAGGCCATAGGCTTGTACAAGATCCACGATGGTTCGTGACCAGGCCATTAGCTTGTACAAGATCCACGATGGTTAGTGACCAGGCCATTGGCTTGTACAAGATCCACGATGGTTCGTGACCAGGCCATGGGCTTGTACAAGATCCACGATGGTTCGTGACCAGGCCATAGTCTTGTACAAGATCCACGATTGTTCGCGACCAGGCCATAGGCTTGTACAAGATCCACGATGGTTCGCGACCAGGCCATTACCTTGTACAAGCTCCACGATTGTTCGCGACCAGGTCATGGGCTTGTACAAGCTCCACGATGGTTCGTGACTAGGCCATAGGCTTGTACAAGATCCACGATGGTTCGCGACCAGGCCATTACCTTGTACAAGCTCCACGATTGTTCGCGACCAGGTCATGGGCTTGTACAAGCTCCACGATGGTTCGTGACTAGGCCATAGGCTTGTACAAGATCCACGATGGTTCGCGACCAGGCCATTACCTTGTACAAGCTCCACGATTGTTCGCAACCAGGTCATGGGCTTGTACAAGCTCCACGATGGTTCGTGACCAGGCCATAGGCTTGTACAAGATCCACGATGGTTCGTGACCAGGCCATGGGCTTGTACAAGATCAATGATGGTTCGCGACCAGGCCATGGGCTTGTACAAGTTCCACGATTGTTCGTGACCAGGCCATTACCTTGTACAAGCTCCACGATGGTTCGTGATCAGGCCATTGGCTTGTACAAGCTCCACGATTGTTCGCGACCAGGCCATTACCTTGTACAAGATCCACGATGGTTCGTGACCAAGCCATAGACTTGTACAAGAACCACGATGGTTCGTGACCAGGCCATTAGCTTGTACAAGATTCACGATGGTTCGTGACCAGGCCATTAGCTTGTACAAGATCCACAATGGTTCGTGACCAGGCCATGGGCTTGTACAAGCTCGACGATGGTTCGCGACCAGGCCATTACCTTGTACAAGCTCCACGATTGTTCGCGACCAGGCCATTACCTTGTACAAGCTCCACGATTGTTCGCGACCAGGCCATTAACTTGTACAAGATCCACGATGGTTCGTGACCAGGTCATGGGCTTGTACAAGATCCACGATGGTTCGTGACCAGGCCATTAGCTTGTACAAGATCCACGATGGTTCGTGACCAGGCCATAGGCTTGTACAAGATCCACGATGGCTCGTGACCAGGCCATAGGCTTGTACAAGATCCACGATGGTTCGTGACCAGGCCATTAGCTTATACAAGATCCACGATGGTTCGTGACCAGGCCATTGGCTTGTACAAGATCCACGATGGTTCGTGACCAGGCCATAGGCTTGTACAAGATCCACAATTGTTCGCGACCAGGCCATGGGCTTGTACAAGATCCACGATGGTTCGTGACCAGGCCATAGGCTTGTACAAGATCCATGATTGTTCACGACCAGGCCATAGGCTTGTACAAGATCCACGATGGATCGCGACCAGGCCATTACCTTGTACAAGCTTCACGATTGTTCGCGACCAGGTCATGGGCTTGTACAAGCTCCACGATGGTTCGTGACTAGGCCATAGGCTTGTACAAGATCCACAATGGTTCGCGACCAGGCCATTACCTTGTACAAGCTCCACGATTGTTCGCGACCAGGTCATGTGCTTGTACAAGCTCCACGATGGTTCGTGACCAGGCCATCGGCTTGTACAAGATCCACGATGGTTCGTGACCAGGCCATGGGCTTGTACAAGATCAATGATGGTTCGCGACCAGGCCATGGGCTTGTACAAGTTCCACGATTGTTCGTGACCAGGCCATTACCTTGTACAAGCTCCACGATGGTTCGTGACCAGGCCATTGGCTTGTACAAGCTCCACGATTGTTCGCGACCAGGCCATTACCTTGTACAAGCTCCACGATGGTTCGTGACCAGGCCATTACCTTGTACAAGCTCCACGATTGTTCGCGACCAGGCCATGGGCTTGTACAAGCTCCACGATTGTTCGCGACCAGGCCATTAGCTTGTACAAGATCCACGATGGTTCGTGACCAGGTCATGGGCTTGTACAAGTTCCACGATGGTTCGCGACCACCACGGCCATTTACTCTACATCATTGTGGGGTGTGCAGTTCACTAACTTGATGTCGTTTCGGTATAATTATGCTCAATGTTTATCATGTTAATTTGTGTTCAACTGTTCACCAACGTTGAGTGGTACATGTGCCAGTGACTTTCAGGCTGTGTTTAAGGCACGTGTACGGTTAGGTAGTATAGCACACATGGTGGTCAGTGCAGATGTAAGTCTTTGTATTGTATGTACTGTATATTGGGTTGTTATTTCTTGTAAATGCAACAGATCTCAGATTCTGTCATACTTTCCAGTGAATGATACTGTTTTCTTAAAGTCCTATTGGTGTTCAAACTGACTGTCATAGTTTCCAAAACAGTTGCTTTAAAATAATTGTAGCTGTTACAAATCTTGCAGCAATGAAATCCATTCTTTTTAACGTTTTTAAAGCAGCATTACATCGTAATAAAGGATGTTTTGGGTAAAATATAAATACTAATGTGTGTGTGTTTACAAAAATCGAAATAGTCGCTCAGAAACGATAAAATTCCAATAAATTTAAACCGTCGTATACGCGAATTTGTTTATCAACACACGAAATGTAAACACGCACAGTACGCATGCGTGAAAGGATGTAGAAAACAACGTATATATTTTGAACATGAAAACTATCTATCTATCTTCCTCTAATGTCGAACCCCTCGCGGGGATGTAGAAATGTCCCTAAAGACTTAGCTAACAGAGGTATGAATCAGCATATCAAGTAATTTAATTAAAAAAGACAACGTGGGACAAGTGCGGACGATGCGTTCCGGTTGTAAACAAGTGCGTGACCGATCGACTCGGAAAGTCCTACTTTCGGGTTTGTTTTATCGCAAAAAACACTGTTTACCAAATGAACATAAGCATACAAAGTATAATGTTAGAATGTGTAGCAGCATTGCTACCCATACGTAAAAATTGAATTTTTCAAATATCTTTTATTTCATACGATGTAATGCTGCTTTAAAGAGTATTCAAGGGCAGTAACTGGCAACTGTAATGCTGCTCTAATGTACTTGAACATTATTGAAAAATATATTCGTACTTTTTTCTTTCGACTCATTTCCTTTCTGTTTCTCCGTAGCAATGATATAAATGTACGTACAGAGAAGGAAACTATCAAACTCTAGCAGTGACAGAGAAAATGCCATCTTCCACTGTTTGAAAATAGCATTTGCTTTCACTGAGAAAACTCAAACATTCATTGGAAAGCATCACGGAAAAAACTATCTTTCACTGTTTTCGAACCTGGCAGTTTAGTACCATTTAATATATTAACAGGTTTCTGTCATAGAAAATGGTTCCCAGTATAAACAAATACGGAAAAAAAAAGAAGAAAAAAGAAAAACAAATACGAATATTGGTTCATTTTGGATCATGGTCAAATTAAACTTCACTCCAGCGCCACACTTGATAATATTGCTTTCGATATTCATACAGTGATACATAATTAATCAGACATTAATCCCAACAATATCTTCATACAGTGATATATAATTAATCAGATATTAATCCCAACAATATCCCCCAGAACTCTAACTTTACAGGTCCAAGATGAAAGTATACAGAAATTGTAGATGGTCACCAACGTGTATCCTGAATCCACGTTTCGTTCACGGAAACATGATAAATGTTTCCCAGTCTACAATACTTACCCTGGTGAAACATACAGGATCACAACTTGTTGTTTCCCAGTCTACAATACCTGGTGAAACATACAGGATCACAACTTGTTGTTTCCCAGTCTACAATACCTGGTGAAACATACAGGATCACAACTTGTTGTTTCCCAGTCTACAATACTTACCCTGGTGAAACATACAGGATCACAACTTGTTGTTTCCCAGTCTACAATACCTGGTGAAACATACAGGATCACAACTTGTTGTTTCCGTCTACAATACCTGGTGAAACATACAGGATCACAACTTGTTGTTTCCCAGTCTACAATACTTACCCTGGTGAAACATACAGGATCACAACTTGTTGTTTCCCAGTCTACAATACTTACCCTGGTGAAACATACAGGATCACAACTTGTTGTTTCCCAGTCTACAATACCTGGTGAAACATACAGGATCACAACTTGTTGTTTCCCAGTCTACAATACCTGGTGAAACATACAGGATCACAACTTGTTGTTTCCCAGTCTACAATACTTACCCTGGTGAAACATACAGGATCACAACTTGTTGTTTCCCAGTCTACAATACCTGGTGAAACATACAGGATCACAACTTGTTGTTTCCCAGTCTACAATACCTGGTGAAACATACAGGATCACAACTTGTTGTTTCCCAGTCTACAATACCTGGTGAAACATACAGGATCACAACTTGTTGTTTCCCATCTACAATACTTACCCTGGTGAAACATACATGATCACAACTTGTTGTTTCCCAGTCTACAATACTTACCTGGTGAAACATCAGGATCACAGCTTGTTGTTGTTTTTTGGTGTGTTTGTTGTTTGTTTCTGGTGAAACATACAGGATCACAACTTGTTGTTTCCCAGTCTACAATACTGGTGAAACATACAGGATCACAACTTGTTGTTTCCCAGTCTACAATACCTGGTGAAACATACAGGATCACAACTTGTTGTTTCCCAGTCTACAATACCTGGTGAAACATACAGGATCACAACTTGTTGTTTCCCAGTCTACAATACTTACCCTGGTGAAACATACATGATCACAACTTGTTGTTTCCCAGTCTACAATACTTACCCTGGTGAAACATACAGGATCACAGCTTGTTGTTTCCCAGTCTACAATACTTACCCTGGTGAAACATACAGGATCACAACTTGTTGTTTCCCAGTCTACAATACCTGGTGAAACATACAGGATCACAACTTGTTGTTTCCCAGTCTACAATACCTGGTGAAACATACAGGATCACAACTTGTTGTTTCCCAGTCTACAATACTTATCCTGGTGAAACATACAGGATCACAACTTGTTGTTTCCCAGTCTACAATACCTGGTGAAACATACAGGATCACCACTTGTTGTTTCCCAGTCTACAATACCTGGTGAAACATACAGGATCACAACTTGTTGTTTCCCAGTCTACAATACCTGGTGAAACATACAGGATCACAACTTGTTGTTTCCCAGTCTACAATACTTACCCTGGTGAAACATACAGGATCACAGCTTGTTGTTTCCCAGTCTACAATACCTGGTGAAACATACAGGATCACAACTTGTTGTTTCCCAGTCTACAATACCTGGTGAAACATACAGGTTCACAACTTGTTGTTTCCCAGTCTACAATACTTACCCTGGTGAAACATACAGGATCACAACTTGTTGTTTCCCAGTCTACAATACTTACCCTGGTGAAACATACAGGATCACAACTAGTTATTTCATCATGCTCACGGAATGTTCTTTACCTGTTGTCGTTGTGTTCAGATTTATCACTTGCATCAGCTACTTTGGTTCCTGGTCATTGGTACCACTGTCTTAACCTTGCATGACCGTAAGAGACAACGATCAGTGTGCATACATTTGATTTTACTGCCAGTCGGTGTTTGCAGCAGGTGGGGAAGTTATGTGTCCAGATATCATTGTGTTGTTATTGATGTATCATGGCCATACTATGTGGGTGAACAACTTTAGTCAGTCTCTATTACAGCAGATGAAATAAATTCAGATTTCATCTTTTAACCCTTTCCTTCATAGAGATTTATATTAATATACTATTATATCTCCATACAAACGACAGCCATTAAGCTATCGTGCAGTGGATAAGTAGTCGCCATATCTATCCCACCTCCATAGATATTACTGGGACTACATGAGATTCTGGCCTTTATTATGAACATTGGTTTGACTACTACTTTGTCAATGTATGTCGTATTGATAATGGCGTCAAGAGGTGCTTCTATGAGGGAAAGGGTTAAAATAAAACTACAATTTCACTCACATGCGAATTCAACATGGCATCAAAAATCACACCTAGTTGTTTTCTATCCACCAATCAAATTTCATGTAACTGAAATGTGTTTGCCGGTATATTCACATGACTGCCACGTGAAGTTGCAAAGTAAACCACGAGGCTTCGCCCGTTACAAATATCTTTATTTATGGTAAATGAGATGTGAAATCAAAGAGTTTAGTCCTCTTACAAAGCATATATCTGCATTGTGTTTATGCACTGTAACTCCCAACTGCACCAAAACGACAACTTCTGTTCATACTACCTTTAATTTGTTTGATTACTCTTTGCATTTTAGTTCGTAGACTCACTCGTTAACATCGTGCAGTATGCACATCCCTGAAACACTGCTGACCTTGACCGTACATAATCTGCATGCACTCATCTGCTCACTTCCATAAATGTTTTATTGTCAGCATGATTGTATATAATTATGTCTCTCTGTAATATTTACACCACTAAATGTAAGAGCAGTAGGCGGAGCTACTGGATGAAGTGGGAGGCGGCGGACTCTACAAACACTTTTGGAAACCACAGGTTATTCGGACTGACAGACTCAGAAACCACAGGTTATTCGGACTGACAGACTCAGAAACCACAGGTCATTCGGACTGACAGACTCAGAAACCACAGGTCATTTGGACCGACAGACTCAGAAACCACAGGTCATTCGGACTGACAGACTCAGAAACCACAGGTCATTCGGACTGACAGACTCAGAAACCACAGGTTATTCAGACTGACAGACTCAGAAACCACAGGTCATTCGGACCGACATACTCAGAAACCACACGTCATTCGGACTGACAGACTCAGAAACCACAGGTCATTCGGACTGACAGACTCAGAAATCACACGTCATTCGGACTGACAGACTCAGAAACCACAGGTCATTCGGACTGACAGACTCAGAAACCACAGGTCATTCGGACTGACAGACTCAGAAACCACAGGTCATTCAGACTGACAGACTCAGAAACCACAGGTCATTTGGACTGACAGACTCAGAAACCACAGGTCATTCAGACTGACAGACTCAGAAACCACAGGTCATTCAGACTGACAGACTCAGAAACCACAGGTCATTCAGACTGACAGACTCAGAAACCACAGGTCATTTGGACTGACAGACTCAGAAACCACAGGTCATTTGGACTGACAGACTCAGAAACCACAGGTCATTCGGACTGACAGACTCAGAAACCACAGGTCATTTGGACTGACAGACTCAGAAACCACAGGTCATTTGGACTGACAGACTCAAATATGTTGTCAGCCCGAACATATATCTGTCAGTCCGATAGAATGATCAAATCCGACTCAAAAATGATGTAACTGTATCTTTATTATTTTATAATCAGGCGTGTAGCTGCCATTAGGCCAAAATGCCCGGGCCTGCACATCATTTTGACCAAAAAATAAATATATATAGAATTGTTATTGCTTTTGATGTACATGTATAGCTAAGCAGAACAGTGTATTGTCATGTTTATTTGTTATAAAAACATGTCCGAATTTGTCTTTTAAATGCAGCAGAATGCGGGAAATTGCATCCCAAAAAACACAAATTACGGGGGTGCATGCCCCTGGACCCCCCTAGCAACCTTGTTCACTACGCTCACTCAACATTCTTTACCCGGGCCTGTACATAATTTGCCTCCTGGCTATGCCCCTGATAATAATATATAATTAACAACTACACAGCGCTTGGTATACTACTAGGCGTATATTAACCCTTAAAGCGACATTACATTGCAAAAAAAATGCATTGTTCACGTATAAATGCATTGCTACTACAAATTCTTCCGAATATATTCGAACACAAATATTGAATCAATAAACAGTGTGTTTGTGGTCTACAAACTTTCAAAAGTGAATGTAGGATTTCATATACAGGTCAACCACGCTCCTGAATTGACATTTCTTTGTCATTGTAGTCAATACTAAACGCTTGATACTGTCGCTTAGAGATAATAAATTTAACTAAGATTAGTCTACAAATAAATATGTATAGGCACAAATGTGAGATATAACGGTAAATCTGAACCATAAATCTTGTTATTTGGGATACACAGGTTGTATTACGCATGTATGTCGACCCTGTTTAATTATTTTGTTATATCAACAAACTGCGTATACGACGCTTGTTTATTAGTTGAAATATTCAGCTTTTAAGGCAAATATTTGGGGGGAAAATTATACCATATAATAGGAAATTACATTCTGTATAAATTTGCATTTTCACTGATGTAGTGTCGCTTTAAAGTGCTGAATAGTGCAAACATGGAGCTGGATCAGCCGGCATGTAACATACCATCTGATCGAACTCTATATTATTTGCTATTCGTCCCAATGTTTTGGGGTTACTGTCGTTTCGATCCTGGTTTTGCACCATCAAAATACTTCAGCTGACTGATCTATGTTGATTTAGCTCCACTATCCAAATAGCACTCAGCGTACTCTATGCTGTTTGCAAAAAGGATTATACTCGTTTCCAGCACAGTGTGGGTTAAATATGATGGTTTGGGGTAATAAAAATATTTTTAAAAATGTGGTATTAATATAAGGAATAATATGCATGTGTGCTTCCTTTATTGGAGTGAGGGTCGTATAATAAACCTCCCCTCTGAAAAATGAACCTGTCTTCTGTAAAATGAACTCGCCCCCTCCCCTCTGTCATATAAACCCACCTCTCTCTGTCATATAAAGCCGGGTAACTTATCCATCTTGTGCATACATACTATAGTCTGTCCACAGCCAGGTTACCTAATTTTCAAGCTGTATTACAATTTATGCTGGTTGTGAAAACATGGTGTTTATTGATGTTTATCCATCCATCCATCCATCCATGCATCCATCCATCCATGCATCCATCCATCCATGCATCCATCCATCCATGCATCCATCCATCCATCCATCCATCCATCCATCCATCCATCCATCCATCCATCCATCCATCCATCCATCCATCCATCCATCCATCCATCCATCCATCCATCCATCTCATCCATCCATCCATCCATCCATCATCCATCCATCCATCCATCCATCCATCCATCCATCCATCCATCCATCCATCCATCCATCCATCCATCCATCCATCCATCCCATCCATCCACCATCCATCCATCCATCCATCCATCCATCCATCCATCATCCATCCATCCATCCATCCTCCATCCATCCATCCATCCATCCATCCATCCATCCATCCACCATCCATCCATCCATCCATCCTCCATCCATCCATCCATCATCCATCCATCCATCCATCCATCCATCCATCCATGCATCCATCCATCCATGCATCCATCCATCCATCCATCCATCCATCCATCCATCCATCCATCCCATCCCATCCCATCCCATCCCATCCATCCATCTGTGTATTCAAATTTAAACATTTTATCTCTCATCTTTATCATGTTATCTCTCCCCTGCACGCTCATGAAACAATACTAATACAATACTCTTCTATAAAATGGTTGCTGACTGTGACATCTCTTTATTGTGCGTTGAATGCTTTCTTACTTGAGTGTATGGTGATGGAGGGCAACATTGTTGTATATTATATATCTACTGCATTGATTGCCCTAATACAGCTTTAGTTCTGATGGTATCCATAGCAACGTTTCATTATTTTATACAAATTTATTTTAGCTCGATTGCGAAACAAGTTCTTACAACTTATAATAATCGTTCTCGAGACCTCATTCCTGATGGAATCCATCGCCATGAGGGAGAGAAGAGGCAACGTGGAATTTAAATGCCTTGCTTGCCTAAGGGCACAATCGTAACTGCTCCAGTGGGGCCTCGAACTCCGGACCTTTCGCACCTGAAGCGAACGCGCATCCACTGCGCTATCACGACTTCCACCGTTTCATTGGACATTGTACGCATGTCATATTCATTATATTTGACACATTGAACAGTTGTATAAACTGTTATAGCCACGGTCCGTAATGATAGCAACATGATTTTAACCAGCATTTTGTAAGCCTTTGGTTAGTTTTAAAATGAGTATTTCTGGTAACTGTTTGCAGAAATGTAGAACAAAACTCTTTGTAATGTATCTGCTTAATGAATAAATCAGACAAATTTAGCTTTCTCCGGGATCAGACATGTTTAGCTTTCTCCAGGGATCAGACAAATTTAGCTTTCTCCGGGATCAGACATGTTTAGCTTTCTCCAGGGATCAGACAAATTTAGCTTTCTCCAGGGATCAGACAAATTTAGCTTTCTCAGGGGGAGCAGACATGTTTAGCTTTCTCCGGGGATCAGACATGTTTAGCTTTCTCCGGGGATCAGACATGTTTAGCTTTCTCCAGGGATCAGACATGTTTAGCTTTCTCCAGGGATCAGACATGTTTAGCTTTCTCCGGGGATCAGACATGTTTAGCTTTCTCCGGGGAGCAGACATGTTTAACTTTCTCCAGGGATCACACATGTTTAGCTTTCTCCGGGGATCAGACATGTTTAGCTTTCTCCGGGGATCAGACATGTTTAGCTTTCTCCGGGGATCAGACATGTTTAGCTTTCTCCAGGGATCAGACATGTTTAACTTTCTCCAGTGATCACACATGTTTAGCTTTCTCCAGGGATCACACATGTTTAGCTTTCTCCGGGGATCAGACATGTTTAGCTTTCTCCGGGGATCAGACATGTTTAGCTTTCTCCAGGGATCAGACATGTTTAGCTTTCTCCGGGGATCAGACATGTTTAGCTTTCTCCAGGGATCACACATGTTTAGCTTTCTCCGGGGATCACACATGTTTAGTTTTCTCCGGGGATCAGACATGTTTAGCTTTCTCCGGGGATCAGACATGTTTAGCTTTCTCCAGGGATCAGACATGTTTAGTTTTCTCCGGGGATCAGACATGTTTAGCCAGTTAATCTCATAACTTGAACATAATGGTAGATGTAACTGACTAATATTGTATGTATTATAAACTTACACTATAAACTTACAGGACCATCTGGATTCATTTAAAGAAGACGCATTGAAGTTGGAAGGTATGTTTTGAATGTACTAGTAAGTTGGAAGGTATGTTTTGAATGTACTTGTAAGTTGGAAGGTATGTTTTGAATGTACTTGTAAGTTGGAAGATATGTTTTGAATGTACTTGTAAGCACCTGGCTCCCCCATATTAAGACAAGGTGTAATTTGTGGCAGGTTACAGCCAATTTTGTCCATTGTCAATGTTATACTTTAAAACACTGTTAAATTGCTATTTTTCGCATCCTCTCCATAGCTTTTGAGCTGCCGGAGAAATTATAAGATGATTTGGCAGAAAAATGTTCCAACAGCCATGTGTGTACATACTTCCAACATACATGTGTGTACATATGTGTACATACATCCAACATCCATGTGTGTACATGCATCCAACATCCATGTGTGTACATACATCCAACATCCATGTGTGTACATACATCCAACATCATGCATCCAACATCCATGTGTGTACATGCATCCAACATCATGCATCCAACATCCATGTGTGTACATGCATCCAACATCCATGTGTGTACATGCATCCAACATCCATGTGTGTACATACTTCCAACATCCATGTGTGTACATACATCCAACATCCATGTGTGTACATACATCCAACATCCATGTGTGTACATACATCCAACATCCATGTGTGTACATACATCCAACATCCATGTGTGTACATACATCCAACATCCATGTGTGTACATACATCCAACATCCATGTGTGTACATACATCCAACATCCATGTGTGTACATGCATCCAACATCCATGTGTGTACATGCATCCAACATCCATGTGTGTACATGCATCCAACATCCATATGTGTACATACATCCAACATCCATGTGTGTACATGCGTCCAACATCCATGTGTGTACATACATCCAACATCCATGTGTGTACATACTTCCAACATCCATGTGTGTACATACATCCAACATCCATGTGTGTACATACATCCAACATCCATGTGTGTACATGCATCCAACATCCATGTGTGTACATGTGTCCAACATTCATGTGTGTACATACATCCAACATCCATGTGTGTACATGCATCCAACATCCATGTGTTTACATACTTCCAACATCCATGTGTGTACATGCATCCAACATCCATGTGTGTACATGCATCCAATATCCATGTGTGTACATACTTCCAACATCCATGTGTGTACATGCATCCAACATCCATGTGTGTACATGCGTACAATATCCATATGTGTACATGTGTCCAACATCCATGTGTGTACATACTTCCAACATCCATGTGTGTACATACATCCAACATCCATGTACACATCCATGTGTGTACATACATCCAACATCCATGTGTGTACATACATCCAACATCCATGTGTGTACATGCATCCAACATCCATGTGTGTACATGCATCCAACATCCATGTGTGTACATACATCCAACATCCATGTGTGTACATGCATCCAACATCCATGTGTGTACATACATCCAACATCCATGTGTGTACATGCATCCAACATCCATGTGTGTACATGCATCCAACATCCATGTGTGTACATACATCCAACATCCATGTGTGTACATACATGTACATGCATCCAACATCCATGTGTGTACATGCATCCAACATCCATGTGTGTACATACATCCAACATCCATGTGTGTACATACGTGTACATACATCCAACATCCATGTGTGTACATACATCCAACATCCATGTGTGTACATGCATCCAACATCCATGTGTGTACATACTTCCAACATCCATGTGTGTACATACATCCAACATCCATGTGTGTACATGCATCCAACATCATGCATCCAACATCCATGTGTGTACATGCATCCAACATCCATGTGTGTACATGAATCCAACATCCATGTGTGTACATACTTCCAACATCCATGTGTGTACATACATCCAACATCCATGTGTGTACATGCATCCAACATCCATGTGTGTACATACTTCCAACATCCATGTGTGTACATGCATCCAACATCCATGTGTGTACATGTGTCCAACATCCATGTGTGTACATACATCCAACATCCATGTGTGTACATGCATCCAACATCCATGTGTGTACATACTTCCAACATCCATGTGTGTACATGCATCCAACATCCATGTGTGTACATGCATCCAATATCCATGTGTGTACATACTTCCAACATCCATGTGTGTACATGCATCCAACATCCATGTGTGTACATGCGTACAATATCCATATGTGTACATGTGTCCAACATCCATGTGTGTACATACTTCCAACATCCATGTGTGTACATACATCCAACATCCATGTACACATCCATGTGTGTACATACATCCAACATCCATGTGTGTACATACATCCAACATCCATGTGTGTACATGCATCCAACATCCATGTGTGTACATGCATCCAACATCCATGTGTGTACATACATCCAACATCCATGTGTGTACATGCATCCAACATCCATGTGTGTACATACATCCAACATCCATGTGTGTACATGCATCCAACATCCATGTGTGTACATGCATCCAACATCCATGTGTGTACATACATCCAACATCCATGTGTGTACATACATGTACATGCATCCAACATCCATGTGTGTACATGCATCCAACATCCATGTGTGTACATACATCCAACATCCATGTGTGTACATACGTGTACATACATCCAACATCCATGTGTGTACATACATCCAACATCCATGTGTGTACATGCATCCAACATCCATGTGTGTACATACTTCCAACATCCATGTGTGTACATACATCCAACATCCATGTGTGTACATGCATCCAACATCATGCATCCAACATCCATGTGTGTACATGCATCCAACATCCATGTGTGTACATGAATCCAACATCCATATGTGTACATACTTCCAACATCCATGTGTGTACATACATCCAACATCCATGTGTGTACATGCATCCAACATCCATGTGTGTACATACTTCCAACATCCATGTGTGTACATACATCCAACATCCATGTGTGTACATACTTCCAACATCCATGTGTGTACATGCATCCAACATCATGCATCCAACATCCATGTGTGTACATGCATCCAACATCCATGTGTGTACATGCATCCAACATCCATGTGTGTACATACATCCAACATCCATGTGTGTACATGCATCCAACATCCATGTGTGTACATACATCCAACATCCATGTGTGTGCATACATGTACATACATCCAACATCCATGTGTGTACATGCATCCAACATCCATATGTGTACATGCATCCAACATCCATGTGTGTACATGCATCCAACATCCATATGTGTACATGTGTCCAACATCCATGAACATAAGATCACGGATGTCTTTGATAAAGAATTAAGCAAATTGTTATAGTTATTTTGTAATAGTTATAACTCCCGGATTATGAAGTTGCTAAATTTCACCATGTGACAAGGATCACGCATAATGTGAATGGCCGAGATCTAGTTTCACAGTGACCAGATCGACTGCGTTATGACCCCGGGAAGTATGTGAGATGGTACGGTGGTCGCCAGATCGGACAGGTTGGTTTTCTCCAGGTACTCCGGTTTCTTCCCACACAAATGACCACATTTACGCTTTCATCCGCGCCAACGAGAGTGATTAATATAAGTTGTAATAAAGTTTAAAAGTTGGCCCCTGAGTAATCTTCATTTGAATGGTCTTAGCATCTCAATTAAATTTGTTAATGGTAAGATCGGCCCAGTCATCTAATAGTTCTAATAGTTCTGATAGTTCTAATAGTTCTGATAGTTCTAATAGTTCTGATAGTTCTAATAGTTCTGATAGTTCTAATATTTCTGATAGTTCTAATAGTTCTGATAGTTCTAATAGTTCTAAAAGTTCTGATAGTTCTAATAGTTCTGATAGTTCTAATAGTTCTGATAGTTCTAATAGTTCTGATAGTTCTAATATTTCTGATAGTTCTAATAGTTCTGATAGTTCTGATAGTTCTAATAGTTCTGATAGTTCTAATAGTTCTGATAGTTCTAATAGTTCTATTAGTTTTAATCATGATATTGGATATAGTGTTGTACATTCAGAAGTAATTCTCTATTGTAGATCTTCTCCTTAAACCTGTACAGAGAATTCAGACCAACCATCTCGTATTGCATGTAAGTATAGTGTGTACAATAATACACGCATGTATACAGTAATACACGCATGTATACAGTAATACACACATGTATACAGTAATACACGCATGTATACAGTAATACACACATGTATACAGTAATACACGCATGTATACAGTAATACACACATGTATACAGTAATACACACATGTATACAGTACTACACATATGTATACAGTAATACACACATGTATACAGTAATACACACATGTATACAATAATGTACGCATGTATACAGTAATACACGCATGTATACAGTAATACACACATGTATACAGTAATACACGCATGTATACAGTAATACACGCATGTATACAGTAATACACACATGTATACAGTAATACACGCATGTATACAGTAATACACACATGTATACAATAATGTACGCATGTATACAGTAATACACGCATGTATACAGTAATACACACATGTATACAGTAATACACACATGTATACAGTAATACACGCATGTATACAGTAATACACGCATGTATACAGTAATACACGCATGTATACAGTAATACACGCATGTATACAGTAATACACACATGTATACAGTAATACACGCATGTATACAGTAATACACACATGTATACAGTAATACACGCATGTATACAGTAATACACGCATGTATACAGTAATACACACATGTATACAATAATACACACATGTATACAGTAATACACGCATGTATACAGTAATACACACATGTATACAGTAATACACGCATGTATACAGTAATACACACATGTATACAGTAATGCATGCATGTATACAGTAATACACACATGTATACAGTAATACATGCATGTATACAGTAATACACACATGTATACAGTAATACACGCATGTATACAGTAATACACACATGTATACAGTAATACACATATGTATACAGTAATACATGCATGTATACAGTAATACACGCATGTATACAGTAATACACACATGTATACAGTAATACACACATGTATACAGTAATACACACATGTATTCAGTAATACACGCATGTATACAGTAATACACACATGTATACAGTAATTCACGCATGTATACAGTAATACACGCATGTATACAGTAATACACGCATGTATACAGTAATACACACATGTATACAGTAATGTATACAGTAATACACACATGTATACAGTAATACACATATGTATACAGTAATACACACATTTACACAGTAATACACACATGTATACAGTAATACACACATGTATACAGTAATACATACATGTAAACAGTAATACACACATGTATACAGTAATACACGCATGTATACAGTAATACACACATGTATACAGTAATGCATGCATGTATACAGTAATACACACATGTATACAGTAATACACGCATGTATACAATAATGTACGCATGTATACAGTAATACACACATGAATACAATAATGTACGCATGTATACAATAATGTACGCATGTATACAGTAATACACATATGTATACAATAATGTACGCATGTATACAGTAATACACACATGTATACAATAATATACGCATGTATACAATAATGTACGCATGTATACAATAATGTACGCATGTATTCAATAATGTACGCATGTATACAGTAATACACACATGTATACAATAATATACGCATGTATACAATAATATACGCATGTATACAATAATGTACGCATGTATACAATAATGTACGCATGTATACAGTAATACACATATGTATACAATAATGTATGCATGTATACAGTAATGTACGCATGTATACAGTAATACACATATGTATACAATAATACACGCATGCAAACAGTAATACACACATGTATACAATAATGTACGCATGTATACAGTAATACACATATGTATACAATAATGTACGCATGTATACAGTAATACACATATGTATACAATAATACATGCATGCAAACAGTAATACACATATGTATACAATAATACACGCATGCAAACAGTAATAAACATATGTATACAATAATACACGCATGTATACAGTAATACACATATGTATACAATAATACACGCATGCAAACAGTAATACACATATGTATACAATAATACACGCATGCAAACAGTAATACACATATGTATACAATAATACACGCATGCAAACAGTAATACACATATGTATACAATAATACACGCATGCAAACAGTAATACACATATGTATACAATAATACATGCATGCAAACAGTAATACACATATGTATACAATAATACACGCATGCAAACAGTAATACACATATGTATACAATAATACACGCATGCAAACAGTAATACACATATGTATACAATAATACACGCATGCAAACAGTAATACACATATGTATACAATAATTCACGCATGTATCCATGTATGTAGGGTCACAACTCCTCTCATTCACAACTCCTCTCATTCACAACTCCTCTCATTCACAACTCCTCTCATTCACAACTCCTCTCATCCACAACTCCTCTCATTCACAACTCCTCACATTCACAACTCCTCTCATTCACAACTCCTCTCATTCACAACTCCTCTCATTCACAACTCCTCTCATTCACAACTCCTCTCATTCACAACTCCTCTCATTCACAACTCCTCTCATTCACAACTCCTCTCATTCACAACTCCTCTCATTCACAACTCCTCTCATTCACAACTCCTCTCATTCACAACTCCTCTCATTCACAACTCCTCTCATTCACAACTCCTCTCATTCACAACTCCTCTCATTCACAACTCTTCTCATCACAACTCCTCTCATTCACACTCCTCTCATTCACAACTCCTCTCATTCACAACTCCTCTCATTCACAACTCCTCTCATTCACAACTCCTCTCATTCACAACTCCTCTCATTCACAACTCCTCTCATTCACAACTCCTCTCAGTATCTGTATTTTAAACGTAATTGTGTTGCAAATTTATCAACTTTATACAAATAAGAGAATTTGTGGTGTTGGCATGATAAGAGTGTAAACGTTATGCCACTAAATCTATATTTACGTTATGTCTATTTCGTAGGATTTGATAAAACACACGCCGGAAGATCATCCAGATCATCGTGACCTAACCAGAGCCCTTAAACTAAGTGAAGAGAACTTACGCATGTATAATGCATATCCGGCAAATCCCAATTGTAATAAGGTAAGTTATTCCAATATCCGTGAAATCCCAAATGTAATAAAGTAAGTTATTCCAAGTAAGTTATTCCAATATCCGTGAAATCCCAAATGTAATAATGTAAGTTATTCCAAGTAAGTTATTCCAATATCCGTGAAATCCCAAATGTAATAAAGTAAGTTATTCCAAGTAAGTTATTCCAATATCCGTGAAATCCCAAATGTAATAATGTAAGTTATTCCAAGTAAGTTATTCCAATATCCGTGAAATCCCAAATGTAATAAAGTAAGTTATTCCAAGTAAGTTATTCCAATATCCGTGAAATCCCAAATGTAATAATGTAAGTTATTCCAAGTAAGTTATTCCAATATCCGTGAAATCCCAAATGTAATAAAGTAAGTTATTCCAAGTAAGTTATTCCAATATCCGTGAAATCCCAAATGTAATAATGTAAGTTATTCCAATATCCGTGAAATCCCAAATGTAATAATGTAAGTTATTCCAATATTCGTGAAATCCCAAATGTAATAATGTAAGTTATTCCAATATCCGTGAAATCCCAAATGTAATAATGTAAGTTATTCCAATATTCGTGAAATCCCAAATGTAATAATGTAAGTTATTCCAATATTCGTGAAATCCCAAATGTAATAATGTAAGTTATTCCAATATTCGTGAAATCCCAAATGTAATAATGTAAGTTATTCCAATATCCGTGAAATCCCAAATGTAATAAAGTAAGTTATTCCAATATCCGTGAAATCCCAAATGTAATAAAGTAAGTTATTCCAAAATCTGGCAAATCCCAAATGTAATAAAGTAAGTTGAAAACACAAATTTCTACAGAAGTATGTTCCTATGATATGGTATAATTTTCCCTCAAATACTGAGTATTTCAACTAATAAACACATGTCATATACACGGTTTGTTGACATATCAAAATAATGTAAACATTCATGCGTAATACAACTAGTGTATCCTGAATAACACGACTTATGGTACAGATTTACCGTTATATCTCACATTTGTGCCTATTTATTTGTAGACTATTCTTAGTTAAATTATCTCTAAGCGACATTATCTCGCTTTTAATATTGACTCCGATGACAAACAAATGTCAAGTCAGGAGCATGGATAACCGTTATATGAAATCATACTTTCAATCCACAAACACACTGTTTATTGATTCAATGTTAATGTTCGAATGTAATCCGAAGAATGTGTAGTAGCAATGCATTTATGCGTGAAAAAATGCATGTTATTTTGCATTTTTTTTACCAATTTTGAATTACTGTTTGAGCGCTAAGTGTACTAGTGTATCGTAGGATAATCTTAATGTTCACGTGTTGATGTTTTTAGCAAGTGTCAGTGATTTGTTGTATATTTAGAACCAGAAGGAGAGACAGACTAGTGTATCGTAGGATAATCTTAATGTTCACGTGTTGATGTTTTTAGCAAGTGTCAGTGATTTGTTGTATATTTAGAACCAGAAGGAGAGACAGATTTGTTGTATATTTAGAACCAGAAGGAGAGACAGACTAGTGTATCGTAGGATAATCTTAATGTTCATGTGTTGATGTTTTTAGCAAGTGTCAGTGATTTGTTGTATATTTAGAACCAGGACGAGAGACAGTTGGTGAAGAGTGGATTTGTGGTGGAGGTGTCCCGGGACAAGAAAGCATCACGTCATCTCCGCTATGTGTTCCTGTTTAGCGATATAATAGTGTGTACCAAACACAAGGGCAGTTCCAAGTAAGAAGCACACTTGCTGTGTATATATTCTTGTTACCATTTTGTGTTCAGACTTAAAATCCTGGTCAATGTGTCATTTTGTGCACTGACACCAAATTCCTGGTCACTGTGTCATTATGTGCACTTACACCAAAATCCTGATCACTGTGTGTCATTATGTGCACTTACACCAAAAATCCTGATCACTGTGTCATTATGTGCACTTCCACCAAAATCCTGGTCACTGTGTCATTATGTGCACTTCCACCAAAATCCTGGTCACAGTGTCATTATGTGCATTTACACCAAAATCCTGGTCACTGTGTCATTATGTGCACTTACACCAAAATCCTGATCACTGTGTCATTATGTGCACTTACACCAACATCCTGATCACTGTGTCATTATGTGCACTTACACCAAAATCCTGGTCACTGTGTCATTATGTGCACTTACACCAACATCCTGGTCACAGTGTCATTATGTGCATTTACACCAAAATCCTGGTCACTGTGTCATTATGTGCATTTACACCAAAATCCTGGTCACAGTGTCATTATGTGCATTTACACCAAAATCCTGGTCACTGTGTCATTATGTGCATTTACACCAAAATCCTGGTCACAGTGTCATTATGTGCATTTACACCAAAATCCTGGTCACTGTGTCATTATGTGCATTTACACCAAAATCCTGGTCACAGTGTCATTATGTGCATTTACACCAAAATCCTGGTCACTGTGTCATTATGTGCATTTACACCAAAATCCTGGTCACAGTGTCATTATGTGCATTTACACCAAAATCCTGGTCACTGTGTCATTATGTGCATTTACACCAAAATCCTGGTCACAGTGTCATTATGTGCATTTACACCAAAATCCTGGTCACTGTGTCATTATGTGCATTTACACCAAAATCCTGGTCACAGTGTCATTATGTGCATTTACACCAAAATCCTGGTCACAGTGTCATTATGTGCATTTACACCAAAATCCTGGTCACTGTGTCATTATGTGCATTTACACCAAAATCATGGTCACTGTGTCATTATGTGCTCTTACACCAAAATCCTGGTTACTGTGTCATTATGTGCACTTCCACCAAAATCCTTGTCGCAGTGTCATTATGTGCACTTACACCAAAATCCTGGTCACACAAAATTTGTAAAGAAATGTACATGTGCTTCAGTTACTACCAGTGAAGTGTGCTATGCGGTCGCTTGTAAATGAATAGTAAACGCAGCTAGATGAAGTTCACATTGTATTTGTATTGTTACTTGTATTAGTGTCAATCATATGAACGCGTGACTATGATGTCACAAGTACTTTACTATGATGTCACAACAAGTACTTTACTATGATGTCACAACAAGTACTTTACTATGATGTCACAACAAGTACTTTACTATGATGTCACAACAAGTACTTTACTATGATGTCACAACAAGTACTTTACTATGATGTCACAACAAGTACTTTACTATGATGTCACAACAAGTACTTTACTATGATGTCACAACAAGTACTTTACTATGATGTCACAACAAGTACTTTACTATGATGTCACAACAAGTACTTTACTATGATGTCACAACAAGTACTTTACTATGATGTCACAACAAGTACTTTACTATGATGTCACAACAAGTACTTTACTATGATGTCACAACAAGTACTTTACTATGATGTCACAACAAGTACTTTACTATGACATCACAACAAGTACTTTACTATGATGTCACAACAAGTACTTTACTATGACGTCACAAGTACTTTACTATGACGTCACAACAAGTACTTTACTATGATGTCACAAGTACTTTACTATGATGTCACAACAAGTACTTTACTATGATGTTTGGTCACAACAAGTACTTTACTATGATGTCACAACAAGTACTTTACTATGATGTCACAACAAGTACTTTACTATGATGTCACAACAAGTACTTTACTATGATGTCACAACAAGTACTTTACTATGATGTCACAAGTACTTTACTATGATGTCACAACAAGTACTTTACTATGATGTCACAACAAGTACTTTACTATGATGTCACAACAAGTACTTTACTATGATGTCACAACAAGTACTTTACTATGATGTCACAAGTACTTTACTGTGATGTCACAACAAGTACTTTACTGTGATGTCACAACAAGTACTTTACTGTGATGTCACAACAAGTACTTTACTGTGACATCACAACAAGTACTTTACTATGATGTCACAACAAGTACTTTACTATGACGTCACAACAAGTACTTTACTATGACGTCACAACAAGTACTTTACTATGATGTCACAACAAGTACTTTACTATGATGTCACAACATGTACTTTACTATGATGTCACAACAAGTACTTTACTATGATGTCACAACAAGTACTTTACTATGATGTCACAACAAGTACTTTACTATGATGTCACAACAAGTACTTTACTATGATGTCACAAGTACTTTACTATGATGTCACAACAAGTACTTTGCTATGATGTCACAACAAGTATTTTGCTATGATGTCACAACAAGTACTTTACTATGATGTCACAACAAGTACTTTACTATATCACAACAATACATAATTACCAAGTTGGTCAAAATGTGTAACATTTAAATAAAAGGTTTAAAGTTTTACATTGGAATTGCTACTGTAGCTGGACATGGCTGTTACCGAATTCAGCGATAGGGCAGGACTTGTAGTGTTTATAACTCGATGATTTTCATTGACACAAGAATTGTGATGCCATGTTTTACAGAGTGTATGAATACATACCATGCTCATTTGCATAGTTATTACACTAGTGAAATACGAAAAATATGCAATGGCAATTACCCGTTATGTTATAAATTATTTATACAGTTAAACCTGTCTTAAGCAGCCAGTCTACGGAATCACAAAATGTGGCTGCTTAGCACAGATGGCTGCTTAATAGAGGTCAAGTGTATGATAAAACAACATATTGGGAATCTGTAAACTGGCTGCTTAATACAGGTTGGCTGCTTAATAGAGGTGACCATTAACACAGGTTTGACTGTATAACCCATATCAACTGGAACAAATTAACAACTTATGTCAATATTTTACACAGATCTATATGTGTTCCAGGGCTGGGTGTCATTTTTTCAGTTGGCAACCCCCCTAGCTCAAAGTGGTGGATCCGTAGGTGATGTGTAAACATGTTGATAATGATTGCTTGCAGATATAAGTTGCTAATGATTGCAGATATAAGTTGATAATGATTGCAGATATAAGTTGATAATGATTGCAGGTATAAGTTGATAATGATTGCAGGTATAAGTTGATAATGATTGCAGGTATAAGTTGATAATGATTGCATGTATAAGTTGATAATGATTACAGGTATAAGTTGATAATGATTGCAGGTATAAAGTTGATAATGATTGCATGTATAAGTTGATAATGATTGCAGGTATAAGTTGATAATGATTACAGGTATAAGTTGATAATGATTGCAGGTATAAGGATGTTTCCTTCAAGTATGTGTGGATGTTACCACTACCAGCATTGAGCATGCACATGAAAGGTGACCAGAAGTATGCCCCCAAGGAAAGCCTTGATGACTTGAAGAATAAGATTGGCAATCTTAAGGTGGAGCTGAGGGATGAAATGCTCAAGGCAGATAATACCAAGGAGGTATGAAGTTTTATGCAAATTTATTTTAACTCAATCGTGAAACCTGTTCTTTCTAATAGCTCATGAGAAATAATTCCGAATCCAATGTTGTCCATTTGGGGACACGATGGAATCCAATGTTGTGCATTTGTGGACATGATGGAATTCAATGTTGTCCATTTGGGGACACGATGGAATTCAATGTTGTCCATTTGGGGACACGATGGAATCCAATGTTGTCCATTTGGGGACACGATGGAATTCAATGTTGTCCATTTGGGGACACGATGAAATCCAATGTTGTCCATTTGGGGACACGGTGGAATCCAATGTTGTCCATTTGGGGACACAATGGAATCCAATGTTGTCTGTTTGGGACACGATGGAATCCAATATGATCCATTAGGGACACGATGGAATCCAATGTTGTCCATTTGGGGACACGATGGAATACAATGTTGTCCATTTGGGGACACGATGGAATTCAATGTTGTCCATTTGGGGACACGATGGAATTCAATGTTGTCCATTTGGGGACACGATGGAATCCAATGTTGTCCATTTGGGGACACGATGGAATCCAATGTTGTCTGTTTGGGGACATGATGGAATCCAATGTTGTCCATTTGGGGACACGATGGAATCCAATGTTGTCTGTTTGGGGACACGATGGAATCCAATGTTGTCCATTTGGGGACACGATGGAATCCAATGCTGTCCATTTGGGGACACGATGGAATCCAATGTTGTCCATTTGGGGACACGATGGAATCCAATGTTGTCAATTTGAGGGACACGATGGAATCTAATGTTGTCTGTTTGTGACACGATGGAATTCAATGTTGTCCATTTGGGGACACGATGGAATCCAATGTTGTCAATTTGAGGGACACAATGGAATCCAATGTTGTCTGTTTGTGACACGATGGAATCCAATGTTGTCCATTTGGGGGACACGATGGAATCCAATGTTGTCCATTTGGGGACACAATGGAATCCAATGTTGTCTGTTTGAGACACGATGGAATCCAATATGATCCATTAGGGACACGATGGAATCCAATGTTGTCCATTTAGGGGACACAATTTAATCCAATGCGATCCGTTGGGGGACACAATGGAATCCAATGCGATCAGTTTGGGACACGATGGAATCCAATGTGATCCGTTAGGAATAGGATATAAGCGGAACACTCGCATACTGTACAATTTCATCTCTCTGAACAGGAATATGAAGTTATTCTGAAATGATTACTCTTTACAGAAATAGAAATACAGTGCTGGTCACCGAGTGTCATCACAATAGTTATGTTTATGTGTTGGCTTCACGTGTTGGTTTCACATGTTGGTTTCACATGTTGGTTTCATGTGTTGGTTTCATGTGTTGGTTTCACATGTTGGTTTCACATGTTGGCTTCATGTGTTGGTTTCATGTGTTGGCTTCATGTGTTGGTTTCACATGTTGGCTTCATGTGTTGGTTTCACATGTTGGCTTCATGTGTTGGTTTCATGTGTTGGCTTCACATGTTGGTTTCATGTGTTGGTTTCACATGTTGTTTTCACATGTTGGTTTCATGTGTTGGTTTCACATGTTGGTTCCACATGTTGGCTTCATGTGTTGGTTTCACATGTTGGCTTCGTGTGTTGGCTTCACCTGTTGGTTTTATGTGTTGGTTTCATGTGTTTGCTTCACATGTTGGTTTCATGTGTTGGCTTCACATGTTGGTTTCATGTGTTGGTTTCACATGTTGATTTCATATGTTGGTTTCACATGTTGGTTTCACATGTTGGTTTCATATGTTGGTTTCACATGTTGGTTTCACATGCTGGTTTCATGTGTTGGTTTCACATGTTGGTTTCACATGTTGGTTTCATGTGTTGCTTTCACATGTTGGTTTCATGTGTTGGTTTCACATGTTGGTTTCATGTGTTGGTTTGTCACGTGATGGTTTCGCATTTCATTTTCAAATCAAATTAGGATAAAGAAGGAGACTTCAAGATTTATGGGAATTTGTATATTTTTGTGAACAGCTCATTTTAAATGTGGACCCTCACGAGGGGAACAAACAGCCTCCTAAACTGGATACTGTGAATGCTACTCTTGTGCCCGCCTGGACGTGTTTTCCTCCCCAATAAAAGCAGCAAAGTCACCATAAGAAGAAGACTCGTTTATTAAGACACAAACATAAACAGTTTATGGTCTACCATTATCTACATATGACCATTATGTCAACATCTGATGTAGGTGTGAATATTATTTTATAGCATTTTAACGATTGTGAAGGTCACAGTTGCTATAAATAAAGCAAGGGGTTTCTATGTCCTTAATACTTGCCTTCTGCTGCTTTCTTGAACTCTAACAATGGTTAGTGTGTATTTACATTTTAGAAAGCATTTTCTCAGAGGAGAGCAGTGCGCAACATTGAGAAACTGAAGAAGAAGATTATGGAACAGGAAGCTACTCTCGTGGAAGCGTTACCACAGTTACCACTCTACCTGGAGGGAGAATCATTCAAGACTCATACATTCTTGTTTTCAACGGATTATGAGAGAGCGGAATGGAGGGAAGCATTAGAGTCTCAACATAATAAATGTGAAGGTCAGTGATATGTAGGTCATATATCCATGTTACTATGGCTACCATATTATAAATGTGAAGGTCAGTGATATGTAGGTCATATGTCCATGATACTATGGCTACCATATTATAAATGTGATGGTCAGTGATATTTAGGTCATATGTCCATTTTACTATGGCTACCATATTATATATGTGAAGGTCAGTGATATGTAGGTCATATGTCCATGTTACTATAGCTACCATATTATAAATGTGAAGGTCAGTGCTATGTAGGTCATTTGTTCATGTTACTATGGCTATCATATTATAAATGTGAAGGTCAGTGATATATAGGTCATATGTCCATGTTACTATGGCTACCATATTATAAATGTGATTGTTAGTGATATATATAGGACATATGTGTTGCTATGGTGCCATATTAACTGAATGCCAGTAATATATAGAATGTATGTCCATGTGACTTTGAATGTCAGTGATATATGGACTGCATGTCCATGTTGCTATGGTTACCGCATATTAGATGTGATGGTCAGTGATATATGGACTGCATGTTCATGTTGCTATGGTTACCACATATTGAATGTGAAGGTCAGTGATATATGGACTGCATGTCCATGTTGCTATGGTTACCACATATTAAATGTGAAGGTCAATTATATATGGACTGCATGTCCATGTTGCTATGGTTACCACATATTAAATGTGAAGGTCAATGATATAATATATATGGACTGCATGTCCATGTTGCTATGGTTACCAATCTACTGATGTGTGATTGACTGATTGATGCTCCACAAAGCTTATATTCATCCAATCATGAGTTTGAGATGTGAGAAATGATCTGCACAGTTCTGTTATCTCTGCTTATGTATGTTGCAGGTATGGCAGCAGCTCAGTTAAGCAACCATGATATTGATGCATTGATCGGTGGTACCAAACTACACATGCATGTCAATGGCATAGCCACTGCTCTCCTCAAGAAAGGTATTGTCCCACTAAATTTATAGAAAGGTATTGTCCCACTAAATTAATAGAAAGGTATTGTCCCACTAAATTTATAGAAAGGTATTGTCCCACTAAATTAATAGAAAGGTATTGTCCCACTAAATTAATAGAAAGGTATTGTCCCACTAAATTTATAGAAAGGTATTGTCCCACTAAATTAATAGAAATGTATTGTCCCACTAAATTAATAGAAAGGTATTGTCCCACTAAATTAATAGAAAGGTATTGTCCCACTAAATTAATAGAAAGGTATTGTCCCACTAAATTTATAGAAAGGTATTGTCCCACTAAAGGTATTGTCCCACTAAAGGTATTGTCCACTAAATTAATAGAAAGGTATTGTCCCACTAAATTAATAGAAAGGTATTGTCCCACTAAAGGTATTGTCCCACTAAATTAATAGAAAGGTATTGTCCCACTAAAGGTATTGTCCCACTAAATTAATAGAAATATATTGTCCCACTAAATTTATAGAAAGGTATTGTCCCACTAAATTTATAGAAAGGTATTGTCCCACTAAAGGTATTGTCCCACTAAATTAATAGAAAGGTATTGTCACACAAAATTAACACAAAGGTATTGTCACATGAAATTATATAAGATAAGATATTATCCCACTAAATTAAATCCCATTAAATGGTATTGGCCTACTAAATTCATAGAAATACATTAAAGAAAATGATGATAAATGATTAGAGTGCTTGTGTGGTTTTTCTGTTTTATTTTACTGCTGCATGTTTCTAGCATTATGTGAAATATTTCTAATGCTACGAGCAGCTTCGAACAGAAATATATTACTGGGTTAAAAGCATTAAATTGAAAGATATTAAGACACCAGTCCTTTTTTATTATTATTATCATTAGAGTTAGGTCTCCTGTTGGCATTCTACCAGAAATAATAGGTAACCACGGAAATCAGTCACAATGTGAATATCATCTTCCGCTTTGTCCCGATAAATTCTTCTAAGGTCCAAGCCAGATTTTCATAAAAGATGATGCGAATGATCGGTGTGTTTTTACGTTTATTTATCGTCGCTACCGGTTGCCCATATGAGCGACACCTCTTAAGAGAACAGTCCTTCGAACATCATTTCAATATATATCACCTGAAACCTACCTCTATTTACATGAACTAGTCTACAATTCCTCACATGTATACCTGACGCTTCCCTCTATTTACATGATCTAGTCTAGAATCCCTCACATGTATACCTGATGCTTCCCTCTATTTACATGATCTAGTCTAGAATCCCTCACATGTATACCTGATGCTTCCCTCTATTTACATGATCTAGTCTAGAATCCCTCACATGTATACCTGATGCTTCCCTCTATCTAGTCTAGAATCCCTCACATGTATACCTGACGCTTCCCTCTATCTAGTCTAGAATCCCTCACATGTATACCTGATGCTTCCCTCTATCTAGTCTAGAATCCCTCACATGTATACCTGACGCTTACCTCTATCTAGTCTAGAATCCCTCACATGTATACCTGATGCTTCCCTCTATCTAGTCTAGAATCCTCACATGTATACCTGAGCTACCTCTATCTAGTCTAGAATCCCTCACATGTATACCTGATGCTTCCCTCTATCTAGTCTAGAATCCCTCACATGTATACCTGACGCTTCCCTCTATCTAGTCTAGAATCCCTCACATGTATACCTGATGCTTCCCTCTATCTAGTCTAGAATCCCTCACATGTATACCTGATGCTTCCCTCTATCTAGTCTAGAATCCCTCACATGTATACCTGATGCTTCCCTCTATCTAGTCTAGAATCCCTCACATGTATACCTGATGCTTCCCTCTATTTACATGATCTAGTCTAGAATCCCTCACATGTATACCTGATGCTTCCCTCTATTTACATGATCTAGTCTAGAATCCCTCACATGTATACCTGACGCTTCCCTCTATCTAGTCTAGAATCCCTCACATGTATACCTGATGCTTCCCTCTATCTAGTCTAGAATCCCTCACATGTATACCTGATGCTTCCCTCTATCTAGTCTAGAATC
The DNA here is from genome assembly GCA_014843695.1 of Archivesica marissinica. Classification (NCBI taxonomy): domain Eukaryota; kingdom Metazoa; phylum Mollusca; class Bivalvia; order Venerida; family Vesicomyidae; genus Archivesica; species Archivesica marissinica. The sequence continues at coordinate 63,309,185 of CM026403.1, read as the reverse complement.
CCTCACATGTATACCTGATGCTTCCCTCTATTTACATGATCTAGTCTAGAATCCCTCACATGTATACCTGACGCTTCCCTCTATCTAGTCTAGAATCCCTCACATGTATACCTGATGCTTCCCTCTATCTAGTCTAGAATCCCTCACATGTATACCTGATGCTTCCCTCTATCTAGTCTAGAATCCCTCACATGTATACCTGATGCTTCCCTCTATTTACATGATCTAGTCTAGAATCCCTCACATGTATACCTGATGCTTCCCTCTATTTACATGATCTAGTCTAGAATCCTTCACATGTATACCTGACGCTTACCTCTATCTAGTCTAGAATCCCTCGCATGTATACCTGATGCTTCCCTCTATCTAGTCTAGAATCCCTCACATGTATACCTGATGCTTCCCTCTATTTACATGATCTAGTCTAGAATCCTTCACATGTATACCTGACGCTTCCCTCTATCTAGTCTAGAATCCCTCACATGTATACCTGACGCTTACCTCTATCTAGTCTAGAATCCCTCACATGTATACCTGATGCTTCCCTCTATCTAGTCTAGAATCCCTCACATGTATACCTGATGCTTCCCTCTATTTACATGATCTAGTCTAGAATCCCTCACATGTTTACCTGACGAGTATATCTCAAACCTACCTCTATGTACATGGTCTAGAAGTCCTCGTATGCAATCTTACTGCTGTCTACAAAATCTATATGATACACTGAACAGCCCAAAACATAGATATTTCGCCTTTAACCCATGTTGCTAATATTAGCCTGTTGTGTATATATGCTTTTGGTTACAGATGAAGAAATGTTGAATGGAAGCCTAAACGTAACTATACATAAAATGCAGGGATTGGACACTCAATGTGGTAAATATTGTAATACTGTTATATGACTGTATCCTGTATAACTGCTGTATCCTGTATAGCTGCTGATGTTGTATAACTGCTGGTGCTGTATAACTGCTGGTGCTGTATAACTGCTGATGCTGTATAACTGCTGATGCTGTATAACTGCTGATGCTGTATAACTGTCAGTGCTGTATAGCTGCTGATGCTTTATAACTGTCAGTGCTGTATAACTGCTGATGCTGTATAACTGCTGATGCTGTATAACTGCTGGTGCTGTATAACTGTCAGTGCTTTATAACTGCTGATGCTGTATAACTGTCAGTGCTGTATAACTGCTGGTGCTGTATAACTGCTGGTGCTGTATAACTGCTGATGCTGTATAACTGCTGGTGCTGTATAACTGCTGATGCTGTATAACTGCTGGTGCTGTATAACTGCTGATGCTGTATAACTGCTGATGCTGTATAACTGCTGGTGCTGTATAGCTGCTGATGCTGTATAACTGCTGGTGCTGTATAACTGCTGATGCTGTATAACTGCTGATGCTGTATAACTGCTGGTGCTGTATAGCTGCTGATACTGTATAACTGCTGGTGCTGTATAACTGCCGATGCTGTATAACTGCTGATGCTGTATAACTGCTGATGCTGTATAACTGCTGGTGCTGTATAGCTGCTGATGCTGTATAGCTGCTGATGCTGTATAACTGCTGGTGCTGTATAACTGCTGATGCTGTATAACTGCTGATGCTGTATAACTGCTGTATAACTGCTGATGCTGTATAACTGATGATGCTGTATAACTGCTGATGCTGTATAACTGCTGGTGCTGTATAACCGCCAGTGCTGTATAGCTGCTGATGCTGTATAACTGCTGATGCTGTATAACTGCTGGTGCTGTATAACTGCTGGTGCTGTATAACTGCCAGTACTGTATAACTGCTGATGCTGTATAACTGCTGATGCTGTATAACTGTCAGTGCTGTATAACTGCTGATGCTGTATAACTGCTGGTGCTGTATAACTATCAGTGCTGTATAACTGCCAGTGCTGTATAACTACTGGTGCTGTATAACTGCTGGTGCTGTATAACTGCCGATGTTGTATAACTGTCAGTGCTGTATAACTGCTGATGTTGTATAACTGCCAGTGCTGTATAACTGCTGATGCTGTATAACTGTCAGTGCTGTATAACTGCTGGTGCTGTATAACTGCTGGTGCTGTATAACTGCTGATGCTGTATAACTGCTGATGCTGTATAACTGCTGATGCTGTATAACTGCTGGTGCTGTATAACTGCTGGTGCTGTATAGCTGTCAGTGCTGTATAACTCTGCTGATGCTGTATAACTGTCAATGCTGTATAACTGCTGATGCTGTATAACTGCTGATGCTGTATAACTGCTGATGCTGTATAACTGCTGATGCTGTATAACTGCTGATGCTGTATAACTGCTGATGCTGTATAACTGCTGGTGCTGTATAACTGTCAATGCTGTATAACTACTGGTGCTGTATAACTGTCAGTGCTGTATAACTGCTGATGCTGTATAACTGCTGGTGCTGTATAACTGCTGATGCTGTATAACTGCTGGTGCTGTATAACTGTCAGTGCTGTATAACTGCTGGTGCTGTATAACTGTCAGTGCTGTATAACTGCTGATGCTGTATAACTGTCAGTGCTGTATAACTGCTGATCCTGTATAACTGCTGGTGCTGTATAACTGCTGATGCTGTATAACTGCTGATGCTGTATAACTGCTGATGCTGTATAACTGCTGGTGCTGTATAACTGTCAGTGCTGTATAGCTGCTGGTGCTGTATAACTGCTGGTGCTGTATAACTGCTGATGCTGTATAACTGCTGATGCTGTATAACTGCTGATGCTGTATAACTGCTGGTGCTGTATAACTGCTGGTGCTGTATAACTGCTGATGCTGTATAACTGCTGGTGCTGTATAACTGCTGGTGCTGTATAACTGCTGATGCTGTATAACTGCTGATGCTGTATAACTGCTGGTGCTGTATAACTGCTGATGCTGTATAACTGTCAGTGCTGTATAACTGCTGGTGCTGTATAACTGTCAGTGCTGTATGACTGCTGGTGCTGTATAACTGCTGATGCTGTATAACTGCTGATGCTGTATAACTGCTGGTGCTTTATAACTGCTGATGCTGTATAACTGCTGATGCTGTATAACTGCTGGTGCTGTATAACTGCTGGTGCTGTATAACTGCTGGTGCTGTATAACTGCTGATGCTGTATAACTGCTGGTGCTGTATAACTGCTGGTGCTGTATAACTGCTGATGCTGTATAACTGCTGGTGCTGTATAACTGCTGATGTTGTATAACTGCCAGTGCTGTATAACTGCTGATGCTGTATAACTGTCAGTGCTGTATAACTGCTGGTGCTGTATAACTGCTGATGCTGTATAACTGCTGGTGCTGTATAACTGCTGATGCTGTATAACTGCTGATGCTGTATAACTGCTGATGCTGTATAACTGCTGGTGCTGTATAACTGTCAATGCTGTATAACTACTGGTGCTGTATAACTGTCAGTGCTGTATAACTGCTGATGCTGTATAACTGCTGATGCTGTATAACTGCTGGTGCTGTATAACTGTCAGTGCTGTATAACTGCTGGTGCTGTATAACTGTCAGTGCTGTATAACTGCTGATGCTGTATAACTGTCAGTGCTGTATAACTGCTGATCCTGTATAGCTGCTGATGTTGTATAACTGCTGGTGCTGTATAACTGCTGATGCTGTATAACTGCTGATGCTGTATAACTGCTGGTGCTGTATAACTGTCAGTGCTGTATAACTGCTGATGCTGTATAACTGTTGGTGCTGTATAACTGCTGATGCTGTATAACTGCTGATGCTGTATAACTGCTGGTGCTGTATAACTGTCAGTGCTGTATAACTGCTGATGCTGTATAACTGCTGGTGCTGTATAACTGCTGATGCTGTATAACTGCTGATGCTGTATAACTGCTGATGCTGTATAACTGCTGATGCTGTATAACTGCTGATGCTGTATAACTGCTGGTGCTGTATAACTGTCAGTGCTGTATAACTGCTGATGTTGTATAACTGCTGATGTTGTATAACTGCTGGTGCTGTATAACTGCTGATGCTGTATAACTGCTGATGCTGTATAACTGACAGTGCTGTATAGCTGCTGATGCTGTATAACTGCTGGTGCTGTATAACTGTCAGTGCTGTATAACTGCTGATGCTGTATAGCTATCAGATATCTGTGTAGTAACATCACTTTATTATAATTATGTTACTTGGTTTGTTGACAGGTTAGGAGACTAAGAGACCAGGAGCCAAAAGATTTGGGATCGCATAAATGTTCAATAGATTATCGCTGTTAGTCATCCCATGTGTTAATAAATTTAACATATTAACATATTTAAAGCGACACTACATCAGTGAAAACACAAATATCTGCAGAATGTAATTTCATATTATATTGTGTAATGTTTTTCCAAATATTTGCCTAAAACACTGAGTATTTCAACAAATAAACAAACGTAGTATACGCGGTTTGTTGACATAACAAAATAATGTAAATAGGGTCGACATTCATTCGTAATACAATGCGTGCATCCGGAATAACATGATTTATGTTACAAATTTACCGTTATATCTCTCATTTATGCATATTTATTTGTAGACTAATATTAGTTAAATTATCTCTAAACGAATGTATCGCGCGTTTAGTATTGATTCCAATGTCTAACAAACATCAATTCAGGAGCATGGATGGCCGTTATATGAAATCCGACTTTCACTTTTGAAGTTAGAAGACCACAAAAACACTGTTTATTGATTCAATGTTAGTGTTCGAATGTATTGAGCATTTGTTGTAGCAATGCATTTATACGTGAACAATTTTTGACCACAAAAACACTATTTATTGATTCAATGTTAGTGTTCAAATGTATTGAGCATTTGTTGTAGCAATGCATTATAACGTGAAATAATGCATTATTTGCTTTTTGCGATGTAATGTCGCTTTAAATATTATAAAATGTAGAACAATTACCTCCATATTTGTTTCAGTGTCTTGTACAGATGCATATCATCCAACTGTACGAGCAGCTTCTTGTTTTATTTTAAGAATGTTGAGGCACGTGGTGGTATTGTAGAGGTATATACAGTTGTTAATTCTATCTGTCGTGATAGCGCAGTGGATGCGCGTTCGCTTCAGGTTCGAAAGGTCCGGAGTTCGAGCCCCGCTGGAGCCGTTATGATTGTGTCCTTAGGCAAGGCATTTAAATTCCACATTGCCTCTTCTCTCTCCCTCATGGCGATGGATTCCATCAGGAATGAGGTCTCGAGAGTGATTAATATAAGTTGAAAGAACTTGTTTCGCAATCGCACTAAAATAAATTTGTATAATTTTTTTTTTAAAGTTCTATCTGTTGTTTTGTAGAGGTATATTGCTGCATGGAGATGGACTCGTACGGACATTTCTTCAAGAAGGCCCAGACGAGAATGAGCCCATACACGACTGATGCATCATGGAACCAGGATTTCGAACTGGATCTCGACGGTTCTCAGACATTGAGGATACTCTGCTATAAGAAACAACCAGACCATGCCGATGATGTCATCATTGGCAAATGTGCTCTTGAGGTATGTAGCCAGGAGATACATGTTGACAAATAAACAGTACAAAGTAACACCCTGCCACACCATGTTTATAAATATACAGTACAAAGTAACACCCTGCCATACCATGTTTATAAATATACAGTACAAAGTAACACCCTGCCATACCATGTTTATAAATATACAGTACAAAGTAACACCCTGTCATACCATGTTTATAAATATAGTACAAAGTAACACCCTGCCATACCATGTTTATAAATATAGTACAAAGTAACACCCTGCCATACCATGTTTATAAATATACAGTACAAAATGACACCCGCCATACCATGTTTATAAATATACACTACAAAGTAACACCCTGCCATACCATGTTTATAAATTTACACTACAAAGTAACACCCTGTCATACCATGTTTATAAATATACAGTACAAAATAACACCCTGCCATACCATGTTTATAAATATACAGTACAAAATAACACCCTGCCATACCATGTTTATAAATATACAGTACAAAATGACACCTGCCATACCATGTTTATAAATATACACTACAAAGTAACACCCTGTCATACCATGTTTATAAATATACAGTACAAAGTAACACCCTGTCCTGTCATGTTTATAAATATACAGTACAAAATGACACCCTGCCATACCATGTTTATAAATATACAGTACAAAATAACACCCTGTCATACCATGTTTATAAATATACAGTACAAAGTAACACCCTGTCATACCATGTTTATAGATATACAGTACAAAGTAACACCCTGCCCTGTCATGTTTATAAATATACAGTACAAAATAACAAAACATTCTGTGTATGAACTATTCACCTACAACTTACACATTCTGTGTATGAACTATTCACCTACAACTTACACATTCTGTGTATGAACTATTCACCTACAACTTACACATTCTGTGTGTGAACTATTCACCTACAACTTACACATTCTGTGTATGAACTATTCACCTACAACTTACACATTCTGTGTGTGAACTATTCACCTACAACTTACACATTCTGTGTGTGAACTATTCACCTACAACTTACACATTCTGTGTATGAACTATTCACCTACAACTTACACATTCTGTGTGTGAACTATTCACCTACAACTTACACATTCTGTGTATGAACTATTCACCTATAACTTACACATTCTGTGTATGAACTATTCACCTATAACTTACACATTCTGTGTATGAATTATTCACCTACAGCTGTTAAATATAGCTGTAAATATTTGGCTGTCTGATTAGCGTAGTGGTTAGCGCACTCGCTTCTCACCAATGCGACCTGGGTTCGATCCTCAGATCAGGAAGTATGTGAGATGGTATGATGGTCGCCAGATCGGACAGGTGGGTTTTCTCCGGGTACTCCGGTTTCCTCCCACACGAATGACCACATTTACGCTTTTATCCGAGCCAACGAGAGTGATTAATATAAGTTGTTAAAACTTGCTTCGCAATCGTTGTAAAATAAATAAAGTTAAAAAAAAATATATATAGCTGCCCTTCACACTATAATGTTGTTTTTCACAAGTTCATGTTTTGATTTAAAATAAATTGCAAGTTTAATGAGACACAACATGATCAGTTTTAGCGAAGTAACAACAATATATATAACAATTTCTGTTTTGCTTCAGTTGAGTTTTTCCTGGCTGAACTCGAAATTTAACGAGAAGACAATCTCTATGAATGAGGTAAGTCTTTGAACATTATAGCAATATTTACCTGTGAGATACAATCTCTATGAATGAGGTACGTCTTTGAACATTATAGCAATATTTACCTGTGAGATACAATCTCTTTGAATGAGGTAAGTCTTTGAACATTATAGCAATACTTATCTGTGATAATACAATCTCTATGAATGAGGTAAGTCTTTGAACATTATAGCAATACTTATCTGTGATAATACAGTCTCTATGAATGAGGTAAGTCTTTGAACATTATAGCAATATTTACCTGTGAGATACAATCTCTATGAATGAGGTAAGTCTTTGAACATTATAGCAAAACTTATCTGTGATAATACAATCTCTATGAATGAGGACAGTCTTTGAACATTATAGCAATACTTACCTGTGAGATACAATCTCTATGAATGAGGTAAGTCTTTGAACATTATAGCAATATTTACCTGTGATATACAATCTCTATGAATGAGGTAAGTCTTTGAACATTATAGCAATATTTACCTGTGAGATACAATCTCTATGAATGAGGTAAGTCTTTGAACATTATAGCAAAACTTATCTGTGATAATACAATCTCTATGAATGAGGACAGTCTTTGAACATTATAGCAATACTTACCTGTGATAATACAGTCTCTATGAATGAGGTAAGTCTTTGAACATTATAGCAATATTTACCTGTGATATACAGTCTCTATGAATGAGGTAAGTCTTTGAACATTATAGCAATATTTACCTGTGATATACAATCTCTATGAATGAGGTAAGTCTTTGAACATTATAGCAAAACTTATCTGTGATAATACAATCTCTATGAATGAGGACAGTCTTTGAACATTATAGCAATACTTACCTGTGATAATACAGTCTCTATGAATGAGGTAAGTCTTTGAACATTATAGCAAAACGTACCTGTGATAATACAGTCTCTATGAATGAGGTAAGTCTTTGAACATTATAGTAATACTTACCTGTGATAATACAATCTCTATGAATGAGGTAAGTCTTTGAACATTATAGCAACACTTACCTGTGATAATACAATCTCTATGAATGAGGTAAGTCTTTGAACATTATAGCAACACTTACCTGTGATATACAATCTCTATGAATGAGGTAAGTCTTTGAACATTATAGCAATATTTACCTGTGATAATACAATCTCTATGAATGAGGTAAGTCTTTGAACATTATAGCAATACTTACCTGTGATAATACAATCTCTATGAATGAGGTAAGTCTTTGAACATTATAGCAATACTTATCTGTGATAATACAATCTCTATGAATGAGGTAAGTCTTTGAACATTATTGCAATACTTACATGTAAGAATACAATCTGTATAAATGAGGTAAGTCTTTGAACATTATAGCAATACTTACCTGTGATAATACAATCTCTATAAATGAGGTAAGTCTTTGAACATTATAGCAATACTTACCTGTGATAATACAATCTCTATGAATGAGGTAAGTCTTTGAACATTATTGCAATACTTACATGTAAGAATACAATCTGTATAAATGATGTAAATCTTTGAACATTATAGCAAAACTTACCTGTGAGAATACAATCAATAGAACTATTAATTAATAAACATGAACCATTACTTGCCTCTCTCCACTGTGGAGGATCTCTGTGCTGTGTCATTGTTGCTGATGGATGGAGTATATGTTTGGAACTAGATGTTGGGTGGATGGGGTATATGTTTGGCACTAGATGTTGGGTGGATGGGGTATATGTGTGGCACTAGATGTTGGGTGGATGGGGTATATGTTTGGATCTAAATGTTGGGAGGATGGGGTATATGTTTGGATCTAAATGTTGGGAGGATGGGGTATATGTTTGGAACTAGATGTTGGGAGGATGGGGTATATGTGTGGCACTAGATGTTGGGTGGATGGGGTATATGTTTGGATCTAAATGTTGGGAGGATGGGGTATATGTTTGGAACTAGATGTTGGGAGGATGGGGTATATGTTTGGATCTAGATGTGAGAGGATGGGTATATGTTTGGAACTAGATGTTGGGAGGATGGGGTATATGTTTGGACGAGATGTTGAGAGGTGGGTGGTATAGTTTGGAACTAGATGTTGGGGGATGGGGTATATGTTTGGCACTAGATGTTGAGAGGATGGGGGTATATGTTTGGAACTAGATGTTGGGAGGATGGGGTATATGTTTGGAACTAGATGTTGGGAGGATGGGGTATATGTTTGGAACTAGATGTTGGGTGGATGGGTATATGTTTGGAACTAGATGTTGGGAGGATGGGGTATATGTTTGGAACGAGATGTTGGGAGGATGGGGTATATGTTGGAACTAGATGTTGGAGGATGGGGTATATGTTGGTACTAGATGTGGGAGGATGGGGTATATGTTTGGTACTAGATGTTGGGCGGAGGTGGTATATGTTTGGTATCGATGTTGGGTGGAGGGGTATATTTTGGAACTAGATGTTGGGAGGATGGGGTATATGTTTGGAACGAGATGTTGGGAGGATGGGGTATATGAAGAAGAAGAATGCTTTATTAAGACTTAAACTTTACAGTTTCTCGTCTGTAACATTTAAACATATTTACAATATATATAGTACAATATTATGATATATGCAATCATGATGAGGATGGACAAATGATGTAATGATTATGGACATACATGGAAAAATAATGACAATGTCATGATGGATTTTAGACTATGCAAAACATGATCCTGACTGTATTAAGAGTGTAGGGAGTATTTAACTGGTAATTCATATATGTTTGGAACTAGATGTTGGGAGGATGGGGTATATGTTTACATCAATCATGTTTGAACATTGTGACTGTTTATTTCAGATATCTATAACTATTTCCATCCGACATACACCAGCCTCAAAAACACTGAAAAGGACCCAGTCGAGGTTGAGAACTGGTGTGTTTGGAGTAAGCATTGAAAATAGCACAAGGTAAACAAACTCCCTTTCTCGTGATAAACAATCTCCGTGGCAAAGCATATACAACTGACATTAAAGAATATAAGTAACTTTTTAAATGATATATAAATAGCTTTTAAGACAGAGAAGTGTTCAGTTGTCTTTCCGTTATTTATTGGTGAATAATTCTAAATCTATTCATGACCAAACTATTCATGACCAAACTATTCATGACCAATCTATTCATGACCAAACTATTCATGACCAATCTATTCATGACCAATCTATTCATGACCAATCTATTCATGACCAAACTATTCATGACCAATCTATTCATGACCAATCTATTCATGACCAAACTATTCATGACCAAACTATTCATGACCAATCTATTCATGACCAAACTATTCATGACCAAACTATTCATGACCAATCTATTCATGACCAAACTATTCATGACCAATCTATTCATGACCAAACTATTCATGACCAATTTTTGTTTTGTTTTGTTTGTTTTTGTTTTGTTTTGTTTTGTTTGTTTTTGTTTTGTTTGTTTTGTTTTGACTATTCATGAACAATCTATTCATGACCAATCTATTCATGACCAAACTATTCATGACCAATCTATTCATGACCAAACTATTTATGACCAATCTATTCATGACCAAACTATTCATGACCAATCTATTCATGACCAATCTATTCATGACCAAACAGGTTTGAAATAAGGATATATATTGCGGCTATCGACCTCCAAATGAGATCAAATATATTCACGCCTTGTGACTCCAGGCTTGACAGCTCTCCCCAAATGTTGTAGTAATAATCTGACTGGCGAAATTACTCTGTATATGTTGTACAGATTTCAATACACTAATTTAACTTCTCTAATGGTGAATGTTTTGAAACCCGATATAATAGATTTGTCTTTAAAGTTTAATGATTGCGAAACAAGTTTTAACAACTTATATTAATCACTCTCATTGGTGCTGATGAAAACGTATTATGTGGTCATTCATGTGGGAGGAAACCGGAGAAAACCCACCTGTCCGATCTGGCGACCACCGTACCATCTCAGATTTGTCTTTATGTTAGGATTATATAATATTTTATGTGTTCACTTGTATGTGGACTATATAGTTATATATATGGTGGGCACATTTTAGTTGGCAAGGTGATATTTTTATGTTATGCAAATTTACTTTAACTCGATAGCGAAACAAGTTCTTACAGCATTAGATAAATCCATCTTGAGGCCTCATTCCTGATGGAATCCATCTTATTGAGGGAGAGAGAGGAGACCATGTGGAATTTAAGTGCCAAGTATAATGGCACAACAGTACCGGCTACCGCTGGGGGCAACCTCTGGACCTCTCACGGCACAACTGTACCGGCTACCGCTGGGGGCGACCTCTGGACCTCTCATGGCACAACAGTACCGGCTACCGCTGGGGGCGACCTCTGGACCTCTCACGGCACAACTGTACCGGCTACCGCTGGGGGCGACCTCTGGACCTCTCACGGCACAACTGTACCAGCGCTACCGCTGGGGTGTGACCTCTGGACCTCTCATGGCACAACTGTACCGGCTACCGCTGGGGGCGACCTCTGGACCTCTCAGGCACTACTGACCGGCTTCGCTACGGGCGCCGCTGGGGCTGGGGGCGGAACCTCTGGACCTCTCACGGGACAACTGTACTGGCTACCGCCACCTCTGTACCTCTCACGGCACAACTGTACTGGCTACCGCTGGGGGCGACCTCTGTACCTCTCACGGCACAACTGTACCGGCTACCGCTGGGGGCGACCTCTGGACCTCTCACGGCACAACTGTACCGGCTACTGCTGGGGGTGACCTCTGTACCTCTCACGGCACAACTGTACTGGCTACCGCTGGGGGCGACCTCTGTACCTCTCACGGCACAACTGTACCGGCTACCGCTGGGGGCGACCTCTGGACCTCTCACGGCACAACTGTACCGGCTACCGCTGGGGGCGACCTCTGGACCTCTCACGGCACAACTGTACCGGCTACTGCTGGGGGCGACCTCTGTACCTCTCACGGCACAACTGTACCGGCTACCGCTGGGGCGACCTCTGGACCTCTCATGGCACAACTGTACCGGCTACCGCTGGTGGCGACCTCTGTACCTCTCACGGCACAACTGTACCGGCTACCGCTGGGGTGACCTCTGTACCTCTCACGGCACAACTGTACCGGCTACCGCTGGGGCGACCTCTGTACCTCTCACGGCACACCTGTACCGGCTACCGCTGGGGGTGACCTCTGTACCTCTCATGGCACAGCTGTCCCGGCTACCGCTGGGGGCGACCTCTGTACCTCTCATGGCACACCTATACCGGCTACCGCTGGGGGTGACCTCTGTACCTCTCACGGCACAACTGTACCGGCTACCGCTGGGGGCGACCTCTGGACCTCTCACGGCACAACTGTACCGGCTACCGCTGGGGGTGACCGCCTGTACCTCTCACGGCACAACTGTACCAGCTACCGCTGGGGGCGACCTTGGACCTCTCACGGCACAACTGTACCGGCTACTGCTGGGGGTGACCTCTGGACCTCTCACGGCACAACTGTACCGGCTACCGCTGGGGCGACCTCTGGACCTCTCACGGCACAACTGTACCGGCTACCGCTGGGGGTGACCTCTGTACCTCTCATGGCACAACTGTACTGGCTACCGCTGGGGGCGACCTCTGGACCTCTCACGGCACAACTATACCGGGTACCGCTGGGGGCGACCTCTGGACCTCTCACGGCACAACTGTACTGACTACCGCTGGGGGCGACCTCTGGACCTCTCACGGCACAACTGTACCGGCTACCGCTGGGGGCAACCTCTGGACCTCTCACAGATTGAAGCGAATGTGGTACCACTGCGCTATACACATGGTTTATGGTTCTACCCTACCTCAGACATGTGCCTTAATTAACTTAGTAGTCTTTTCCATAGTGGCCTTTGTAGGAAGGTTGTACTGTACATGTATTTCGTGTGTTCCTGAAGTCCACAAAATCTTAATACTTCAACATGCAGTTTATCTCACTATGTTAACACATAGTCTACAGTGATACTACTGAAATCTCACAAGTCTTGTACAGTGATACTACTGAAATCTTGCAAGTCTTGTACAGTGATACTACTGAAATCTCGCAAGTCTTGTACAGTGATACTACTGAAATCTCACAACTTTTGTACAGTGATACTACTGAAATCTCGCAAGTCTTGTACAGCGATACTACTGAAATCTCGCAAGTCTTGTACAGTGATACTACTGAAATCTCACAAGTCTTGTACAGTGATACTACTGAAATCTCACAAGTCTTGTACAGTGATACTACTGAAATCTCGCAAGTCTTGTACAGTGATACTACTGAAATCTCACAAGTATTGTACAGTGATACTACTGAAATCTCGCAAGTCTTGTACAGTGATACTACTGAAATCTTGCAAGTATTGTACAGTGATACTACTGAAATCTTGCAAGTCTTGTACAGTGATACTACTGAAATCTTGCAAGTATTGTACAGTGATACTACTGAAATCTTGCAAGTCTTGTACAGTGATACTACTGAAATCTCGCAAGTATTGTACAGTGATACTACTGAAATCTCGCAAGTCTTGTACAGTGATACTACTGAAATCTCACACGTATTGTACAGTGATACTACTGAAATCTCGCAAGTCTTGTACAGTGATACTACTGAAATCTCGCAAGTCTTGTACAGTGATACTACTGAAATCTCGCAGTCTTGTACAGTGATACTACTGAAATCTCACAGTCTTGTACAGTGATACTACTGAAATCTCACAAGTCTTGTACAGTGATACTACTGAAATCTCGCAAGTCTTGTACAGTGATACTACTGAAATCTCACAAGTCTTGTACGTTTTGTATCATCTATAAAAATTGCCATTTTAGTTGTCAAGGTAATAAGGAGAAACTGTGAGCAATGTCAGTGTATGACCTCTTGACACAGGATTAACTGTGAGTAAGGTCAGTGTATGACCTCTTGATACAGGATTAACTGTGAGTAAGGTCAGTGTATGACCTCTTGATACTGGATTAACTGTGAGCAAGGTCAGTGTATGACCTCTTGATACTAGATTAACTGTGAGCAAGGTCAGTGTATGCCCTCTTGATACCGGATTAACTGTAAGGTCAGTGTATGACCTCTTGATACTGGATTAACTGTGAGTAAGGTCAGTGTATGACCTCTTGATACTGGATTAACTGTAAGTAAGGTCAGTGTATGACCTCTTGATACTGGATTAACTGTGAGTAAGGTCAGTGTATGACCTCTTGATACTGGATTAACTGTGAGTAAGGTCAGTGTATGACCTCTTGATACTGGATTAACTGTGAGCAAGGTCAGTGTATGACCTCTTGATACTGGATTAACTGGGAAATGGTCAAGGTCACGATGCATTGATGGCATCATTCACATGAAGGATGCGATGGAAGGATGTGATTTTCATATAATTAAATATTGTGTTAATGTTCCATGTCACTATTTGCTATTTTCAGACGAGAGAATAAGACGGTGCCTTCCATAGTAACCATGTGTGTTCAACAAATAGAAAATAGAGGTCAGTTCACTTACCATGTCCAGTGTTGTCCTACCAAACCATGTCCAGTGTTGTCCTACCAAACCATACCCAGTGTTGTCCTACCAAACCATGTCCAATGTTGTCCTACCAAACCATGTCCAATGTTGTCCTACCAAACCATGTCGTCCTACCAAACCATGTCCAATGTTGTCCTACCAAACCATGTCCAATGTTGTCCTACCAAACCATGTCCAATGTTGTCCTACCAAACCATGTCCAATGTTGTCCTACCAAACCATATCCAATGTTGTCCTACCAAACCATGTCCAATGTTGTCCTACCAAACCATGTCAATGTTGTCCTACCAAACCATGCCCAATGTTGTCCTACCAAACATGTCCAATGTTGTCCTACCAAACCATTCCAATGTTGTCCTACAAAACCATGTCCAATGTTGTCCTACCAAACCATTGTTGTCCTACCAAACCATGGTCAATGTTGTCCTACCTAACCATGTCAATGTTGTCCTACAAAACATGTCCAATGTTGTCCTACCAAACATGTCCAATGTTTGTCCTACCAAACCATACCCAGTGTTGTTTGGTTGTTTTTGTTGTCCTACAAAACCATGTCCAATGTTGTCCTACCAAACCATGTCCAATGTTGTCCTACCAAACCATGCCCAATGTTGTCCTACAAAACCATGTCCAATGTTGTCCTACCAAACCATACCCAGTGTTGTCCTACCAAACCATGTCCAATGTTGTCCTACCAACCATGTCAATGTTGTCCTACCAAACCATACCCAATGTTGTCCTACCAAACCATATCCAGTGTTGTCCTACCAAACCATACCCAATGTTGTCCTACCAAACCATACCCAATGTTGTCCTACCAAACCATACCCAGTGTTGTTTATGTTGTCCTACCAAACCATATCCAGTGTTGTCCTACCAAACCATGTCCAATGTTGTCCTACCAAACCATGTCCAGTGTTGTCCTACCAAACCATACCCAATGTTGTCCTACCAAACCATGTGTTGTTTGTGTGTTGTTTGTTGTTGTTTGTTGTTTTTACCATGTCCAATGTTGTCCTACCAAACCATGTCCAATGTTGTCCTACCAAACCATACCCAGTGTTGTCCTACCAAACATGTCCAATGTTGTCCTACCAAACCATATCCAGTGTTGTCCTACCAAACCATGTCCAATGTTGTCCTACCAAACCATACCCAGTGTTGTCCTACCAAACCATGTCCAATGTTGTCCTACCAAACCATACCCAATGTTGTCCTACCAAACCATACCCAGTGTTGTCCTACCAAACCATGTCCAGTGTTGTCCTACCAAACCATGTCCAATGTTGTCCTACCAAACCATGTCCAGTGTTTTCCTACCAAACCATGTCCAATGTTGTCCTACCAAACCATGTCCAATGTTGTCCTACCAAACCATACCCAGTGTTGTCCTACCAAACATACCCAATGTTGTCCTACCAAACCATATCCAGTGTTGTCCTACCAAACCATACCCAGTGTTGTCCTACCAAACAATACCCAATGTTGTCCTACCAAACCATGTCCAATGTTGTCCTACCAAACCATGTCCAGTGTTGTCCTACCCAACCACTTTACTCAAGTTATATATATATTTGTAGGTTTGGGAGAAGTTGGTGTATACAGAGTGTCTGGTGTGACATCAGATGTGCAACACTTCAAGAAACTGTTTGATAAAAGTATGTATACTGTATTCTTGAACATTCTTGTGTAAATACTGATAAATTACACACATCTCAAACACAGGGATTCAACAAGTCTCAGGGTACCAGTATATTAAGTACAGGGATTCAGCAAGTCTCAGGGTACCAGTATATTAAGTACAGGTATTCAGCAAGTCTCAGGGTACCAGTATATTAAGTACAGGGATTCAGCAAGTCTCAGGGTACCAGTATATTAAGTACAGGGATTCAGCAAGTCTCAAGGTACCAGTACATTAAGTACAGGGATTCAGCAAGTCTCAGGGTACCAGTATATTAAGTACAGGGATTCAGCAAGTCTCAGGATACCAGTATATTAAGTACAGGGATTCAGCAAGTCTCAGATTAAGTACAGGGATTCAGCAAGTCTCAGGGTACCAGTACATTAAGTACAGGGATTCAGCAAGTCTCAGGGTACCAGTACATTAAGTACAGGGATTCAGCAAGTCTCAGGGTACCAGTACATTAAGTACAGGGATTCAGCAAGTCTCAGGGTACCAGTATATTAAGTACAGGGATTCAGCAAGTCTCAGGGTACCAGTACATTAAGTACAGGGATTCAGCAAGTCTCAGGATACCAGTATATTAAGTACAGGGATTCAGCAAGTCTCAGGGTACCAGTATATTAAGTACAGGTATTCAGCAAGTCTCAGAGTACCAGTATATTAAGTACAGGGATTTTACTTGGCGGGATGCCAGATTTTGCACCGATCAACAAAATGGCCGTATCTCAAACAGATCTACCCAAATATGTACCTATCCAGAGACTTTATGTTGTACTTCAAATAACACAACTATAGGCTACATGCATGTATTCTTTCAAAACAATTGCACCAAATGTTGCCAACTTTCACACAAAGACACATTCATTCATCACAGAAATATAAGTTTCAATGGAGCGCTTCAATACTGTAGATTAATGACCAGGAATATGCGTCTCCACTAACCTGAAGGTTTATTCCGAAAAAAACTTCAAAGCAGATATCAATAAAATTGTCCTAGCATTTCTTGCAATCAGTCTGCAGGGTTCATTCTAGGTTAGAATTGTTGGGAGAAGTGAGAAAGCGCTTGATCGTTTCCTTAAATGGTGTTCTTTAATATACTTCTGCAAAATAGGGTTAAAATGCACAGTACAGCCATTAAATACAACATTTGAATAGAAGGAGTGCTTTATAATGGGCCAGTGTATCTTACTAGACAAAATTTTGTTTGAAAATCGTAAAAACCAAGGAAAAAAAAGAAGTGGGGCCCCCAGAGGGCGTAGTCAGGGTCCCTAGGGTGACAATTTCGCCCACATCGTCCTCTAGAATGATCCCTGAGTCTGTCTGAAATGTGAGCTTGCGATATGGGGGCCGTAGGTTCCATCCCGAGATTGTGATCTTGAGATACGGGGGCCGTAGGTTCCATCCCGAGATTGTGATCTTGAGATACGGGGGCCGTAGGTTCCATCCCGAGATTGTGATCTTGAGATACGGGGGCCGTAGGTTCCATCCCGAGATTGTGATCTTGAGATACGGGGGCCGTAGGTTCCATTCTGAGATCGTGATCTTGAGATACGGGGGCCATAGGTTCCATCCCATACTAACAATTACTCTTCAGAGTCTGTCAGATGAGACTTTAAACAGAGGTGTGGCGTCGGTGCTTTACATAATGCTCTGCCTGTTGCTCTGTCTACCGTCCAATATATACCAATACACTACAGTTGCCTCAAATAAATATATATATATATATACCAATACACTACAATAGCCACAAATAAATATATATATATATATACCAATACACTACAGTTGCCTCGAATAAATATATATATATACCAATACACTACAGTTGCCTCGAATAAATATATATATATACCAATACACTACAATAGCCACAAATAAATATATATATATACCAATACACTACAATAGCCACAAATAAATATATATATATACCAATACACTACAATAGCCACGAATAAATATATATATATACCAATACACTTCAATAGCCACGAATAAATATATATATATACCAATACTTTACAGTTGCCTCGAATAAATATATATATATACCAATACACTACAATAGCCACGAATAAATATATATATATACCAATACACTACAATAGCCATGAATAAATATATATATATACCAATACACTACAATAGCCATGAATAAATATATATATATACCAATACACTACAATAGCCACGAATAAATATATATATATACCAATACACTACAATAGCCACGAATAAATATATATATATACCAATACACTACAATAGCCACGAATAAATATATATATATATATACCAATACACTACAATAGCCACGAATAAATATATATATACCAATACACTACAATAGCCACGAATAAATATATATATATACCAATACACTACAGTTGCCTCGAATAAATATATATTATACCAATACACTACAGTTGCCTCGAATAAATATATATATATACCAATACACTACAGTTGCCTCGAATAAATATATATATATACCAATACACTACAGTTGCCTCGAATAAATATATATATATACCAATACACTACAGTTGCCTCGAATAAATATATATATATACCAATACACTACAATAGCCACGAATAAATATATATATATACCAATACACTACAGTAGCCACGAATAAATATATATATATACCAATACACTACAGTTGCCTCGAATAAATATATATATATACCAATACACTACAGTTGCCTCGAATAATATATATATATATATACCAATACACTACAGTTGCCTCGAATAAATATATATATATACCAATACACTACAATAGCCACGAATAAATATATATATATACCAATACACTACAATAGCCACGAATAAATATATATATATACCAATACACTACAGTTGCCTCGAATAAATATATATATATATATACCAATACACTACAGTTGCCTCGAATAAATATATATATATACCAATACACTACAGTTGCCTCGAATAAATATATATATATACCAATACACTACAGTTGCCTCGAATAAATATATATATATACCAATACACTACAGTTGCCTCGAATAAATATATATATACCAATACTCTACAGTTGCCTCGAATAAATATATATATATACCAATACACTACAATAGCCACGAATAAATATATATATATACCAATACACTACAATAGCCACGAATAAATATATATATACCAATACACTACAATAGCCACGAATAAATATATATATATACCAATACACTACAATAGCCACGAATAAATATATATATACCAATACACTACAATAGCCACAAATAAATATATATATATACCAATACACTACAATAGCCACGAATAAATATATATATATCCAATACACTACAATAGCCACGAATAAATATATATATACCAATACACTACAGTTGCCTCGAATAAATATAAGAAATTATAATTGTAATTAGCTTGTGCAATGATACGGACGATACCCTTGTTGTATCAGTTGTATATTGTGTACACATTTGTATCAGTTGTATATTGTGTACACATTTGTATCAGTTGTATATTGTGTACACATTTGTATCAGTTGTATATTGTGTACACATTTGTATCAGTTGTATATTGTGTACACATTTGTATCAGTTGTATATTGTATATTTGTTGATGTTGTTTGTTTCAGACGTTATTGCGGCAGGCTTGCAGGCAGATCAAGCAGACATTCATGCAATCACCGGGGTTCTCAAGTTATACTTCAGGGAGCTGCCGGAACCTCTCTTCACAGACCTCCACTACCAGTCCTTCATCCAGACAATACGTGAGTTTATTTGTTGCCCACTCACTCCCCTGTTGTCACTACCCCACTATATATACCCCATCCCCCTGTTGACACTACCCCACTCTATATACCCCATCCCCCTGTTGTCACTACCCCACTATATATACCCCATCCCCACTCCCCTGCTGTCACTACCCCACTCTATACCCCATCCCCACCTGTCACTACCCCCACTCTATATACCCC
>CM026403.1:63261324-63287753 GCA_014843695.1 Archivesica marissinica | reverse complement strand
TATATATACCAATACTCTACAGTTGCCTCAAATAAATATATATATATACCAATACACTACAATAGCCACGAATAAATATATATATATACCAATACACTACAATAGCCACGAATAAATATATATATATACCAATACACTACAGTTGCCTCGAATAAATATATATATATATACCAATACACTACAGTTGCCTCGAATAAATATATATATACCAATACTCTACAGTTGCCTCGAATAAATATATATATATACCAATACACTACAATAGCCACGAATAAATATATATATATCCAATACACTACAATAGCCACGAATAAATATATATATATACCAATACACTACAGTTGCCTCGAATAAATATATATATATATCCAATACACTACAGTTGTTTTGTTTTTTGGTTTTTTGTATAGCCACGAATAAATATATTATACCAATACTTGGTTTTTTTTTTTTGGTTTTTTTTGTTTTTTTTGGTTTTTTTTTGTGGTTGTTTTTACTACAGTTGCCTCGAATAAATATAAGAAATATAATTGTAATTAGCTGTGTGAAATGATAGGACGATACCCTTTGTTGTATCAGTTGTATATTGTGTACACATTTGTATCAGTTGTATATTGTGTACACATTTGTATCAGTTGTATATTGTGTACACATTTGTATCAGTTGTATATTGTGTACACATTTGTATCAGTTGTATATTGTGTACACATTTGTATCAGTTGTATATTATGTACACATTTGTATCAGTTGTATATTGTGTACACATTTGTATCAGTTGTATATTGTATATTTGTTGATGTTGTTTGTTTCAGACGTTATTGCGGCAGGCTTGCAGGCAGATCAAGCAGACATTCATGCAATCACCGGGGTTCTCAAGTTATACTTCAGGGAGCTGCCGGAACCTCTCTTCACAGACCTCCACTACCAGTCCTTCATCCAGACAATACGTGAGTTTATTTGTTGCCCACTCACTCCCCTGTTGTCACTACCCCACTATATATACCCCATCCCCCTGTTGACACTACCCCACTCTATATACCCCATCCCCCTGTTGTCACTACCCCACTATATATACCCCATCCCCACTCCCCTGCTGTCACTACCCCACTCTATACCCCATCCCCACCTGTCACTACCCCCACTCTATATACCCCATCCCCACTCCCTGCTGTCACTACCCCACTCTATATACCCCATCCCTACTCCCCTGCTGTCACTACCCCACCACTCCTATTATACCCCATCCCTACTCCTCTGCTGTCACTACCCCACTTATACCCCATCCTACTCCCCTGCTGTCACTACCCCACTCTATATACCCCATCCCTACTCCCCTGTTGTTACTACCCCACTCTATATACCCCATCCCTACTCCCCTGCTGTCACTACCCCACTCTATATACCCCATCCCCACTCCCCTGTTGTCACTACCCCACTCTATATACCCCATCCCACTCCCCTGCTGTCAACTACCCCACTTATATACCCCATCCCTACTCCCCTGCTGTCACTACCCCCCTCTATATACCACATCCCTACTCCCCTGCTGTCACTACCCCACTCTATATACCCCATCCCTACTCCCCTGCTGTCACTACCCCACTCTATATACCCCATCCCTACTCCCCTGCTGTCACTACCCCACTCTATATATCCCATCCCCACTCCCCTGCTGTCACTACCCCACTCTATATACCCCATCCCTACTCCCCTGCTGTCACTACCCCACTCTATATACCCCATCCCCACTCCCCTGCTGTCACTACACCACTCTATATACCCCATCCCCACTCCCCTGCTGTCACTACCCCACTCTATATACATACTCCATCCCCACTCCCTGCTGTCACTACCCCACTCTATATACCCCATCCCACTCCCCTGTGACACTACCCCACTTTATACCCATCCCACTCCCCTGCTGTCACTACCCCACTCTATATACCCCATCCCCACTCCCCTGTTGACACTACCCCCACTCTATATACCCCATCCCCACTCCCCTGTTGACACTACCCCCACTCTATATACCCCATCCCCACTCCCTGCTGTCACTACCCCACTCTATATACCCCATCTCCACTCCCCTGCTGTCACTACCCCACTCTATATACCCCATCATCACTCCCCTGCTGTCACTATCCCACTCTACATACCCCATCCCCACTCCCCTGTTGTCATTACCCCACTCTATATACCCCATCCCTACTCCCCTGCTGTCACTACCCCCACTCTATACCCATCCCCACTCCCCTGCTGTCACTACCACCACTCTATATACCCCATCCCCACTCCCCTGTTGTAGTAGGTATATGCCAGGTTTGATACACGGATAGCAACATTGACATCGCCGAGTAACAACAGTTAAAACCTTATACGATTTATTATGTATATTTCAGAGTTACAGAACGAAGAAGCGAAGGAGAAGTGCATGCTTGAATTGTTACACTGTGTTCCTCATGCCAACTATTACACGATAGTTTTCATGATTGAACATTTGGTACGGGTGTCTAAACGGAGTATCGAAAACAAAATGTCCCAGAGCAATTTGGCAACAATATTTGGACCGACGTTAATGCATCCTGCAATGCCGGAGACTCACGCTGACCCTATGGCACAGATGGCCCAGGCGGCGAGAGACGCTAGCGTTCAGAGCGAAGTCGTCTACTATTTCATCAAGCTAGCCGCCAGCGGTAAAAATATAAGGAAATCTGCGGGTTCAGAGTCATCCGATTTATAATTATATTTGTGGTACATGTACACTCTTGTCATTCAATGTTTTAGATGAGCAGTGAAGTTACCATGCTTTGTGCATTTACAGTTAAACCTGTCTTAAGCAGCCAGCCAAGGGAGTCACAGAAAATGGCTGCTTAGCACTGGTGGCTGCTTAATAGAGGTCAAATGTATAATAAAACAGCATATTGGGAGTCTGGAAACTGGCTGCTTAATACAGGTTGGCTGCTTAATAGAGGTCAAATGTATAATAACACAGCATATTGGGAGTCTGGAAAGTGGCTGCTTAGTACAGGATGGCTGCTTAATAGAGGTGACCACTAACACAGGTTTGACTGTATTGTCAATGTTTCTTTCAGCTCTAGTAAGTGTGTGCTCATGTACGAGATCAGCGGCAGAGCTTGGGCTTATTGTGTAGGCAACATTAGGGTAGGGGGGTCCTGGGGTATAGCTGCATTCTGTGTTGACGAGAAATAACATATTTGTGCAGTACTGAAAATCTTTTTTTATCAATTGAAAATTAATGACAATACTGACACATTTTCATATTTGACATGTTCGCTGCATATCGTATACACCTCCTCCCCTCAACCTTTCATTTTACATTTTCATATTTTTAATATTTGAAAAGAATGTGTAGGCACAGACATACAGTCTTCATAAAGTGCGTAGTACTGTTCTGCATGGAAAATAAAACAAGAGCTGCATTGTGCTGAATTTAACTAATGTTTAGCTCGCTTCTCACCAATGCAACCCGGGTTCGATCCTCGGACCGGGAAGTATGTGAGGTGGTACGGTGGTCGCCAGATCGGACACGTGGGTTTTCTCCGGGTACTCCGTTTCCTCCCACACGAATGACCACATATACGCTTTCATCCGCGCCAACGAGAGTGATTAATATAAGTTGTTAGAACTTGTTTCGCAATCGATGTAATATAAATTAAGTTTAACCCTTTCAACACCACAGACCTCTAAATTGGCTTACAAAAAAGTGTAGATCCAGATGAGCCGGCTCGTGACGAGCCGTCTCATCAGGATCTGCACTTTTTTCAAGTAATATAACTATTTTTAGAAAAAAGTTACCCATTTTGATAAATGAACTGATCCAAATGTAATTTTGTTATTAATTTATTGGTCTAAAAATATCATGGACCAGTCCATGTCAGTTACTTGGTGTTGAATGGGTTAAACTAATGTTAATCTTCAAAGCTTAAGATCACTGACACACAAATCAGTGAAAGAATTTAGAGTTATGACATGTAGAACTACAATGGAGGCTGCTATCATTAGTTTATACAAATTTATTTTAGCTCGATTGTGAAACAAGTTCTTACAACTTATATTTATCACTCTCGAGACCTCATTCCTGATGGAATCCATCGTCACGAGGGAGAGAGAAGAGGCAACGTGGAATTTAAATGCCTTGCCTAAGGGCACAATCGTAACGGCTCCAGCTGGGCTCAAACTCCGTACCTTTCGCACCTGAAGCGAACGCGCATCCACTGCGCTATCACGGCTGCCATCATTGATTGATCATGTCACATAACATTTAATTAAAACATCGAATGAACTTATCAAGTTTCACATTTTATTTTATTAAGTTTTCTCATTGATTGAATGAGTTTTCATTATATTTGTGTGAGTCAGTTATTAGTCATGAATACAAACAAAAATCCTAAATGGCCGCAGTTTTCAATAATAGTTTTCAAATTCCTATATCTTTATTAGCTAACATGAGGTCGTGAGCCCAGTCACTGAGGTAATTGTGGACCAGTCACTCGTACTGAGGTCATTATAGACGAGTCACCCATACTGAGGTAATTGTGGACCAGTCACTCGTACTGAGGTCATTATAGACGAGTCACCCATACTGAGGTAATTGTGTCCCAGTCACCCATACTGAGGTAATTGTGTCCCAGTCACCCATACTGAGGTAATTGTGTCCCAGTCACCCATACTGAGGTAATTGTGTCCCAGTCACCCATACTGAGGTCATTATAGACCAATCACCCATACTGAGACCATTATAGACCAATCACCCATACTGAGATCATTATAGACCAATCACTCATACTGAGGTCATTATAGACCAATCACCCATACTGAGACCATTATAGACCAATCACCCATACTGAGACTATTATAGACCAGTCACCCATACTGAGGCCATTATAGACCAGTCATCCATACTGAGGTCATTATAGACCAGTCACCCATACTGAGGCCATTATAGACCAGTCACCCATACTGAGGTCATTATAGACCAATCACCCATACTGAGACCATTATAGACCAGTCACCCATACTGAGGTCATTATAGACCAATCACCCATACTGAGGCCATTATAGACCAATCACCCATACTGAGGCCATTATAGACCAATCACCCATACTGAGGCCATTATAGACCAGTCACCCATACTGAGGTCATTACAGACCAATCACCCATACTGAGGCCATTATAGACCAATCCCATACTGTGGTCATTATAGACCAATCACCCATACTGAGACCATTATAGACCAATCACCCATACTGAGACCATTATAGACCAATCACCCATACTGAGGTCATTATAGACCAATCCCATACTGTGGTCATTATAGACCAATCACCCATACTGAGGCCATTATAGACCAGTCACCCATACTGAGGTCATTATAGACCAGTCACCCATACTGAGGTCATTATAGACCAGTCACCCATACTGAGGTCATTATAGACCAATCACCCATACTGAGGTCATTATAGACCAGTCACCCATACTGTGGTCATTATAGACCAGTCACCCATACTGAGGTCATTATAGACCAGTCACCCATACTGAGGTCATTATAGACCAATCACCCATACTGTGGTCATTATAGACCAATCACCCATACTGAGGTCATTATAGACCAATCACCCATACTGAGGTCATTATAGACCAATCACCCATACTGAGGTCATTACAGACCAATCACCCATACTGAGGTCATTATAGACCAATCACCCATACTGAGGTCATTATAGACCAATCACCCATACTGAGGTCATTATAGACCAATCCCATACTGTGGTCATTATAGACCAATCACCCATACTGAGGCCATTATAGACCAGTCACCCATACAATATGACTGGTTCTTGTTGTATTCATCAATATGACTGATTCTTGTTGTATTCATCAAATTGGTTATTGTTGTATTCATCAGATTGGTTATTGTTGTATTCATCAATATGCCTGGTTCTTGTTGTATTCATCAATATGACTGGTTGTTAAATTGGCCATCGTATATACCATATGGTATGAACAAGTAGTCTCGCTGACAGAGTGTCGTGTGCCTGCCGTGTGATACACGTAAATGTACTGTACAAGTAGACTCGCTGACAAGAGTGGCGTGTGCCTGCCGTGTGATACACGTAAATGTACTGTACAAGTAGACTCGCTGACAAGAGTGTCGTGTGCCTGCCGTGTGATACACGTAAATGTACTGTACAAGTAGACTCGCTGACAGAGTGTCGTGTGATACACGTAAATGTACTGTACAAGTAGACTCGCTGACAGAGTGCCATGTGATACACGTAAATGTACTGTACAAGTAGACTCGCTGACAGAGTGCCATGTGATACACGTAAATGTACTGTACAAGTAGACTCGCTGACAGAGTGCCATGTGATACACGTAAATGTACTGTACAAGTAGACTCGCTGACAGAGTGCCATGTGATACACGTAAATGTACTGTACAAGTAGACTCGCTGACAGAGTGCCATGTGATACACGTAAATGTACTGTACAAGTAGACTCGCTGACAGAGTGCCATGTGATACACGTAAATGTACTGTACAAGTAGACTCGCTGACAGAGTGCCATGTGATACACGTAAATGTACTGTACAAGTAGACTCGCTGACAGAGTGCCATGTGATACACGTAAATGTACTGTACAAGTAGACTCGCTGACAGAGTGCCATGTGATACACGTAAATGTACTGTACAAGTAGACTCGCTGACAGAGTGTCGTGTGATACACGTAAATGTACTGTACAAGTAGATTCGCTAACTGCTAATGTAGACAGCAGTATAAATGTACATACTTTCCTCATTATATTCACAGATTAAAATAGTGCATATATAAGTGATTTAGCTATTCCTTGCCACAAAGTGTCATGATTTATGTAATTAATGACATATGTTTTTTGAGCATTCCTATAATTGACTTTAGTTACCCCCCCCCCCAGTGTTGCGGGGATCCAGTATAATAGTGCATGTATACTGCACAGAAGATGTAACACAAGTGTTTGTACATGTTGTTCATTACATATTACGTTATGTGATGAGACTGTTTGCGTGTTCTACATTTATATAACAGTTATTTAATATATGGTTAGACTATATTATGTCCAAAAGAAATGTTAAATGACGTGACATTGTAATTATTAATGACATTTGATATGTAATTGTGTCCCTTGAAGCCGCAAACATGTGCAGTTAAATTACACAAAAACTCCAGGTTTGCAACTTCACCAAAACTCCAGGTTGCAACTACACCAAAACTCCAGGTTGCAACTACACCAAAACTCAAGATTGCAACTACACCAAAACTCAAGGTTACAACTCCACCAAAACTCCAGGTTGCAACTTCACCAAAACTCCAGGTTGCAACTACACCAAAACTCCAGATTGCAACTACACCAAAACTCCAGATTGCAACTACACCAAAACTCCAGGTTGCAACTACACAATAACTCCAGATTGCAACTACACCAACATTCCAGATTGCAACTCCACCAAAACTCCAGATTGCAACTACACCAAAACTCCAGATTGCAACTACACCAAAACTCCAGATTGCAACTCCACCAAAACTCAAGACTGCAACTACACCAAAACTCCAGGTTGTAACTCCACCAAAACTCCAGATTGCAACTACACCAAAACTCCAGATTGCAACTACACCAAAACTCCAGATTGCAACTCCACCAAAACTCAAGATTGCAACTACACCAAAACTCAAGGTTGCAACTCCACCAAAACTCAAGGTTGCAACTCCACCAAAACTCCAGATTGCAACTACACCAAAACTCAAGATTGCAACTACACCAAAACTCAAGGTTGCAACTCCACCAAAACTCAATATTGCAACTACACCAAAACTCAAGATTGCAACTACACCAAAACTCAAGATTGCAACTCCACCAAAACTCCAGATTGCAACTACACCAAAACTCCAGATTGCAACTACACCAAAACTCCAGATTGCAACTACACCAAAACTCCAGATTGCAACTACACCAACATTCCAGATTGCAACTCCACCAAAACTCCAGATTGCAACTACACAATAACTCCAGATTGCAACTCCACCAAAACTCCAGATTGCAACTACACCAAAACTCCCGATTGCAACTCCACCAAAACTCCAGATTGCAACTACACCAAAACTCCAGATTGCAACTCCACCAAAACTCCAGGTAGCAACTACACCAAAACTCAAGGTTGCAACTACACCAAAACTCAAGGTTGCAACTACACCAAAACTCAAGATTGCAACTCCACCAAAACTCCAGATTGCAACTCCACCAAAACTCAAGACTGCAACTACACCAAAACTCCAGGTTGCAACTACACAATAACTCCAGATTGCAACTACACCAAAACTCCAGATTGCAACTACACCAGATTGCAACTACACCAAAACTCCAGATTGCAACTACACCAAAACTCCAGGTTGCAACTACACCAAAACTCCAGGTTGCAACTACACCAAAACTCCAGATTGCAACTACACCAAAACTCCAGATTGCAACTACACCAAAACTCCAGATTGCAACTACACCAAAACTCAAGATTGCAACTACACCAAAACTCAAGATTGCAACTACACCAAAACTCCAGATTGCAACTACACCAACACTCAAGATTGCAACTACACCAAAACTCAAGATTGCAACTCCACCAAAACTCAAGACTGCAACTACACCAAAACTCCAGGTTGCAACTACACAATAACTCCAGATTGCAACTACACCAACATTTCAGATTGCAACTCCACCAAAACTCAAGATTGCAACTCCACCAAAACTCCAGATTGCAACTCCACCAAAACTCCAGATTGCAACTCCACCAAAACTCAAGATTGCAACTACACCAAAACTCAAGGTTGCAACTCCACCAAAACTCAAGGTTGCAACTCCACCAAAACTCCAGATTGCAACTACACCAAAACTCAAGGTTGCAACTACACCAAAACTCAAGGTTGCAACTCCACCAACACTCAAGATTGCAACTACACCAAAACTCAAGATTGCAACTCCACCAAAACTCCAGATTGCAACTCCACCAAAACTCAAGACTGCAACTACACCAAAACTCCAGGTTGCAACTACACAATAACTCCAGATTGCAACTCCACCAAAACTCCAGATTGCAACTACACCAAAACTCCAGATTGCAACTACACCAACATTCCAGATTGCAACTCCACCAAAACTCAGATTGCAACTCCACCAAAACTCAAGATTGCAACTCCACCAAAACTCCAGATTGCAACTACACAATAACTCCAGATTGCAACTCCACCAAAACTCCAGATTGCAACTACACCAAAACTCCCGATTGCAACTCCACCAAAACTCCAGATTGCAAGTACACCAAAACTCCAGATAGCAACTACACCAAAACTCAAGGTTGCAACTACACCAAAACTCAAGGTTGAACTACACCAAAACTCAAGATTGCAACTCCACCAAAACTCAAGACTGCAACTACACCAAAACTCCAGGTTGCAACTACACAATAACTCCAGATTGCAACTCCACCAAAACTCCAGATTGCAACTACACCAAATCTCCAGATTGCAACTACACCAGCATTCCAGATTGCAACTCCACCAAAACTCAAGATTACAACTCCACCAAAACTCAAGATTGCAACTCCACCAAAACTCCAGATTGCAACTACACAATAACTCCAGATTGCAACTCCACCAAAACTCCAGATTGCAAATACATCAAAACTCAAGACTGCAACTACACAAAAACTCCAGGTTGCAACTACACAATAACTCCAGATTGCAACTACACCAAAACTCCAGATTGCAACTACACCAATACTCCAGATTGCAACTACACCAACATTCCAGATTGCAACTCCACCAAAACTCAGATTGCAACTCCACCAAAACTCAAGATTGCAACTCCACCAAAACTCCAGATTGCAACTACACAATAACTCCAGATTGCAACTCCACCAAAACTCCAGATTGCAACTACACCAAAACTCCCGATTGCATCTCCACCAAAACTCCAGATTGCAACTACACCAAAACTCCAGATTGCAACTCCACCAAAACTCCAGATAGCAACTACACCAACACTCAAGGTTGCAACTACACCAAAACTCAAGGTTGCAACTACACCAAAACTCCAGATTGCAACTCCACCAAAACTCAAGACTGCAACTACACCAAAACTCCAGGTTGCAACTACACAATAACTCCAGATTGCAACTCCACCAAAACTCCAGATTGCAACTACACCAAAACTCCAGATTGCAACTACACCAGCATTCCAGATTGCAACTCCACCAAAACTCAAGATTGCAACTCCACCAAAACTCAAGATTGCAACTCCACCAAAACTCCAGATTGCAACTACACAATAACTCCAGATTGCAACTCCAGATTGCAACTACATCAAAACTCCTGATTGCAACTCCACTAAAACTCAAGATTGCAACTACACCAAAACTCAATGTTGCAACTCCACCAAAACTCAAGATTGCAACTCCACCAAAACTCAAGATTGCAACTCCACCAAAACTCAAGATTGCAAACTACATTGAACCTCCAGATTTTCTCAAAGTTTCTCATTTCAACGTAAAAACATCACAATTTCAACATTTCTTGATGTTAACATTGAAGAAATGTCTAATTCAACATATAAACGGAACACATTTTAGCAAGTAAGGCATTCATAAAAGTAACTGCTAACTTTACGTTGTATTCTTGTTCGTGGAGTGTGTATATATGTACACAGTTTAATACTGCTGTTATTGCTTTCCAATGAATGGTAGATTTCTCAATGAAAGGTAATTCCAGTTTTCACTATTTTGAAAGTGAGATGACATTCTCTTTTACACTGTTTTTGTCGGAACTACTTTTTTGTACTTTTTAGTAAAAATAGTAGGCATAGTTTCCCTGTACATCAGTCACTGATTACTTCCCTCTACTTCAGTCACTGATTACTTCCCTTTACTTCAGTCACTGATTACTTCCTTTTACTTCAGTCACTGATTACATCCCTCTACTTCAGTCACTGATTACTTCCCTTTACTTCAGTCACTGATTACTTCCCTTTACTTCAGTCACTGATTACTTCCCTTTACTTCAGTCACTGATTACTTCCCTTTACTTCAGTCACTGATTACTTCCCTTTACTTCAGTCACTGATTACTTCCCTCTACTTCAGTCACTGATTACTTCCCTCTACTTCAGTCACTGATTACTTCCCTCTACTTCAGTCACTGATTACTTCCCTCTACTTCAGTCACTGATTACTTCCCTCTACTTCAGTCACTGATTACTTCCCTTTACTTCAGTCACTCATTACTTCCCTTTACTTCAGTCACTCATTACTTCCCTTTAGTAAGGCATTCATAAAAGTAACTGCTAACTTTACGTTGTATTCTTGTTCGTGGAGTGTGTATATATGTACACAGTTTAATACTGCTGTTATTGCTTTCCAATGAATGGTAGATTTCTCAATGAAAGGTAATTCCAGTTTTCACTATTTTGAAAGTGACAGATGACATTCTCTTTTACACTGTTTTTGCCGGAACTACTTTTTTGTACATCAGTCACGATAACTTCCCTTTACATCAGTCACTGATTACTTCCCTTTACATCAGTCACTGATTACTTCCCTCTACTTCAGTCACTGATTACTTCCCTCTACTTCAGTCACTGATTACTCCCCTCTACTTCAGTCACTGATTACTTCCCTTTACTTCAGTCACTGATTACTTCCCTTTACTTCAGTCACTGATTACTTCCCTCTACTTCAGTCACTGATTACTTCCCTCTACTTCAGTCACTGATTACTTCCCTTTACTTCAGTCACTCATTACTTCCCTTTACTTCAGTCACTCATTACTTCCCTCTACTTCAGTCACTCATTACTTCCCTCTACTTCAGTCACTCATTACTTCCCTCTACTTCAGTCACTCATTACTTCCCTTTACTTCAGTCACTGATTACTTCCCTTTACTTCAGTCACTGATTACTTCAGTCACTGATTACTTCCCTTTACTTCAGTCACTCATTACTTCCCTTTACTTCAGTCACTCATTACTTCCCTTTACTTCAGTCACTCATTACTTCCCTTTACTTCAGTCACTCATTACTTCCCTTTACTTCAGTCACTCATTACTTCCCTTTACTATAAGCAATGTGGATTAAAAGCATAATATCTCTACTATTCATTGGAAAGCACAAAACATTTGTGTTTATTTGTGTTTGATAGGAATTCATTTCATCTCTTCGGTTGCCATGGTTGATATTTCCACCAGTGGTTAGCTACCATTTCATTAGTGAATATACAAATTTTGAGGTCCGCCTCCATGGTCGAGTGGTTAAGGTCGCTGACTTGTATACATACCACTGTAACCTATCATCACTGATGGTCACGGGTTCGAGCCCCGCTCAGGCCGTGTCTCATTTATATGAAAAAGTTGGCAGTTTCTTACGGAGGTTGGTGCACCCAAGGACTGGTTAACCGCTGGAGTCTGCCCAGGAAAGGTGTTGTTAAGTAAACTGACCGCCGGCGATATAGCCCGAAATGGTGCTGATGCAGGCGTAAAACCCGAAATATAACTTAACAACTTTTGATGACCATAATATGATGAAATAAATTCCTATTCTACACTAATAAACACATTTGTCTAACCAGCATTTAGAATATTTTAGATAAAAGAGCAACAAGACTCTGTTTAGTTGTGTAACTGTTTAGTTGTGTAACTGTTTAGTTGTGTAACTGTTTAGTTGTGTAACTGTTTAGTTATGTAACTGTTTAGTTGTGCAACTGTTTAGATGTGTAACTGATTAGTTGTGTAATTGTTTAGTTGTGTAACTGCCAAGTTGAGCTCTATAATCGGTGTTGTTATAAAGCATTTTGTTTGTCTTTGTATAAAAACACAATCTATTTTTACAGACATATACAGACATATATAGATATATATATTACTAAAAAATAAATATTGCTTCTGATTGTGCTGTATTGCCCATATGAGCGACGCCTCCTGAAGAGATTAGTCATTTTAGATTTTGGAGGATAGTGCAATGATACAGACAGAGACCCATTCCAGAGTCTCCTCTGGTTCTTTTACATGCACAGTGTAAAGCACCGACACGAGACCTCGGTTTACTGAAAGACTGTTAATTTTATTATGGTCAGACGGGGGATTGAACCTGCGATCCCTGGATTACCAGTCCAGTGTGTTACCACTGGACTACAGACCCGTCTGTATTATTGTGCATTGATAACCTTGTATACTATTGTTATGTTATATTTCGGGTTTTATGCCTGCATCAGCACCATTTTGGGCTATATCACCTGCGGTCAGTTTGCCTAACAACACCTTTCCTGGGCAGGCTCCAGCGGTTAACCAGTACTTGGGTGCACCAACCTCCATAAGAAACTGCCAATTTTTTCATATAAATGAGACACGGTCTGACGTAAGTCTCACAGTCTGGTATCCAGTCCCACAGTCTGGTATCCTGTCCCACAGTCTGGTATCCCGTCCCACAGTCTGGTACCCACAGTCTGGTATCCTGTCCCACAGTCTGGTATCCCGTCCCACAGTCTGGTACCCACAGTCTGGTATCCTGTCCCACAATCTGGTACCCACAGTCTGGTATCCCGTCCCACAGTCTGGTATCCAGTCCCACAATCTGGTACCCACAGTCTGGTAACAAGTCTTACAGTCTGGTATCGACAGTCTGGTACTCACAGTCTGGTACTCACAGTCTGGTACCCACAGTCTGGTATTCACAGTCTGGTACCCACAGTCTGGTAACAAGTCTTACAGTCTGGTACCCACAGTCTGGTACCCACAGTCTGGTACTCACAGTCTGGTACCCACAGTCTGGTAACAAGTCTTACAGTCTGGTACCCACAGTCTGGTACTCACAGTCTGGTACCCACAGTCTGGTACTCACAGTCTAGTACCCACAGTCTAGTAACAAGTCTTACAGTCTGGTACCCACAGTCTGGTACTCACAGTCTGGTACCCACAGTCTGGTAACAAGTCTTACAGTCTGGTACCCACAGTCTGGTACTCACAGTCTGGTACTCACAGTCTGGTACCCACAGTCTGGTACTCACAGTCTGGTACTCACAGTCTGGTACCCACAGTCTGGTACTCACAGTCTGGTACCCACAGTCTGGAACCCAGTCTCACAGTCTGGTACTCACAGTCTGGTACCCACAGTCTGGTAACAAGTCTTACAGTCTGGTACCCACAGTCTGGAACCCAGTCTCACAGTCTGGTACTCACAGTGGTACCCACAGTCTGGAACCCAGTCTCACAGTCTGGTACTCAGTCTGGAACCCAGTCTCACAGTCTGGTACTCACAGTCTGGTAACAAGTCTTACAGTCTGGTACCCACAGTCTGGAACCCAGTCTCACAGTCTGGTACCCACAGTCTGGAACCCAGTCTGGTACCCACAGTCTGGAACCCAGTCTCACAGTCTGGTACCCACAGTCTGGAACCCAGTCTCACAGTCTGGTACCCACAGTCTCACAGTCTGGTACTCACAGTCTCTGGAACCCAGTCTCACAGTCTGGAACCCAGTCTCACAGTCTGGTACCCACAGTCTGGTACCCACAGTCTGGTACCCAGTCTCACAGTCTGGTACCCAGTCTCGCAGTCTGGTACTCACAGTCTGGTACCCAGTCTCACAGTCTGGTACCCACAGTCTCGTACTCACAGTCTGGTACCCAGTCTCACAGTCTGGTACCCAGTCTCACAGTCTGGTACACACAGTCTGGCAAGCCAAGATGTCAGTCATATGGATATTTGCAAAATTGGGAAAATAACCAAAATATTTCGTCATGGTTTTATATTTATTTGGAGAGATATGGACACTGTAACACCATCACTTCCACAGTTTCACATTTTATTTTAGCATTTTACAAGACGACATAAATTATTCTCGATGAATGGAATGTGTAAGCTTGGTATTCAAATTGGGGCAACCAAAAATGTAGTTTTATTTTAACCCTTTGCTTTATAGAGATTTAGGTTAATATACTATTATATCTCCATACAAATGACAGCTATCATGCAGTGGATAAGTAGTCGCCATATCTATCCCACCTCCATAGATATTACTGGGACTACATAGATATTTAGGTTAATATACTATTATATCTCCATACAAACGACAGCCATTTAGCTATCATGCAGTGGATAAGTAGTGGCCATATCTATCCCACCTCCATAGATATTACTGGGACTACATAGAGATTTAGGTTAATATACTATTATATCTCCATACAAACGACAGCCATTTAACTTAAATCTCTACGTAGTCCCAGTAATATCTATGGAGGTGGGATAGATATAGCGACTACTTATCCACTGCATGACAGCTAAATGGCTGTCGTTTGTATGGAGATATAATAGTATATTAACCTAAATCTCTATGAAGGAAAGGGTTAAATGATTGTCGTTTGTATGGAGATATAATAGTATATTAACCTAAATCTCTATAAGGAAAGGGTTAAATGACTGTCATGTGTATGGAGATACAATAGTATATTAACCTAAATCTCTATGAAGGAAAGGGTTAAATTCTGCAAAATAAAACGTTATATACCGTAATTCCACAATGTATAAAAAATTAACTTATATATATCAACTGAGGGGCAGAGATAAGTGGGCAGACTAGGGATAATCAGTTGTTTGGAACAGTTGACATAATGCTTATGACTAGATAATATAATAAAATAAAGAGAAGTATGTACATGTATGGATCTATTGCAGCATCTAGAGGGTAGATATACACACACCTGTAGATACACACACTGTAGAGATACTCATACCTGTAGATACACACACCTGTAGATACACACACTGTAGAGATACTCACACCTGTAGATACACACACCTGTAGATACTCACACCTGTAGATACACACACCTGTAGATACACCCACTGTAGAGATACACACACCTGTAGATACACACACCTGTAGATACACACACCTGTAGAGATACACACACCTGTAGATACACACACCTGTAGATACACACACTGTAGAGATACACACACCTGTAGATACACACACACACCTGTAGAGATACACACACCTGTAGATACACACACCTGTAGATACACACACTGTAGAGATACTCACACCTGTAGATACACACACTGTAGATACATACACCTGTAGAGATACACACACTGTAGATACACACACTGTAGATACATACACCTGTAGATACACACACCTGTAGAGATACTCACACCTGTAGAGATACTCATACCTGTAGATACACACACCTGTAGATACACACACTGTAGAGATACTCACACCTGTAGATACACACACCTGTAGAGATACACACACCTGTAGATACACACACCTGTAGAGATACACACACCTGTAGAGATACTCACACCTGTAGATACACACACCTGTAGATACACACACTGTAGAGATACACGCACCTGTAGATACTCGCACTGTAGAGATACACACACTGTAGAGATACTCATACCTGTAGATACACACACTGTAGAGATACTCACACCTGTAGATACACACACCTGTAGATACACACACTGTAGAGATACACACACCTGTAGATACACACACTGTAGAGATACACACACCTGTAGATACACACACCTGTAGAGATACACACACCTGTAGATACACACACCTGTAGATACTCACACCTGTAGATACTCACACCTGTAGATACACACACCTGAGGGGTTGTCACCTCGTAGTTGAGGAATTGTCACCTCATAATTGAGGGGGTGTCACCTCATAACCGAGGGGCATCACCTCATAACTGAGGGGGTGTCACCTTATAACTGAAGGGTTGTCTGCCTCATAACCGAGGGGGTTTCACCTCATAACCGAGGGGTGTCATCTCATAATGGAGGGGGTGTCACCTCATAACTTAAGGGGGGTCACCTCATAACTGAGGGGGTATCACCTCATAACTGAGGGGGTATCACCTCATAACTGAGGGGTTGTCACTTTGTGATACACTACAACCACGGTACTGGTGTCCTTAGACATATTTAATCCACATTGTCTCTCCCTCTCAGAAACAATGGGTTCTGTGTGTTTTACGTTTATTTATCGTCGCTACCGGTTGCCCATATGAGCGACGCCTCCTGAAGAGATTAGTCATTTTGGAGGACAGTGCATGATACAGACAGAGATCCATTCCAGAGTCTCGCCTGGTTCTTTTACGTGCACGGTGTAAAGCACCGACACGAGACCTCGGTTTAACGTCCCATCTGAAAGACTGTTAATTTTATTAGGGTCAGACCGGGGGATTGAACCTGTGATCCATGGATTACCAGTCCAGCGTGTTACCACTGGACTACAGATCTGTCTGAGTTCTATCAGCAATAAGTCTGTATAATCAATCTACAACAAAAATTGCTATAAATAAACTATGAGCGGAGAGGTTTAATGACTACTATGACATGGTGACCACAATCGCAGACTGTGAATTAATCTTAATTTAACTCTTTGCACGCTAGCGGCAGATAAAATCACCTTTGCAAACAGCATAGAGCCAGATCAGACGGCACAGAACATGCCGTCTGATCAGGCTCTATGCTGTTCGGATAGTGGAGCTAAAACACTTGGCTGAATAGCAAACAACATGGATCCTGATCAGACGCGGCGTTACGCCGCGGCTGATCTGGATCTATGTTGTTTGCAAATGTGATTTTATTTACTCAGCAGGCAAAGGGTTAATATTAAGTTTTAACAACAGATGGAAGACATCTATCCGATACATGGATGTGCATCCAAGAAGAGAATCTGAGGTAAAAATAACCTTGCGACAGAGCAATATCCAAAGTCACAAGCTGCGCATCCAAGGACGTGGCTCTGTACTGCATCCAAGGACGTGGCTCTGTACTGCATCCAAGAACATGGCTCTGTACTGCATCCAAGGACGTGGCTCTATATTGCATCCAAGGACGTGGCTCTGTACTGCATCCAAGGACGTGGCTCTGTACTGCATCCAAGGACATGGCTCTGTACTGCATCCAAAGACATGGCTCTGTACTGCATCCAAAGACGTGGCTCTGTACTGCATCCAAGGACATGGTTCTGTACTGCATCCAAGAACATGGCTCTGTACTGCATCCAAGGACGTGGCTCTGTACTGCATCCAAGGACATGGCTCTGTACTGCATCCAAAGACATGGCTCTGTACTGCATCCAAGGACGTGGCTCTATATTGCATCCAAGGACGTGGCTCTGTACTGCATCCAAGAACATGGCTCTGTACTGCATCCAAGGACGTGGCTCTGTACTGCATCCAAGGACATGGCTCTGTACTGCATCCAAGGACATGGCTCTGTACTGCATCCAAGGACATGGCTCTGTACTGCATCCAAGGACATGGCTCTGTACTGCATCCAAAGACGTGGCTCTGTACTGCATCCAAGGACATGGTTCTGTACTGCATCCAAGGACATGGCTCTACACTGCATCCAAGGACATGGCTCTGTACTGCATCCAAGGACATGGGTCTATACTGCATACAAGGACATGGCTGTGCATCCAAGGACATGGCTGTGCATCCAAGGACATGGCTCTATACTGCATCCAAGGACATGGCTCTATACTGCATACAAGGACATGGCTGTGCATCCATGAACATGGCTCTATACTGCATCCAAGGACATGACTGTGCATCCATGGGCATGGCTCTGTACTGCATCCAAGGACATGGCTGTGCATACAATGACATGGCTGTGCATACAAGGATATGGCTGTACATACAAGGACATGGTTGGGCATACAAGGACATGGCTCTATACTACATACAATGACATGGCTCTGTACTACATCCAAGGACATAGCTCTATACTACATACAAGGACATGGCTCTATACTGCATACAAGGACATGGCTCTATACTGCATCCAAGGACATGGCTCTATACTGCATACAAGGACATGGCTGTGCATACAAGGACATGGCTCTATACTACATACAAGGACATGGCTCTATACTGCATCCAAGGACATGGCTGTGCATACAAGGACATGGCTGTGCATACAAGGACATGACTCTATACTACATACAAGGACATGGCTGTGCATACAAGGACATGGCTCTATACTACATACAAGGACATGGCTGTGCATACAAGGACATGGCTCTATACTACATATAAGGACATGGCTCTATACTACATACAAGGACATGGCTCTATACTGCATACAAGGACATGGCTCTATACTGCATCCAAGGACATGGCTGTGCATACAAGGACATGACTCTATACTACATACAAGGACATGGCTCTATACTACATACAAGGACATGGCTGTGCATACAAGGACATGGCTCTATACTACATACAAGGACATGGCTGTGCATACAAGGACATGGCTCTATACTGCATACAAGGACATGGCTCTATACTACATACAAGGCTCTATACTGCATACAAGGACATGGCTCTATACTACATACAAGGCTCTATACTACATACAAGGACATGGCTGTGCATACAAGGACATGGCTCTATTCTGCATCCAAGGACATGGCTCTATACTACATACAAGGACATGAATGTGCATACAAGGACATGTCTCTATACTGCATACAAGGACATGGCTCTATACTGCATCCAAGGACATGGCTCTATACTACATACAAGGCTCTATACTGCATACAAGGACATGGCTCTATACTACATACAAGGCTCTATACTACATACAAGGACATGGCTGTGCATACAAGGACATGGCTCTATACTGCATCCAAGGACATGGTTCTATACTACATACAAGGACATGGCTGTGCATACATGGACATGGCTCTATACTGCATACAAGGACATGGCTCTATACTGCATCCAAGGACATGGCTCTATACTACATACAAGGACATGGCTGTGCATACAAGGACATGGCTGTGCATACAAGGACATGGCTGTGCATACAAGGACATGGCTCTATACTACATACAAGGACATGGCTGTGCATACAAGGACATGGCTGTGCATACAAGGACATGGCTCTATACTACATACAAGGACATGGCTGTGCATACAAGGACATGGCTCTATACTGCATACAAGGACATGGCTCTATACTGCATACAAGGCTCAATACTGCATACAACGACATGGCTCTATACTACATACAAGGACATGGCTCTATACTGCATACAAGGACATGGCTCTATACTGCATACAAGGACATGGCTCTATACTGCATCCAAGGACATGGCTGTGCATACAAGGACATGGCTCTATACTGCATACAATGACATGGCTCTATACTGCATACAAGGACATGGCTCTATACCGCATACAAGGACATGGATGTGCATACAAGGACATGGCTCTATACTACATACAAGGACATGGCTCTATACTGCATACAAGGACATGGCTCTATACTGCATACAAGGACATGGCTCTATACTACATACAAGGACATGGCTCTATATTGCATCCACGGACATGGCTCTATACTGCATACAAGGACATGGCTGTGCATACAAGGACATGGCTCTATACTACATACAAGGACATGGCTCTATACTGCATCCAAGGACATGACTGTGCATCCATGGGCATGGCTCTGTACTGCATCCAAGGACATGGCTGTGCATACAATGACATGGCTGTGCATACAAGGATATGGCTGTACATACAAGGACATGGTTGGGCATACAAGGACATGGCTCTATACTACATACAATGACATGGCTCTGTACTACATCCAAGGACATAGCTCTATACTACATACAAGGACATGGCTCTATACTGCATACAAGGACATGGCTCTATACTGCATCCAAGGACATGGCTCTATACTGCATACAAGGACATGGCTGTGCATACAAGGACATGGCTCTATACTACATACAAGGACATGGCTATATACTGCATCCAAGGACATGGCTCTATACTGCATACAAGGACATGGCTGTGCATACAAGGACATGGCTGTGCATACAAGGACATGACTCTATACTACATACAAGGACATGGCTGTGCATACAAGGACATGGCTCTATACTACATACAAGGACATGGCTGTGCATACAAGGACATGGCTCTATACTACATATAAGGACATGGCTCTATACTACATACAAGGACATGGCTCTATACTGCATACAAGGACATGGCTCTATACTGCATCCAAGGACATGGCTGTGCATACAAGGACATGGATGTGCATACAAGGACATGACTCTATACTACATACAAGGACATGGCTCTATACTACATACAAGGACATGGCTGTGCATACAAGGACATGGCTCTATACTACATACAAGGACATGGCTGTGCATACAAGGACATGGCTCTATACTGCATACAAGGACATGACTCTATACTACATACAAGGCTCTATACTGCATACAAGGACATGGCTCTATACTACATACAAGGCTCTATACTACATACAAGGACATGGCTGTGCATACAAGGACATGGCTCTATACTGCATCCAAGGACATGGCTCTATACTACATACAAGGACATGGCTGTGCATACAAGGACATGGCTCTATACTACATACAAGGACATGAATGTGCATACAAGGACATGTCTCTATACTGCATACAAGGACATGGCTCTATACTGCATCCAAGGACATGGCTCTATACTACATACAAGGCTCTATACTGCATACAAGGACATGGCTCTATACTACATACAAGGCTCTATACTACATACAAGGACATGGCTGTGCATACAAGGACATGGCTCTATACTGCATCCAAGGACATGGTTCTATACTACATACAAGGACATGGCTGTGCATACATGGACATGGCTCTATACTGCATACAAGGACATGGCTCTATACTGCATCCAAGGACATGGCTCTATACTACATACAAGGACATGGCTGTGCATACAAGGACATGGCTGTGCATACAAGGACATGGCTGTGCATACAAGGACATGGCTCTATACTACATACAAGGACATGGCTGTGCATACAAGGACATGGCTGTGCATACAAGGACATGGCTCTATACTACATACAAGGACATGGCTGTGCATACAAGGACATGGCTCTATACTGCATACAAGGACATGGCTCTATACTGCATACAAGGCTCAATACTGCATACAACGACATGGCTCTATACTACATACAAGGACATGGCTCTATACTGCATACAAGGACATGGCTCTATACTGCATACAAGGACATGGCTCTATACTGCATCCAAGGACATGGCTGTGCATACAAGGACATGGCTCTATACTGCATACAATGACATGGCTCTATACTGCATACAAGGACATGGCTCTATACCGCATACAAGGACATGGATGTGCATACAAGGACATGGCTCTATACTACATACAAGGACATGGCTCTATACTGCATACAAGGACATGGCTCTATACTGCATACAAGGACATGGCTCTATACTACATACAAGGACATGGCTCTATATTGCATCCACGGACATGGCTCTATACTGCATACAAGGACATGGCTGTGCATACAAGGACATGGCTGTGCATACAAGGACATGGCTCTATACTACATACAAGGACATGGCTCTATACTGCATCCAAGGACATGGCTCTATACTGCATACAAGGACATGGCTGTGCATACAAGGACATGGCTCTATACTACATACAAGGACATGGCTCTATACTACATACAAGGACATGGCTGTGCATACAAGGACATGGCTCTATACTACATACAAGGACATGGCTCTATACTACATACAAGGACATGGCTCTATACTACATACAAGGACATGGCTCTATACTGCATACAAGGACATGGCTCTATACTGCATCCAAGGACATGGCTCTATACTACATACAAGGACATAGCTCTATACTGCATACAAGGACATGGCTGTGCATACAAGGACATGGCTCTGTCATACGGTTATTTATATCTCAAATACCCAGTTTGGATTTCAACTATGTTTCTTCCATCTGTGGTTCTAACAATACCGACATATAATTTACCCAGTTTTGCTCACCATTGGGAGCATATAGATCACATTGTTTGCTACATAACACTATCTTCCCATTAAGTAGAGCGGTATATCTAAAAATGTTCAGTGTATACAGTCAACCCTGTCTTAAGCAGCCAGTTGAGGGAATTACCGAAAGTGGCTGCTTAGCACAGGTTACTGCTTAATAGAGGTCAGATGTATAACAGGGTTCATTCTAGGTCAGAATTTTTGGGAGAAGTGAGAAAGCGTGTGATCGCTTCCTTAAATGATGTTCTTTAATATACCTCTGCAAAATAGGGTTAAAATGCACAGTACAACCATTAAATACATCGCCCTCTAGAATGATCCCTGGTATAATAAAACATATTGGATATCTGCAAACTGGCTGCTTAATGGAGGTGACCACTAACACAGGTTTGACTGTAGATCTTTTTGGAAAATCATGTGTAAAATTTAGGGATGGCAACGAATATTCAGTCACACGTTTGGAAATGCTTGAATATCCTCTGAGAATAAGAAAACTGCTAGATAAATTGGATTTAACATGACGATGGATTCCATCAGGAATGAGGTCTCGAGAGTGTA
This sequence comes from Archivesica marissinica, assembly GCA_014843695.1. Classification (NCBI taxonomy): domain Eukaryota; kingdom Metazoa; phylum Mollusca; class Bivalvia; order Venerida; family Vesicomyidae; genus Archivesica; species Archivesica marissinica. The sequence goes on along the minus strand of CM026403.1, from coordinate 63,264,211 downwards.
AGATGAAGGTATAAGATGAAATAACTTGTTTCCCAATCGAGCTAAAATCAATTTGTATAAACTTACAGGAAGTTAATTTTCATGTAGCTATGACGTCATAACTACCCACAAATATTCAAAATGGCTGCCATTTTCAAGTTATCAAATCAACAGATAAAATAAAGCTTTGTTTCAAGTGAGGGCCGTTTTTTAATGTTGTGAAGACTTAATTATTAAATTGTTTCATTTTGTGTTTTTTTGGGGGTAATATTTATTTTTTAGAACAGATGATACTAACGTATCAAAAGATATTCCTTTGAAGTCTAAACTATTTAATGTAAGAATATACTAAAATTTAGTCAATAATTTAAAAATAACCTTGCCGCATTTGATCTTGCCTGAGAATCGTGACATTAGTTTTGTAACTATCTGACCTAAAACTACCACTATCATACGAAGTTTATTTGAGTATTCCTCTCATCTGTCTGTTCTGATCTTTGAGTTTGATATCGGCCCTGTCCGTCGAGGCATTGATCCTGTCCAGCTGTTCATTCTGTGTTTGTATCTCATCCCCGAGGCCCTGAGCGAGGCCCTTCAGACGTGACATACCTGATGACATCATATCTATAATAAAACATTCGCATACGTAAGATCCATGCACGAGGCCCTTCAGACATCTTGACTACAACCTTACACAATGTATTACATCTTGAATACAACCATATACAATATCTTGAATACAACCTTACCCAATGTATTACATCTTGAATACAACCATATACAATATCTTGAATACAACCTTACCCAATGTATTACATCTTACTACAACCTTACCCAATGCATTACATCTTGAATACAACCTTACCCAATGCATTACATCTTGACTACAACCTTACACAATGTATTACATCTTGACTACAACCTTACACAATGTATTACATCTTGACTACAACCTTACACAATGTATCACATCTTGACTACAACCTTACACAATGTATTACATCTTGACTACAACCTTACACAATGTATTACATCTTGACTACAACCTTACACAATGTATCACATCTTGAATACAACCTTACACAATGTATCACATCTTGAATACAACCTTACACAATGTATTACATCTTGACTACAACCTTACACAATGTATCACATCTTGACTACAACCGTACACAATGCATTACATCTTGACTACAACCTTACACAATGTATCACATCTTGACTACAACCTTACACAATGTATTACATCTTGACTACAACCTTACACAATGTATTACATCTTGACTACAACCTTACACAATGTATCACATCTTGAATACAACCTTACACAATGTATCACATCTTGAATACAACCTTACACAATGTATTACATCTTGAATACAACCTTACACAATGTATCACATCTTGACTACAACCTTACACAATGTATTACATCTTGACTACAACCTTACACAATGTATTACATCTTGACTACAACCTTACACAATGTATCACATCTTGACTACAACCTTACACAATGTATCACATCTTGAATACAACCGTACACAATGCATTACATCTTGAATACAACCATACACAATGTATCACATCTTGACTACAACCTTACACAATGTATCACATCTTGACTACAACCTTACACAATGTATTACATCTTGACTACAACCTTACACAATGTATTACATCTTGAATACAACCTTACACAATGTATCACATCTTGACTACAACCTTACACAATGTATTACATCTTGACTACAACCTTACACAATGTATCACATCTTGACTACAACCTTACACAATGTATCACATCTTGACTACAACCTTACACAATGTATTACATCTTGACTACAACCTTACCCAATGTATTACATCTTGACTACAACCTTACACAATGTATCACATCTTGACTACAACCTTACACAATGTATTACATCTTGACTACAACCTTACACAATGTATTACATCTTGAATACAACCTTACACAATGTATTACATCTTGACTACAACCTTACACAATGTATTACATCTTGAATACAACCTTACACAATGTATCACATCTTGAATACAACCATATACAATATCTTGAATACAACCTTACACAATGTATTACATCTTGACTACAACCTTACACAATGTATCACATCTTGAATACAACCTTACACAAAGTATTATATCTTGACTACAACCTTACACAATGTATCACATCTTGAATACAACCCTTATACATCTGGCATGTAAACACGAGATCCCATGTACATCTATCATCTATCAGTGTTTATACACCAGGCATGTAAACACAAGATCCCATGTACATCTATCATCTATCAGTGTTTATACACCGGGCATGTAAACACAAGATCCCATGTACATCTATCATCTATCAGTGTTTATACACCAGGCATGTAAACACGAGATCCCATTTACATTTATCAGTGTTTATACATCTGGCATGTAAACACAAGATCCCATGTACATCTATCAGCTATCAGTGTTTATACACCAGGCATGTAAACACAAGATCCCATTTACATTTATCAGTGTTTATACATCTGGCATGTAAACACAAGATCCCATGTACATCTATCATCTATCAGTGTTTATACACCAGGCATGTAAACACAAGATCCCATTTACATTTATCAGTGTTTATACATCTGGCATGTAAACACAAGATCCCATGTACATCTATCATCTATCAGTGTTTATACACCAGGCATGTAAACACAAGATCCCATTTACATCTATCATCTATCAGTGTTTATACACCAGGCATGTAAACACAAGATCCCATTTACATCTATCATCTATCAGTGTTTATACACCAGGCATGTAAACACAAGATCCCATTTACATCTATCATCTATCAGTGTTTATACACCAGGCATGTAAACACGAGATCCCATTTACA
>CM026403.1:63232111-63260324 GCA_014843695.1 Archivesica marissinica | reverse complement strand
GTCCTTACTGTACAACCCTACACAACACTTACTGTACAACTCTACACAACACTTACTGTACAACCTTACACAACACTTACTGTACAACCCTACACAACACTTACTGTACAACCCTACACAACACTTACTGTACAACCCTACACAACACTTACTGTACAACCCTACACAACACTTACTGTACAACCCTACACAACACTTACTGTACAACCCTACACAACACTTACTGTACAGTCCTTACTGTAGAACCCTACACAACACTTACTGTACAGCCCTACACCTTACTGTACAACCCTACACAACACTTACTGTACAACCCTACACAACACTTATGTATAGCCCTACACACACTTCCTTACTGTACAACCCTACACAACACTTACTGTACAACCCTACACAACACTTACTGTACAACCCTACACAACACTTACTGTACAACCCTACACAACACTAACTGTACAACCCTACACAACACTTACTGTACAACCCTACAACACACTTACCGTACAACCCTACACAACACTTACTGTACATCCCTACACAACACTTACTGTACAACCCTACACAACACCTACTGTACAACCCTACACAACACTTACTGTACAACCTTACACTACACTTACTGTACAACCCTACACAACACTTACTGTACAACCCTACACAAGACTTAATGTACAGCCCTACACACCACTTACTGTACAAACCTACATAACACTTACTGTACAAACTTACACAACACTTACTGTACAAACCTACACAACACATACTGTACAACCCTACACAACACTTACTGTACAACCCTACACAACACTTACTGTACAACCTTACACACCACTTACTGTACAACCCTACACAACACTTACTGTACAACCCTACACAACACATACTGTACAACCCTACACAACACTTACTGTACAACCCTACACAACACTTACTGTACAACCCTACACAACACTTACTGTACAGCCCTACACAACACTTACTGTACAACCCAGGGCTCACGCTGGCCATCGCAAATGGCGCCAAATGCGATAATAAATTGAAAATGGCGCAAAAAAAATATTTTGGCGAAAAAAAATGGCGCTGGGTAAAGAATCGCGAAAATGCCATAAAGTTGATTTTCCCAGGACACAGTCTCTGTGTGTATTGGTAAAACTGGTAGACTGGGTTTAAGCTTGTAGTTAGCGAGCGCATCTGGGGAGTATAAAATCGATAACCAGTCTACCGTGTTATCACCTGTGTGTAGCAACACCACGCATCTTTACTGCGCATTATTGCGCAATCGGTGTTCCGATAAAAAACTGGCCCCAAAATATGTCCTGTGTATTACGGTCTTGTATGAACAGAGCAAAGGCTTTCCGATTGAAATATTTGCATAAGTGGGAGGAGATATGACCAAATATGGCGTATATGCCCATTTGGCTGTTACGCAGTATATATTTACAGTTCAAAACCGAAAGTGAAAATTTCAAATATCATAAATTTGTCCAAAACGGCCATATACGCTAATGAAATTGGTATTTTATGATAGATATATCAGTATTCTTTTCATTCTGGGCACTTCCAAGAATGTAATTTGACGTATATCCTGTTTATTTGGCTCGCATCTGAGTGACATGACAAGTCTCACCGGACAAGGGAAGTAATCAATCTTAACCATTACCAATATTCCACTTCTGCCGTCCCGAATCGTAATTCATGCAGAGTAAAAAAAACATTAAAATATTGCAAAGTATGTCCTTCTCTCAAGCTCGATTGAGGTATAAATAGATACGGTATTGTGGTTTGGAATAAATGCAAATATGCATTTGCGCTGACTGAAGATTAATTAGCTTGTATTTGCAATTTTCTAAAATTAAAATGGCTGTTCGTACACCGTTCATTCGTACTCAGGTTACCGTGCACCGTTCATTCGTACTCGGTTACGAGTCGGTATATTAAAACTGTATTAATTTATAAGTGTGTTGTAAGTACTGTGTACATAAAATTGTTACAGAACAGGTGAGAAATGTTTATAGAAGAAAATAACACTGACTACTATGTAGAATACCGTTTCATGATCAAGTAATAAGCTGGGGTCAACTTTTTTGTTTTTTAAGTCTGCCTAAATTTTTGGCTCCAACTTCACTGAAATGGCTCCAATATTTTTCATTTGGCGAAAGTGGTGGCGCAAAGAAAAAAAAAGCCAGTGTGAGCCCTGCTGAACCCTACACAACACTTACTGTACAACCCTACACAACACTTACTGTACAACCCTACACAACACTTACTGTACAACCCTACACAACACTTACTGTACAACCCTACACAACACTTACTGTACAACCCTACACAACACTTACTGTACAACCCTACAAAACACTTACTGTACAACCCTACACAACACTTACTGTACAACCCTACACAACACTTACTGTACAACCCTACACAACACTTACTGTACATCCCTACACAACACTTACTGTACAACCCCCCTACACAACACTTACTGTACAACCCTACACAACACTTACTGTACAACCCTACACAACACTTACTGTACAACCCTACACAACACTTACTGTACAACCCTACACAACACTTACTGTACAACCCTACACAACACTTACTGTACAACCCTACACAACACTTACTGTCCTTACTGTACAACCTTACACAACACTTACTGTACAACCCTACACAACACTTACTGTACAACCCTACACAACACTTACTGTACAACCCTACACAACACTTACTGTACAACCCTACACAACACTTACTGTACAACCCTACACAACACTTACTGTACAACCCTACACAACACTTACTGTACAACCCTACACAACACTTACTGTACAACCCTACACAACACTTACTGTACAACCCTACACAACACTTACTGTACAACCCTACACAACACTTACTGTACAACCCTACACAACACTTACTGTACAACCCTACACAACACTTACTGTACAACCCTACACAACACTTACTGTACAACCCTACACAACACTTACTGTACAACCCTACACAACACTTACTGTACAACCCTACACAACACTTACTGTACAACCCTACACAACACTTACTGTACAACCCTACACAACACTTACTGTACAACCCTACACAACACTTACTGTACAACCCTACACAACACTTACTGTACAACCCTACACAACACTTACTGTACAACCCTACACAACACTTACTGTACAACCCTACACAACACTTACTGTACAACCCTACACAACACTTACTGTACAACCCTACACAACACTTACTGTACAACCCTACACAACACTTACTGTACAACCCTACACAACACTTACTGTACAGCCCTACACAACACTTACTGTACAACCCTACATAACATTTGTACATAGTGTGTGGTAGGTTGTCTGTATATCATTTCACATATTTGTGGGGTAGGTTGTCTGTATGTCCTTTCACTTGTTATATCTAAGTATTAACCTGCTATATCTAAGTATTAACTTGTTATATCTAAGTATTAACCTGCTATATCTAAGTATTAACTTGTTATATCTAAGTATTAACCTGTTATATCTAAGTATTAACCTGTTATATCTAAGTATTAACCTGCTATATCTAAGTATTAACCTGTTATATCTAAGTATTAACCTGCTATATCTAAGTATTAACCTGCTATATCTAAGTATTAACCTGCTATATCTAAGTATTAACCTGTTATATCTAAGTATTAACCTGTTATATCTAAGTATTAACCTGTTATATCTAAGTATTAACCTGCTATATCTAAGTATTAACCTGTTATATCTAAGTATTAACCTGTTATATCTAAGTATTAACCTGTTATATCTAAGTATTAACCTGTTATATCTAAGTATTATATCTAAGTATTAACCTGTTATATCTAAGTATTAACCTGTTATATCTAAGTATTAACCTGTTATATCTAAGTATTAACCTGTTATATCTAAGTATTATATCTAAGTATTAACCTGTTATATCTAAGTATTAACCTGCTATATCTAAGTATTAACCTGTTATATCTAAGTATTAACTTGTTATATCTAAGTATTAACCTGCTATATCTAAGTATTAACTTGTTATATCTAAGTATTAACCTGTTATATCTAAGTATTAACTTGTTATATCTAAGTATTAACCTGTTATATCTAAGTATTAACCTGTTATATCTAAGTATTAACCTGTTATATCTAAGTATTAACCTGTTATATCTAAGTATTAACCTGCTATATCTAAGTATTAACTTGTTATATCTAAGTATTAACCTGCTATATCTAAGTATTAACCAGGGTTCCCTTTGTCTGAATATTTGTCTGCGCCATTTCTGTCGCCAATTGAAAAACACTGGAGCCAATTTAAAAGACTTGGAGCCAACTAAGAACCATATAGTTCACAAATAAATATTTGAAGACATGTATTTGAAAAAACATGTGTCCAAAAAAAAATGTTGCGCCAAATATTTTCGCCAGTGGCGACCGACAGCGGGTACTCTGATTAACCTGTTGTATCTAAGTATTAACTTGCTAATTCTATTTATAGGTTGAGGGAGGAGATTTGGAAGAGACTTTAAAAGCTGAAGCTTGTGTGAGATACAGGAGCTCTCAATTACACATGCGCCACCTGGTGGTGAAAGGAATTCTGGAGAGTGAAAAGTCATATTTAAATGTGATAGAACAGCTAGTAAAGGTATTGTATATGTTGAATTAAAAATGTACAAACAAAAGGTCATGTTATTTATGGAGGTGGTATAGATATGGCAACTACTTATTCACTGCGTGATAGTTAAATGGCTGTTGTTTATCTTACCGCCGACCTATTTTAGAATATGTGTTCATATGAATCACTAGAGAAAATTTAATACGAAGCTGTTAGAACTTATAACATCTGTTTCCATGGAAATATTTCTTCAATAAATTGCTCACTATTTCTGACCGCAGCAACATTTTATGTTTATGCTAGGTTAATAACACAGCAATTCTGTCATTATGATGTTATACTCAATACATACAATGTATATGATCACTTTGAGTAGATGATATTGTATTGATCTATTGACAATTTTGATAATGGTATTTTTTTGTGTGTGAAAAAATGACAATTTTGGAGGTTTCACTGTATGAAAAAAGAGATTTTTGTGCTAAAAACTAGGTCGCGACCTACACATTTGAGCTTCCTATGATGTTTATCACACAGTGTATATAGAAAGTTTCTCTGTTTTAGAATTGAAACAATTTGTTGCAACAAGAGTGATATTTTTTCATAAAAATGTGTAAATTTTAAAATAGTGTTTCCGAGATGTTCTAAAAATAGCTTATTTCACAAATTTACTGAACAATTGCAATAAATAATTTTTGGATTTGATTAAGAATATATAAAGCTTTGCAATAAACGCAATGAAGCAGCATACATGTATGTTCATGAAACATTATATCACAGATTATTTGATATTTTGACATGTTTACACGTTATTTATTATTGTATGTCCATGTATTACAAAAACGAGGTCGGTGACATATCATTTTTATGTTTTTATTTTCATCCAAATAGTTAGAATGTTCAAACTTTGAAGAACAGAGCAAATATTTTTGAAGAAACTGTAGCATATATTCCTTTAATTGACTTTAAATATTTCCAACCACGAAATAAATACTTGATGTGACTACCGTCCATACTCGCCTATAACACGCGAGTTTTATCACCATATTATTGCCTATAACACGCGAGTTTTATCACCAGATTATCGCCTATAACACGCGAGTTGTATCACCAGATTATCGCCTATAACACGCGAGTTGTATCACCAGATTATCGCCTATAACACGCGAGTTGTATCACCAGATTATCGCCTATAACACGCGAGTTGTATCACCAGATTATCGCGTATAACACGCAAGTTTTATCACCAGATTATCGCCTATAACACAGGAGTTTTATCACCAGATTATCGCCTATAACACGGGAGTTTTATCACCAGATTATCGCCTATAACACGCGAGTTGTATCACCAGATTATTGCCTATAACACGGGAGTTTTATCACCAGATTATCGCCTATAACACAGGAGTTTTATCACCAGATTATCGCCTATAACACGGGAGTTGTATCACCAGATTATCGCCTATAACACGCGAGTTTTATCACCAGATTATCGCCTATAACACGCGAGTTGTATCACCAGATTATCGCCTATAACACGCGAGTTGTATCACCAGATTATCGCCTATAACACGCGAGTTGTATCACCAGATTGTCGCCTATAACACGGGAGTTGTATCACCAGATTATCGCCTATAACACGGGAGTTGTATCACCAGATTATCGCCTATAACACGGGAGTTGTATCACCAGATTATTGCCTATAACACGCGAGTTGTATCACCAGATTATCGCCTATAACACACGAGTTTTATCACCAGATTATCGCCTATAACACGGGAGTTGTATCACCAGATTATCGCCTATAACACGGGAGTTGTATCACCAGATTATCGCCTATAACACGGGAGTTGTATCACCAGATTATCGCCTATAACACACGAGTTTTATCACCAGATTATCGCCTATAACACGGGAGTTTTATCACCAGATTATTGCCTATAACACGGGAGTGTTATCACAAGATTATCGCCTATAACACGCGAGTTGTATCACCAGATTATCGCCTATAACACAGGAGTTGTATCACCAGATTATCGCCTATAACACGCGAGTTTTATCACCAGATTATCGCCTATAAAACAGGAGTTGTATCACCAGATTATCGCCTATAACACGGGAGTTTTATCACCAGATTATTGCCTATAACACGGGAATGTTATCACCAGATTATCGCCTATAACACGCGAGTTGTATCACCAGATTATCGCCTATAACACAGGAGTTGTATCACCAGATTATCGCCTATAACACGCGAGTTTTATCACCAGATTATCGCCTATAACACAGGAGTTGTATCACCAGATTATCGCCTATAACACGCGAGTTTTATCACCAGATTATCGCCTATAACACGCGAGTTTTATCACCAGATTATCGCCTATAACACGCGAGTTTTATCACCAGATTATCGCCTATAACATGCGAGTTTTATCACCAGATTATCGCCTATAACACGCGAGTTGTATCACCAGATTATTGCCTATAACACGGGAGTTTTATCACCAGATTATTGCCTATAACACAGGAGTTGTATCACCAGATTATCGCCTATAACACGGGAGTTTTATCACCAGATTATTGCCTATAACACGGGAGTGTTATCACCAGATTATCGCCTATAACACGCGAGTTGTATCACCAGATTATCGCCTATAACTCAGGAGTTGTATCACCAGATTATCGCCTATAACACGCGAGTTTTATCACCAGATTATCGCCTATAACACGCGAGTTGTATCACCAGATTATCGCCTATAACACGGGAGTTGTATCACCAGATTATCGCCTATAACACGGGAGTTGTATCACCAGATTATCGCCTATAACACGGGAGTTGTATCACCAGATTATTGCCTATAACACGCGAGTTGTATCACCAGATTATCGCCTATAACACACGAGTTTTATCACCAGATTATCGCCTATAACACGGGAGTTGTATCACCAGATTATTGCCTATAACACGGGAGTTGTATCACCAGATTATCGCCTATAACACGGGAGTTGTATCACCAGATTATCGCCTATAACACACGAGTTTTATCACCAGATTATTGCCTATAACACGGGAGTGTTATCACAAGATTATCGCCTATAACACGCGAGTTGTATCACCAGATTATCGCCTATAACACAGGAGTTGTATCACCAGATTATCGCCTATAACACGCGAGTTTTATCACCAGATTATCGCCTATAAAACAGGAGTTGTATCACCAGATTATCGCCTATAACACGGGAGTTTTATCACCAGATTATTGCCTATAACACGGGAATGTTATCACCAGATTATCGCCTATAACACGCGAGTTGTATCACCAGATTATCGCCTATAACACAGGAGTTGTATCACCAGATTATCGCCTATAACACGCGAGTTTTATCACCAGATTATCGCCTATAACACAGGAGTTGTATCACCAGATTATCACCTATAACACAGGAGTTGTATCACCAGATTATCGCCTATAACACGCGAGTTTTATCACCAGATTATCGCCTATAACACGCGAGTTTTATCACCAGATTATCGCCTATAACACGCGAGTTTTATCACCAGATTATCGCCTATAACATGCGAGTTTTATCACCAGATTATCGCCTATAACACGCGAGTTGTATCACCAGATTATTGCCTATAACACGGGAGTTTTATCACCAGATTATTGCCTATAACACAGGAGTTGTATCACCAGATTATCGCCTATAACACGGGAGTTTTATCACCAGATTATTGCCTATAACACGGGAGTGTTATCACCAGATTATCGCCTATAACACGCGAGTTGTATCACCAGATTATCGCCTATAACTCAGGAGTTGTATCACCAGATTATCGCCTATAACACGCGAGTTTTATCACCAGATTATCGCCTATAACACAGGAGTTGTATCACCAGATTATCACCTATAACACAGGAGTTGTATCACCAGATTATCGCCTATAACACGCGAGTTTTATCACCAGATTATCGCCTATAACACGCGAGTTGTAACACCAGATTATCGCCTATAACACGCGAGTTTTATCACCAGATTATCGCCTATAACACGCGAGTTTTATCACCAGATTATCGCCTATAACATGCGAGTTTTATCACCAGATTATCGCCTATAACACGGGAGTTGTATCACCAGATTATTGCCTATAACACGGGAGTGTTATCACCAGATTATCGCCTATAACACGCGAGTTGTATCACCAGATTATTGCCTATAACACGGGAGTTTTATCACCAGATTATCGCCTATAACACAGGAGTTGTATCACCAGATTATCGCCTATAACACAGGAGTTTTATCACCAGATTATTGCCTATAACACGCGAGTTGTATCACCAGATTATCGCCTATAACACGCGAGTTGTATCACCAGATTATTGCCTATAACACGCAAGTTTTATCACCAGATTATCGCCTATAACACGGGAGTTGTATCACCAGATTATCGCCTATAACACGGGAGTTTTATCACCAGATTATCGCCTATAACACGCGAGTTGTATCACCAGATTATCGCCTATAACACGCGAGTTGTATCACCAGATTATCGCCTATAACACGCGAGTTGTATCACCAGATTATCGCCTATAACACGGGAGTTGTATCACCAGATTATCGCCTATAACACGGGAGTTGTATCACCAGATTATCGCCTATAACACGGGAGTTGTATCACCAGATTATTGCCTATAACACGGGAGTTGTATCACCAGATTATCGCCTATAACACGGGAGTTGTATCACCAGATTATCGCCTATAACACGGGAGTTGTATCACCAGATTATCGCCTATAACACGGGAGTTGTATCACCAGATTATCGCCTATAACACGGGAGTTGTATCACCAGATTATCGCCTATAACACACGAGTTTTATCACCAGATTATCGCCTATAACACGGGAGTTTTATCACCAGATTATTGCCTATAACACGGGAGTGTTATCACAAGATTATCGCCTATAACACGCGAGTTGTATCACCAGATTATCGCCTATAACACAGGAGTTGTATCACCAGATTATCGCCTATAACACGCGAGTTTTATCACCAGATTATCGCCTATAAAACAGGAGTTGTATCACCAGATTATCGCCTATAACACGGGAGTTTTATCACCAGATTATTGCCTATAACACGGGAATGTTATCACCAGATTATCGCCTATAACACGCGAGTTGTATCACCAGATTATCGCCTATAACACAGGAGTTGTATCACCAGATTATCGCCTATAACACGCGAGTTTTATCACCAGATTATCGCCTATAACACAGGAGTTGTATCACCAGATTATCACCTATAACACAGGAGTTGTATCACCAGATTATCGCCTATAACACGCGAGTTTTATCACCAGATTATCGCCTATAACACGCGAGTTGTAACACCAGATTATCGCCTATAACACGCGAGTTTTATCACCAGATTATCGCCTATAACACGCGAGTTTTATCACCAGATTATCGCCTATAACATGCGAGTTTTATCACCAGATTATCGCCTATAACACGCGAGTTGTATCACCAGATTATTGCCTATAACACGGGAGTTTTATCACCAGATTATTGCCTATAACACAGGAGTTGTATCACCAGATTATCGCCTATAACACGGGAGTTTTATCACCAGATTATTGCCTATAACACGGGAGTGTTATCACCAGATTATCGCCTATAACACGCGAGTTGTATCACCAGATTATCGCCTATAACTCAGGAGTTGTATCACCAGATTATCGCCTATAACACGCGAGTTTTATCACCAGATTATCGCCTATAACACAGGAGTTGTATCACCAGATTATCACCTATAACACAGGAGTTGTATCACCAGATTATCGCCTATAACACGCGAGTTTTATCACCAGATTATCGCCTATAACACGCGAGTTGTAACACCAGATTATCGCCTATAACACGCGAGTTTTATCACCAGATTATCGCCTATAACACGCGAGTTTTATCACCAGATTATCGCCTATAACATGCGAGTTTTATCACCAGATTATCGCCTATAACACGGGAGTTGTATCACCAGATTATCGCCTATAACACAGGAGTTTTATCACCAGATTATCGCCTATAACATGCTAGTTTTATCACCTGATTATCGCCTCAAAATGGTTTACCTTCTTATAAGCGAGTGATTATATATTTTTGTTCTGACTTTAATAATTGATGACCTTATATTGAAATAACTCAAATGTTGGAACCAACGCATAGACTTTCTAGTCTGTAAGCTGAACTTAAAATAATTGTTGTGCATCAGTCCATTATTGTTGTGCATCAGTCCATTAGTGTTGTACATCAGTCCATTTGTGTTGTGCATCAGTCCATTAGTGTTGTGCATCAGTCCATTTGTGTTGTGCATCAGTCCATTAGTGTTGTACATCAGTCCATCAGTCCATTAGTCCATTATTGTTGTGCATCAGTCCATTATTGTTGTGCATCAGTCCATTAGTGTTGTACATCAGTCCATTAGTGTTGTGCATCAGTCCATTAGTGTTGTGCATCAGTCCATTAGTGTTGTACATCAGTCCATTAGTGTTGTGCATCAGTCCATTAGTGTTGTGCATCAGTCCATTAGTGTTGTACATCAGTCCATTCGTGTTGTGCATCAGTCCATTCGTGTTGTGCATCAGTCCATTAGTGTTGTGCATCAGTCCATTAGTGTTGTGCATCAGTCCATTAGAGTTGTGCATCAGTCCATCAGTCCATTAGTCCATTATTGTTGTGCATCAGTCCATTAGTGTTGTGCATCAGTCCATTTGTGTTGTGCATCAGTCCATTAGTGTTGTGCATCAGTCCATTTGTGTTGTGCATCAGTCCATTATTGTTGTGCATCAGTCCATTAGTGTTGTACATCAGTCCATTTGTGTTGTGCATCAGTCCATTAGTGTTGTGCATCAGTCCATTAGTGTTGTGCATCAGTCCATTAGTGTTGTACATCAGTCCATCAGTCCATTAGTCCATTATTGTTGTGCATCAGTCCATTATTGTTGTGCATCAGTCCATTAGTGTTGTACATCAGTCCATTAGTGTTGTGCATCAGTCCATTAGTGTTGTACATCAGTCCATTAGTGTTGTGCATCAGTCCATTAGTGTTGTGCATCAGTCCATTAGTGTTGTACATCAGTCCATTCGTGTTGTGCATCAGTCCATTCGTGTTGTGCATCAGTCCATTAGTGTTGTGCATCAGTCCATTAGTGTTGTGCATCAGTCCATTAGTGTTGTGCATCAGTCCATTAGTGTTGTGCATCAGTCCATTATTGTTGTGCATCAGTCCATTAGTGTTGTACATCAGTCAATTAGTGTTGTGCATCAGTCCATTAGTGTTGTGCATCAGTCCATTAGTGTTGTACATCAGTCCATTAGTGTTGTGCATCAGTCCATTCGTGTTGTGCATCAGTCCATTAGTGTTGTGCATCAGTCCATTAGTGTTGTGCATCAGTCCATTAGTGTTGTGCATCAGTCCATCAGTCCATTATTGTTGTGCATCAGTCCATTAGTGTTGTGCATCAGTCCATTAGTGTTGTGCATCAGTCCATTAGTGTTGTGCATCAGTCCATTATTGTTGTGCATCAGTCCATTAGTGTTGTACATCAGTCCATTCGTGTTGTGCATCAGTCCATTAGTGTTGTACATCAGTCCATTAGTGTTGTGCATCAGTCCATTAGTGGTGTGCATCAATCCATTAGTGTTGTGCATCAGTCCATTAGTGTTGTGCATCAGTCCATTAGTGTTGTGCATCAGTCCATTAGTCCATTAGTGTTGTGCATCAGTCCATTAGTGTTGTGCATCAGTCCATTAGTGTTGTGCATCAGTCCATTAATGTTGTGCAGCAGTCCATTAGTGACATTTTATAGTGGTCATTATATGTGGGATTACGCCGAGTTTAGGTTCTGCCACTCTATATGTGACTTCAAGAAATCCCAAGATAAATAGAGGATATTTGTTTGTTTACAGTGAGTGATATGCAGTGAGTAGTGATATGGATTATATCTCACTGATAGAACACTGTATTTCATCAATTAGCATAAAATAAATGTATGTATTGTAGGCCAAGCATTATCTCCAGAGTGTTTCCATGAAACCGGGCAGTCAGCCAGGCGGCATAGCTCTTCAAGATGTCACCACCATATTTTACAAGATGGACGACTTCTATCAGATACACAAGGAGTTTATTGACGATCTTACAGACAAAGTGAAGAACTGGTCAGATGATCAAAGAATCGCAGAAGCCATTAAGAAACTGGTCAGTTGTTATGCATTGCATAAATGGTTTTACACGGTAGTTTGTATAAATGGTTTTACATGGTAGTTTGTATAAATGGTTTTACACAGTAGTTTGTATAAATGGTTTTACATGGTAGGTTGTATAAATGGTTTTACACAGTAGGTTGTATAAATGGTTTTACACAGTAGTTTGTATAAATGGTTTTACATGGTAGTTTGTATAAATGGTTTTACACAGTAGTTTGTATAAATGGTTTTACATGGTAGTTTGTATAAATGGTTTTACACGGTAGTTTGTATAAATGGTTTTACATGGTAGTTTGTATAAATGGTTTTACATGGTAGGTTGTATAAATGGTTTTACACAGTAGTTTGTATAAATGGTTTTACATGGTAGTTTGTATAAATGGTTTTACACGGTAGTTTATGTAAATGGTTTTCCACTGTAGTTTGTATAAATGGTTTTACACAGTAGTTTGTATAAATGGTTTTACACTGTAGTTTGTATAAATGGTTGTACACGGTAGGTTGTATAAATGGTTTTACATGGTAGTTTGTATAAATGGTTTTACACAGTAGTTTGTATAAATGGTTTTACACAGTAGTTTGTATAAATGGTTTTACATGGTAGGTTGTATAAATGGTTTTACACAGTAGTTTGTGTAAATGGTTTTACATGGTAGGTTGTATAAATGGTTTTACACAGTAGTTTGTGTAAATGGTTTTCCACTGTAGTTTGTATAAATGGTTTTACACAGTAGTTTGTATAAATGGTTTTACATGGTAGGTTGTATAAATGGTTTTACACAGTAGTTTGTGTAAATGGTTTTCCACTGTAGTTTGTATAAATGGTTTTACATTGTAGGTTGTATAAATGGTTTTACACGGTAGGTTGTATAAATGGTTTTACACAGTAGTTTGTGTAAATGGTTTTCCACTGTAGTTTGTATAAATGGTTTTACACAGTAGTTTGTATAAATGGTTTTACACAGTAGTTTGTGTAAATGGTTTTCCACTGTAGTTTGTATAAATGGTTTTACACAGTAGTTTGTATAAATGGTTTTACATGGTAGGTTGTATAAATGGTTTTACACAGTAGTTTGTGTAAATGGTTTTCCACTGTAGTTTGTATAAATGGTTTTACATTGTAGGTTGTATATATGGTTTTACACGGTAGGTTGTATAAATGGTTTTACACAGTAGTTTGTTTAAATGGTTTTACATGGTAGTTTGTATAAATGGTTTTACACGGTAGTTTGTGTAAATGGTTTTCCACTGTAGTTTGTATAAATGGTTGTACACGGTAGTTTGTATAAATGGTTTTACACAGTAGTTTGTATAAATGGTTTTACACTGTAGTTTGTATAAATGGTTTTACACAGTAGTTTGTATAAATGGTTTTACACTGTAGTTTGTATAAATGGTTTTACATGGTAGTTTGTATAAATGGTTTTACACTGTAGTTTGTATAAATGGTTTTACACTGTAGTTTGTATAAATGGTTTTACACTGTAGTTTGTATAAATGGTTTTACACTGTAGTTTGTATAAATGGTTGTACACGGTAGTTTGTATAAATGGTTTTACACTGTAGTTTGTATAAATGGTTTTACACTGTAGTTTGTATAAATGGTTTTACACTGTAGTTTGTATAAATGGTTTTACACTGTAGTTTGTATAAATGGTTGTACACGGTAGTTTGTATAAATGGTTTTACACTGTAGTTTGTATAAATGGTTGTACACGGTAGTTTGTATAAATGGTTGTGCACGGTAGTTTGTATAAATGGTTCGAATACCACTACAAATTCTTTCATGTGAGGAGGCTATCCCGCTGGCTTGTGGTTGGTCAGTGGTTCTACCCGGGTGTGCGGACATCTGGGGTCTTCCCCCACCAATAATAGCTGTATATATAATATGTATGTCGTTTATGTTATGTGTAAATATGCTTGCAGGTTGTGTATATGTAAATGTGCTTGCATGTTGTGTTTATGTACACATGCTTGCAGGTTGTGTATATGTAAACGTGCTTGCAGGTTGTGTATATGTAACTGTGCTTGCAGGTTGTGTATATGTAAACGTGCTTGCAGGTTGTGTATATGTAAACGTGCTTGCAGGTTGTGTATATGTAGACGTGCTTGCAGGTTGTGTATATGTAAACGTGCTTGCAGGTTGTGTATATGTTAACATGCTTGCAGGTTGTGTATATGTAAACGTATTTGCAGGTTGTGTATATGTAAACGTGCTTGCAGGTTGTGTATATGTAAATGTGTTTGCAGGTTGTGTATATGTAACTGTGCTTGCAGGTTATGTATATGTAAACATGCTTGCAGGTTGTGTATATGTAACCGTGCTTGCAGGTTATGTATATGTAAACGTGCTTGCAGGTTGTGTATATGTAAACGTGTTTGCAGGTTGTGTATATGTAAACGTGTTTGCAGGTTGTGTATATGTAACCGTGCTTGCAGGTTGTGTATATGTAAATGTGCTTGCAGGTTGTGTATATGTAACCGTGCTTGCAGGTTGTGTATATGTAACCGTGCTTGCAGGTTGTGTATATGTAAACATGCTTGCATGTTGTGTATATGTAAACATGCTTGCATGTTGTGTATATGTAAACGTGTTGGAGGTTGTGTATATGTAAACGTGCTTGCAGGTTGTGTATATGTAACCATGCTTGCATGTTGTGTATATGTAAACGTGCTTGCAGGTTGTGTATATGTAAACGTGCTTGCAGGTTGTGTATATGTAACCGTGCTTGCAGGTTGTGTATATGTAACCATGCTTGCAGGTTGTGTATATGTAAATGTGCTTGCAGGTTGTGTATATGTAAATGTGCTTGCAGGTTGTGTATATGTAACCGTGCTTGCAGGTTGTGTATATGTAAATGTGCTTGCAGGTTGTGTATATGTAACCATGCTTGCAGGTTGTGTATATGTAAATGTGCTTGCAGGTTGTGTATATGTAAATGTGCTTGCAGGTTGTGTATATGTAAACGTGTTGGAGGTTGTGTATATGTAACCTTGCTTGCAGGTTGTGTATATGTAAACGTGCTTGCAGGTTGTGTATATGTAAACGTGTTGGAGGTTGAGTATATGTAAACGTGCTTGCAGGTTGTGTATATGTAACCGTGCTTGCAGGTTGTGTATATGTAAATGTGCTTGCATGTTGTGTATATGTAAACGTGTTGGAGGTTGTGTATATGTAAACGTGCTTGCAGGTTGTGTATATGTAAACATGCTTGCAGGTTGTGTATATGTAAATGTGCTTGCAGGTTGTGTATATGTAAATGTGCTTGCAGGTTGTGTATATGTAAACGTGTTGGAGGTTGTGTATATGTAACCGTGCTTGCAGGTTGTGTATATGTAAACGTGCTTGCAGGTTGTGTATATGTAACCGTGCTTGCAGGTTGTATATATGTAAACGTGTTGGAGGTTGTGTATATGTAAACGTGTTGGAGGTTATGTATATGTAAACATGCTTGCAGGTTGTGTATATGTAAACGTGCTTGCAGGTTGTGTATATGTAACCATGCTTGCAGGTTGTGTATATGTAACCGTGCTTGCAGGTTGTGTATATGTAAACGTGCTTGCAGGTTGTGTATATGTAACCGTGCTTGCAGGTTGTGTATATGTAAACGTGCTTGCAGGTTGTGTATATGTAACTGTGCTTGCAGGTTGTGTATATGTAAACGTGCTTGCAGGTTGTGTATATGTAACCATGCTTGCAGGTTGTGTATATGTAAACGTGCTTGCAGGTTGTGTATATGTAAATGTGCTTGCAGGTTGTGTATATGTAAACATGCTTGCAGGTTGTGTATATGTAACCGTGCTTGCATGTTGTGTATATGTAAATGTGCTTGCAGGTTGTGTATATGTAAATGTGCTTGCAGGTTGTGTATATGTAACCGTGCTTGCAGGTTGGTATATATAAATGTGCTTGCAGGTTGTGTATATGTAACCGTGCTTGCAGGTTGTGTATATGTAAATGTGCTTGCAGGTTGTGTATGTAAATGTGCTTGCAGGTTGTGTATATGTAAATGTGTTGGAGGTTGTGTATATGTAACCGTGCTTGCAGGTTGTGTATATGTAAACGTGCTTGCAGGTTGTGTATATGTAAACGTGTTGGAGGTTGTGTGTTATGTAAACATGCTTGCAGGTTGTGTATATGTAACCGTGCTTGCAGGTTGTGTATATGTAAATGTGCTTGCAGGTTGTGTATATGTAAACGTGTTGGAGGTTGTGTATATGTAAACGTGCTTGCAGGTTGTGTATATGTAAACATGCTTGCAGGTTGTGTATATGTTAACATGCTTGCAGGTTGTGTATATGTAAATGTGCTTGCAGGTTGTGTATATGTAAATGTGCTTGCAGGTTGTGTATATGTAAACGTGTTAGAGGTTGTGTATATGTAACCGTGCTTGCAGGTTGTGTATATGTAAACGTGCTTGCAGGTTGTGTATATGTAACCGTGCTTGCAGGTTGTGTATATGTAAACGTGCTTGCAGGTTGTGTATATGTAAACGTGTTTGCAGGTTGTGTATATGTAAACGTGCTTGCAGGTTATGTATATGTAACCGTGTTTGCAGGTTGTGTATATGTAACCGTGCTTGCAGGTTGTGTATATGTAAACGTGCTTGCAGGTTATGTATATGTAACCGTGTTTTCAGGTTGTGTATATGTAAACGTGCTTGCAGGTTGTGTATATGTAACCGTGCTTGCAGGTTTTGTATATGTAAATGTGCTTGCAGGTTGTGTATATATGTAAATGTGCTTGCAGGTTGTGTATATGTAAATGTGCTTGCAGGTTGTGTATATGTAACTGTGCTTGCAGGTTGTGTATATGTAACCGTGCTTGCAGGTTGTGTATATGTAAATGTGCTTGCAGGTTGTATATATGTAAATGTGCTTGCAGGTTGTGTATATGTAACCGTGCTTGCAGGTTGTGTATATGTAAACGTGTTTGCAGGTTATGTATATGTAACCGTGCTTGAAGATTGTGTATTTGTAAACGTGCTTGCAGGTTGTGTATATGTAAACGTGCTTGCAGATTGTGTATATGTAACCGTGCTTGCAGGTTGTGTATATGTAAACGTGTTTGCAGGTTGTGTATATGTAACCGTGCTTGCAGGTTGTGTATATGTAAACGTGTTTGCAGGTTGTGTATATGTAACCGTGCTTGCAGGTTGTGTATATGTAACCATGCTTGCAGGTTGTGTATATGTAAACGTGTTTGCAGGTTGTGTATATGTAACCGTGCTTGCAGGTTGTGTATATGTAACCATGCTTGCAGGTTGTGTATATGTAACCATGCTTGCAGGTTGTGTATATGTAAACGTGTTTGCAGGTTGTGTATATGTAAACGTGCTTGCAGGTTATGTATATGTAACCATGCTTGCGGGTTGTGTATATGTAACCGTGCTTGCAGGTTATGTATATGTAACCGTGCTTGCAGGTTGTGTATATGTAAACGTGTTTGCAGGTTGTGTACTTCAAGGCATATGAGGAGTATGTGAACAACTATCCGACTGCCGTAGAAACCATCAAGAGGTATCAGAGAAACGAAGAAACGCGGCATCTGTTGGAGGTAGGCGCTCGTACACACTACATCCTGGCCATGATACCCTATTTATTCTATTAAACACCCAGCTGTTTATTATTTATTGTAGACAATTGTTTTTACCAAACAAAAATTGGTCAACATTTTAAAAATACAGAAAATGACAACAAACATCCAAACTTTGATTATTGATTGGGAAGAGACGTATTCCCGATTCCTTTTTCAAATATAATGATAGATATTCCTACTATGCAATACAGCAATATCTAGGCATTCATGTATGTAGCATCATTTAATTGCTTGCGAAATTTACACTTTTTTTAAACACTCAACATAATTCAAAGCAATAATCCGACATATCTGACCTGTTGTGAAATTTGACAGCCACGCCCATTTCCCCGCCCATTTCCCCGCCCATTTCGCCACCCATTTCCCCGCCCATTTCCCCGCCCATTTCCCCGCCCATTTCCCCGCCCATTTCCCCCAGCTGCAAGTCTAAATGTCAATCAATCTGAGATTGGACTGAATTATTTTATCTACCTGTTTATTTTGTTTACTTGTAATTGATATGATTGACATTCGCTGCAACTCTGGGAGCTGGGGGGGATGGGAGCGGGGGGATGGGAGCAGGGGGATGGGAGTGGGGGGATGGGCGTTGATGCCAGTTCAATGACAATCAAATTGCCCGTTGATATTTTGCTAGTTCAATGACACAAGCATTCAAATTGCCTGTTGGTATTTTACTAGTTCAATTACACAAGCATTCAAATTGCCTGTTGATATTTTGCTAGTTCAATTACACAAGCATTCAAATTGCCTGTTGGTATTTTACTAGTTCAATTACACAAGCATTCAAATTGCCTGTTGATATTTTGCTAGTTCAATTACACAAGCATTCAAATTGCCTGTTGATATTTTACTAGTTCAATTACACAAGCATTCAAATTGTCCGTTGATATTTTACTAGTTCAATTACACAAGCATTCAAATTGCCTGTTGATATTTTACTAGTTCAATTACACAAGCATTCAAATTGCCTGTTGATATTTTGCTAGTTCAATTACACAAGCATTCAAATTGCCTGTTGATATTTTACTAGTTCAATTACACAAGCATTCAAATTGTCCGTTGATATTTTACTAGTTCAATTACACAAGCATTCAAATTGCCTGTTGATATTTTACTAGTTCAATTACACAAGCATTCAAATTGTCCGTTGATATTTTACTAGTTCAATTACACAAGCATTCAAATTGCCTGTTGATATTTTACTAGTTCAATTACACAAGCAATCAAATTGTCCGTTGATATTTTACTAGTTCAATTACACAAGCATTCAAATTGCCTGTTGATATTTTACTAGTTCAATTACACAAGCATTCAAATTGTCTGTTGATATTTTACTAGTTCAATTACACAAGCATTCAAATTGCCTGTTGATATTTTACTAGTTCAATTACACAAGCATTCAAATTGTCCGTTGATATTTTACTAGTTCAATTACACAAGCATTCAAATTGCCTTGTTGATATTTTACTAGTTCAATTACACAAGCATTCAAATTGCCTGTTGATATTTTACTAGTTCAATTACACAAGCATTCAAATTGTCTCCTTTGATATTTTGCTAGTTCAATGACACAAGCATTCAAATTGTCCGTTGATATTTTACTAGTTCAATTACACAAGCACTCTTCGTGACCATGCCATTAGCTTGTATGCGGTACACAATCGTTCATAACATTGCCGTTAGTTTGTACGGGATTCACGATTGTTCATGACCCATTAGCTTGTACGCAGTACACGATTGTTTATGACCATGCCATTAGCTTGTACAAGATCCACGATGGTTCGTGACCATGCCATTAGCTTGTACAAGATCCACGATGGTTCGTGACCAGGCAATTAGCTTGTACAAGATCCACGATGGTTCGTGACCAGGCCATTAGCTTGTACAAGATCCACGATGGTTCGTGACCAGGCCATAGGCTTGTACAAGATCCACAATGGTTCGTGACCAGGCCATGGGCTTGTACAAGCTCGACGATGGTTCGCGACCAGGCCATCACCTTGTACAAGCTCCACGATTGTTCGCGACCAGGCCATTACCTTGTACAAGCTCCATGATTGTTCGCGACCAGGCCATTAGCTTGTACAAGATCCACGATGGTTCGTGACCAGGTCATGGGCTTGTACAAGATCCACGATGGTTCGTGACCAGGCCATTAGCTTGTACAAGATCCACGATGGTTCATGACCAGGCCATAGGCTTGTACAAGATCCACGATGGTTCGTGACCAGGCCATAGGCTTGTACAAGATCCACGATGGTTCGTGACCAGGCCATTAGCTTGTACAAGATCCACGATGGTTAGTGACCAGGCCATTGGCTTGTACAAGATCCACGATGGTTCGTGACCAGGCCATGGGCTTGTACAAGATCCACGATGGTTCGTGACCAGGCCATAGTCTTGTACAAGATCCACGATTGTTCGCGACCAGGCCATAGGCTTGTACAAGATCCACGATGGTTCGCGACCAGGCCATTACCTTGTACAAGCTCCACGATTGTTCGCGACCAGGTCATGGGCTTGTACAAGCTCCACGATGGTTCGTGACTAGGCCATAGGCTTGTACAAGATCCACGATGGTTCGCGACCAGGCCATTACCTTGTACAAGCTCCACGATTGTTCGCGACCAGGTCATGGGCTTGTACAAGCTCCACGATGGTTCGTGACTAGGCCATAGGCTTGTACAAGATCCACGATGGTTCGCGACCAGGCCATTACCTTGTACAAGCTCCACGATTGTTCGCAACCAGGTCATGGGCTTGTACAAGCTCCACGATGGTTCGTGACCAGGCCATAGGCTTGTACAAGATCCACGATGGTTCGTGACCAGGCCATGGGCTTGTACAAGATCAATGATGGTTCGCGACCAGGCCATGGGCTTGTACAAGTTCCACGATTGTTCGTGACCAGGCCATTACCTTGTACAAGCTCCACGATGGTTCGTGATCAGGCCATTGGCTTGTACAAGCTCCACGATTGTTCGCGACCAGGCCATTACCTTGTACAAGATCCACGATGGTTCGTGACCAAGCCATAGACTTGTACAAGAACCACGATGGTTCGTGACCAGGCCATTAGCTTGTACAAGATTCACGATGGTTCGTGACCAGGCCATTAGCTTGTACAAGATCCACAATGGTTCGTGACCAGGCCATGGGCTTGTACAAGCTCGACGATGGTTCGCGACCAGGCCATTACCTTGTACAAGCTCCACGATTGTTCGCGACCAGGCCATTACCTTGTACAAGCTCCACGATTGTTCGCGACCAGGCCATTAACTTGTACAAGATCCACGATGGTTCGTGACCAGGTCATGGGCTTGTACAAGATCCACGATGGTTCGTGACCAGGCCATTAGCTTGTACAAGATCCACGATGGTTCGTGACCAGGCCATAGGCTTGTACAAGATCCACGATGGCTCGTGACCAGGCCATAGGCTTGTACAAGATCCACGATGGTTCGTGACCAGGCCATTAGCTTATACAAGATCCACGATGGTTCGTGACCAGGCCATTGGCTTGTACAAGATCCACGATGGTTCGTGACCAGGCCATAGGCTTGTACAAGATCCACAATTGTTCGCGACCAGGCCATGGGCTTGTACAAGATCCACGATGGTTCGTGACCAGGCCATAGGCTTGTACAAGATCCATGATTGTTCACGACCAGGCCATAGGCTTGTACAAGATCCACGATGGATCGCGACCAGGCCATTACCTTGTACAAGCTTCACGATTGTTCGCGACCAGGTCATGGGCTTGTACAAGCTCCACGATGGTTCGTGACTAGGCCATAGGCTTGTACAAGATCCACAATGGTTCGCGACCAGGCCATTACCTTGTACAAGCTCCACGATTGTTCGCGACCAGGTCATGTGCTTGTACAAGCTCCACGATGGTTCGTGACCAGGCCATCGGCTTGTACAAGATCCACGATGGTTCGTGACCAGGCCATGGGCTTGTACAAGATCAATGATGGTTCGCGACCAGGCCATGGGCTTGTACAAGTTCCACGATTGTTCGTGACCAGGCCATTACCTTGTACAAGCTCCACGATGGTTCGTGACCAGGCCATTGGCTTGTACAAGCTCCACGATTGTTCGCGACCAGGCCATTACCTTGTACAAGCTCCACGATGGTTCGTGACCAGGCCATTACCTTGTACAAGCTCCACGATTGTTCGCGACCAGGCCATGGGCTTGTACAAGCTCCACGATTGTTCGCGACCAGGCCATTAGCTTGTACAAGATCCACGATGGTTCGTGACCAGGTCATGGGCTTGTACAAGTTCCACGATGGTTCGCGACCACCACGGCCATTTACTCTACATCATTGTGGGGTGTGCAGTTCACTAACTTGATGTCGTTTCGGTATAATTATGCTCAATGTTTATCATGTTAATTTGTGTTCAACTGTTCACCAACGTTGAGTGGTACATGTGCCAGTGACTTTCAGGCTGTGTTTAAGGCACGTGTACGGTTAGGTAGTATAGCACACATGGTGGTCAGTGCAGATGTAAGTCTTTGTATTGTATGTACTGTATATTGGGTTGTTATTTCTTGTAAATGCAACAGATCTCAGATTCTGTCATACTTTCCAGTGAATGATACTGTTTTCTTAAAGTCCTATTGGTGTTCAAACTGACTGTCATAGTTTCCAAAACAGTTGCTTTAAAATAATTGTAGCTGTTACAAATCTTGCAGCAATGAAATCCATTCTTTTTAACGTTTTTAAAGCAGCATTACATCGTAATAAAGGATGTTTTGGGTAAAATATAAATACTAATGTGTGTGTGTTTACAAAAATCGAAATAGTCGCTCAGAAACGATAAAATTCCAATAAATTTAAACCGTCGTATACGCGAATTTGTTTATCAACACACGAAATGTAAACACGCACAGTACGCATGCGTGAAAGGATGTAGAAAACAACGTATATATTTTGAACATGAAAACTATCTATCTATCTTCCTCTAATGTCGAACCCCTCGCGGGGATGTAGAAATGTCCCTAAAGACTTAGCTAACAGAGGTATGAATCAGCATATCAAGTAATTTAATTAAAAAAGACAACGTGGGACAAGTGCGGACGATGCGTTCCGGTTGTAAACAAGTGCGTGACCGATCGACTCGGAAAGTCCTACTTTCGGGTTTGTTTTATCGCAAAAAACACTGTTTACCAAATGAACATAAGCATACAAAGTATAATGTTAGAATGTGTAGCAGCATTGCTACCCATACGTAAAAATTGAATTTTTCAAATATCTTTTATTTCATACGATGTAATGCTGCTTTAAAGAGTATTCAAGGGCAGTAACTGGCAACTGTAATGCTGCTCTAATGTACTTGAACATTATTGAAAAATATATTCG
This sequence comes from Archivesica marissinica, assembly GCA_014843695.1. Taxonomy (NCBI): domain Eukaryota; kingdom Metazoa; phylum Mollusca; class Bivalvia; order Venerida; family Vesicomyidae; genus Archivesica; species Archivesica marissinica. The sequence continues at coordinate 63,236,438 of CM026403.1, read as the reverse complement.
TACTTTTTTCTTTCGACTCATTTCCTTTCTGTTTCTCCGTAGCAATGATATAAATGTACGTACAGAGAAGGAAACTATCAAACTCTAGCAGTGACAGAGAAAATGCCATCTTCCACTGTTTGAAAATAGCATTTGCTTTCACTGAGAAAACTCAAACATTCATTGGAAAGCATCACGGAAAAAACTATCTTTCACTGTTTTCGAACCTGGCAGTTTAGTACCATTTAATATATTAACAGGTTTCTGTCATAGAAAATGGTTCCCAGTATAAACAAATACGGAAAAAAAAAGAAGAAAAAAGAAAAACAAATACGAATATTGGTTCATTTTGGATCATGGTCAAATTAAACTTCACTCCAGCGCCACACTTGATAATATTGCTTTCGATATTCATACAGTGATACATAATTAATCAGACATTAATCCCAACAATATCTTCATACAGTGATATATAATTAATCAGATATTAATCCCAACAATATCCCCCAGAACTCTAACTTTACAGGTCCAAGATGAAAGTATACAGAAATTGTAGATGGTCACCAACGTGTATCCTGAATCCACGTTTCGTTCACGGAAACATGATAAATGTTTCCCAGTCTACAATACTTACCCTGGTGAAACATACAGGATCACAACTTGTTGTTTCCCAGTCTACAATACCTGGTGAAACATACAGGATCACAACTTGTTGTTTCCCAGTCTACAATACCTGGTGAAACATACAGGATCACAACTTGTTGTTTCCCAGTCTACAATACTTACCCTGGTGAAACATACAGGATCACAACTTGTTGTTTCCCAGTCTACAATACTTACCCTGGTGAAACATACAGGATCACAACTTGTTGTTTCCCAGTCTACAATACCTGGTGAAACATACAGGATCACAACTTGTTGTTTCCCAGTCTACAATACTTACCCTGGTGAAACATACAGGATCACAACTTGTTGTTTCCCAGTCTACAATACTTACCCTGGTGAAACATACAGGATCACAACTTGTTGTTTCCCAGTCTACAATACCTGGTGAAACATACAGGATCACAACTTGTTGTTTCCCAGTCTACAATACCTGGTGAAACATACAGGATCACAACTTGTTGTTTCCCAGTCTACAATACTTACCCTGGTGAAACATACAGGATCACAACTTGTTGTTTCCCAGTCTACAATACCTGGTGAAACATACAGGATCACAACTTGTTGTTTCCCAGTCTACAATACCTGGTGAAACATACAGGATCACAACTGTTGTTTTGTTTTGGTGTTGGTTTGTGTTTTTTTTTGGTGTGGTTTGTTGTTTGTTTTTGGTGTGGTTTGTTGTTGTTTTTTGGTGTGGTTTGTTGTTTGTTTTGGTGTGGTTTGTTGTTTGTTTTGGTGTGGTTTGTTGTTTGTTTTGGTGTGGTTTGTTGTTTCCCAGTCTACAATACCTGGTGAAACATACAGGATCACAACTTGTTGTTTCCCAGTCTACAATACTTACCCTGGTGAAACATACATGATCACAACTTGTTGTTTCCCAGTCTACAATACTTACCCTGGTGAAACATACAGGATCACAGCTTGTTGTTTCCCAGTCTACAATACTTACCCTGGTGAAACATACAGGATCACAACTTGTTGTTTCCCAGTCTACAATACCTGGTGAAACATACAGGATCACAACTTGTTGTTTCCCAGTCTACAATACCTGGTGAAACATACAGGATCACAACTTGTTGTTTCCCAGTCTACAATACTTATCCTGGTGAAACATACAGGATCACAACTTGTTGTTTCCCAGTCTACAATACCTGGTGAAACATACAGGATCACCACTTGTTGTTTCCCAGTCTACAATACCTGGTGAAACATACAGGATCACAACTTGTTGTTTCCCAGTCTACAATACCTGGTGAAACATACAGGATCACAACTTGTTGTTTCCCAGTCTACAATACTTACCCTGGTGAAACATACAGGATCACAGCTTGTTGTTTCCCAGTCTACAATACCTGGTGAAACATACAGGATCACAACTTGTTGTTTCCCAGTCTACAATACCTGGTGAAACATACAGGTTCACAACTTGTTGTTTCCCAGTCTACAATACTTACCCTGGTGAAACATACAGGATCACAACTTGTTGTTTCCCAGTCTACAATACTTACCCTGGTGAAACATACAGGATCACAACTAGTTATTTCATCATGCTCACGGAATGTTCTTTACCTGTTGTCGTTGTGTTCAGATTTATCACTTGCATCAGCTACTTTGGTTCCTGGTCATTGGTACCACTGTCTTAACCTTGCATGACCGTAAGAGACAACGATCAGTGTGCATACATTTGATTTTACTGCCAGTCGGTGTTTGCAGCAGGTGGGGAAGTTATGTGTCCAGATATCATTGTGTTGTTATTGATGTATCATGGCCATACTATGTGGGTGAACAACTTTAGTCAGTCTCTATTACAGCAGATGAAATAAATTCAGATTTCATCTTTTAACCCTTTCCTTCATAGAGATTTATATTAATATACTATTATATCTCCATACAAACGACAGCCATTAAGCTATCGTGCAGTGGATAAGTAGTCGCCATATCTATCCCACCTCCATAGATATTACTGGGACTACATGAGATTCTGGCCTTTATTATGAACATTGGTTTGACTACTACTTTGTCAATGTATGTCGTATTGATAATGGCGTCAAGAGGTGCTTCTATGAGGGAAAGGGTTAAAATAAAACTACAATTTCACTCACATGCGAATTCAACATGGCATCAAAAATCACACCTAGTTGTTTTCTATCCACCAATCAAATTTCATGTAACTGAAATGTGTTTGCCGGTATATTCACATGACTGCCACGTGAAGTTGCAAAGTAAACCACGAGGCTTCGCCCGTTACAAATATCTTTATTTATGGTAAATGAGATGTGAAATCAAAGAGTTTAGTCCTCTTACAAAGCATATATCTGCATTGTGTTTATGCACTGTAACTCCCAACTGCACCAAAACGACAACTTCTGTTCATACTACCTTTAATTTGTTTGATTACTCTTTGCATTTTAGTTCGTAGACTCACTCGTTAACATCGTGCAGTATGCACATCCCTGAAACACTGCTGACCTTGACCGTACATAATCTGCATGCACTCATCTGCTCACTTCCATAAATGTTTTATTGTCAGCATGATTGTATATAATTATGTCTCTCTGTAATATTTACACCACTAAATGTAAGAGCAGTAGGCGGAGCTACTGGATGAAGTGGGAGGCGGCGGACTCTACAAACACTTTTGGAAACCACAGGTTATTCGGACTGACAGACTCAGAAACCACAGGTTATTCGGACTGACAGACTCAGAAACCACAGGTCATTCGGACTGACAGACTCAGAAACCACAGGTCATTTGGACCGACAGACTCAGAAACCACAGGTCATTCGGACTGACAGACTCAGAAACCACAGGTCATTCGGACTGACAGACTCAGAAACCACAGGTTATTCAGACTGACAGACTCAGAAACCACAGGTCATTCGGACCGACATACTCAGAAACCACACGTCATTCGGACTGACAGACTCAGAAACCACAGGTCATTCGGACTGACAGACTCAGAAATCACACGTCATTCGGACTGACAGACTCAGAAACCACAGGTCATTCGGACTGACAGACTCAGAAACCACAGGTCATTCGGACTGACAGACTCAGAAACCACAGGTCATTCAGACTGACAGACTCAGAAACCACAGGTCATTTGGACTGACAGACTCAGAAACCACAGGTCATTCAGACTGACAGACTCAGAAACCACAGGTCATTCAGACTGACAGACTCAGAAACCACAGGTCATTCAGACTGACAGACTCAGAAACCACAGGTCATTTGGACTGACAGACTCAGAAACCACAGGTCATTTGGACTGACAGACTCAGAAACCACAGGTCATTCGGACTGACAGACTCAGAAACCACAGGTCATTTGGACTGACAGACTCAGAAACCACAGGTCATTTGGACTGACAGACTCAAATATGTTGTCAGCCCGAACATATATCTGTCAGTCCGATAGAATGATCAAATCCGACTCAAAAATGATGTAACTGTATCTTTATTATTTTATAATCAGGCGTGTAGCTGCCATTAGGCCAAAATGCCCGGGCCTGCACATCATTTTGACCAAAAAATAAATATATATAGAATTGTTATTGCTTTTGATGTACATGTATAGCTAAGCAGAACAGTGTATTGTCATGTTTATTTGTTATAAAAACATGTCCGAATTTGTCTTTTAAATGCAGCAGAATGCGGGAAATTGCATCCCAAAAAACACAAA
>CM026403.1:63197661-63231111 GCA_014843695.1 Archivesica marissinica | reverse complement strand
ATGCTAGCGTCATAGAGAAATTTCAGTTATCCTTTCTTCTTACTATATTAGGTAAGTTTACATTGTCCAAATCCTTGCAAGCGTCCAGTCTAGTTTAGTAAAATTAATATATTTAGGAACATTATGACAGCATACCGCCTAACCATGTGAATAGTTTCGTCACGAATACTGTATGCCGTCGGTCTATATCCTTAACACTGAACATAATCAATGGAACTGGGTTACTGCCATACAGTCTTTTCTTTCGACAATGATCTACGCATATTATTTGTATGGCTATTCCCTGCGACTGTTTTTTATTGTAAATATTAAAGTACATTTTAAAGATTATTACAATTTTACTGGCCCTACTAAGGCGACTGTTGGATTTGTTACTGAAGTTTATTTTAAAGTACATTACTGATCTTAAATGCTGTACACATGGCGAGTAGTATTGAGGAATCCAGTACACGGGGCGGGGGCCCTTTTTGACCTCAGGAATATTTTTTAAAGTTAAACATAAGAATGAGATTTGCTAAAGATTTTTATATAAACAATTAGTTTAGCTCGATTGCAAAACAAGTTCTTACAACTAATATTAATATCACTCTCGAGACCTCATTCCTGATGTAATGCATCGCGAGGAGCGAGAGAGAATAGGCAACTTGGAATTTAAATGCCTTGCCTAAGGGCACAATCCTAATGGCTCCAGCATGGCTCAAACTCCGGACCTTTTGCACCTGAAGCGAATGCTCTACCATTGCGCTATCACGACTACCACAAATTGCTACATTAGTTGTATGGTTAAAGCGATAAAGCAAGGATTAGCCTGGTTTCCCGTCTTTAACTTAGGTCCTTGGACATGTCACCATGGTTACTCTTCAGCAGATGCATGTATACTAGCAATATACACACATTGATGTAAACGTGTAACATTTAAATTTACGACCAACGTAGACCCCAGACTAGCCTGCGCAATAATGATACCTGCCAAGGGTCTAATGAAGGCTCTGTGCAATGTACAGCAACAGTCGAGTTACAATACAGGTGTTTTTCTCAAGCATTCATACTGGTGGTGGCTGGATGTTTTGGGTTTCTTGGGAAATAAGAGTGCCCTTAAAGGCCTGCAGGTTGACCTATATTTGACCTTAAACACACGAGGAATAGCGGTACAAATCTGACGGTCGACGCACTAAACACACGAGGAATAGCGGTACAAATCTGACGGTCGACGCACATCGTATTTGCCACATGCGAGGCCCTGCATGGTATACATCTAATACATGAGCACCACTTATATCTATTATGACCCACGTACATATCAGAGGTTATAAATTGCTGAAATTGAAGTTCTGTATTTTTAACTGGTATAAACAATTCAACTCCACTTATGGCCCAAATAAGGCTGGTTGCGCGGGTTAGGCAGCCAGTTCCTGCATTGCTGTACCACACATTCATGCATCAGTTCCCTCTTATGCCAAGTACAGTCTCCTCTTCTAGCCGCTACTTTTCTATCTATATATCTGACATCTTTCCATGCGCCACAATTATATAGCATTGCCCAAAACCTCCTGTATAGAAGCTTTCTCTCATGTGAATTTAGATTATGCGGTGGACGATTATTAGCATGCCACCAAAGTTGTTTGTTCTGTTCATTTATTATGCAAGGGGAACACAAGCACAGTGTACACTCAGCAACACCTTCAGCATGCTGAGGCATAAGGGGAGGTACGTAAGCAGCCTCTGCAACGGGCATGGCGGTGGCTGTTTCTTCTATTTCCATCTCTACGTCCCAGTTCTTATTTTGCAAGAAAGTCAGCAATTCTTTTCTCTGCTCATCAGTTACATACATTGTTATTTTACTCAATGGCATCTTGTATAAATCGGCAGAATATGTGTAATACTCGTATGTTCAAGAGATTATAATTATAATAGTATACATGTACTCATAGCATTCACTGTGATTATTATGTAGCATCAATATCGGTAAACACACACTGACACAGAGAAATATTTAAAATATAACAGAAAACTTGCGAATAATACTGTAGATATATAATTAAATGAAGTATGAAGGTTACCATATAACGAACACATATAGTTTATTCATATAAATACATACATATTATATACATGCATACAAATTATCAGTCTCAGTGATTACGCTACGGCTGATGAGGCACCTACATAACATGTAATCTATGTCCCTGGGCTGATCTGGATTATGTAGTTTGAATACTCATAACTATCAATTTTCTTTACAATCAATAATATACGTTTACTTAAATTGTCAGGGCCTCATTTTGACTAATTCTCAGCTCACAAAGTGATCGTGCATATTAACCGTTAGAAAATACCTACATACGCCAAATTATACTGAATGTACTGCTGCTACATTGTTGATACAAGCCACTAATCACATGGAACAGGTAGTAAAGTATAAATATTTACAATTGGACGGGGTCAAACTGCAGGCCTTTAAGTCACCATTTCCAAAGAAGTTATTAGGGGCGGCGCCAGGGGGGTTCGGGGGTGCGAACGAACCCCCTTTTTCAGTTAATGGTGTACGATCATATGATGAAACCCATCTCAAGGAATGCTTCATATCATCATCACCAGTCGCAAAATGAGATGATTCATTTGATTGGCCACTCCATCATCGAAGCAGATATTATTACAGAGATTAAGAAATCAGGTTTTCACACTGTAATGGTGGATGAGGTAACATCAAGCAATGATTAAATTCTATCAGTTTGCTTTCGCTTTGTAGAAGTGAAACAGATACGAAAGGAGTTCGTTGAGTTCATCAACATTCATAGAATTACTGGCGAAGCTATCGCTAATGCCATCCTGGAGTTCCATAAAAATGTTGGTTTGGATATTCATCAGCTTCAGGGGCAGTGTTATGATGGTGCCTCAAACATGTCTAGAGAGAAGAAAGGCGTATCATAATCGTAATCATTTCACAGCATGCACCAAATGCTCCATATACCCATTGCAATGGACATATTCGTAATATTTCCATTGCCGCTAGCTGTAAAGCTAATAACATACAGCATGTGATTGCTACCATGAAGGATGTAGCTATCTTCTTCAACTACTCTCCAAAACGGGAAAGGCTCATAGAAATGATAGCGGAAAAATGTCACGTTCACAATGCCACCACTAGAAAAGTGATAATTGGCATGTGCAAAACCCGTTGGTCGGAGCGCGATACCGCTTATGAGCATTTCTACCTGGCCCTACCATTCCTGGTAGAGTGCTTTGATATCATCAGTGGTACTCACCCAGACATGGATGGTTTTGACAAGGCGTTTACGGAAGGCTGGGACTCGGAATCAAAGAAAGATGCAATTGCTCACGCTAAAGCTGTGACAGATTTCGGATTTATTGCTGGTCTGGTGTCGCTGTATTACCAGTTGCACCCTCTTCACGGCGTTACCGTCTACCTTCAGGGTCGAACGATAGACATTGTAAAAGCTTACCAGTTGATTGATGAAACAGCGTCTGATATGAAAGCGACACGTGACAACGTTGAAGGTTTCAAAAAGATCTACAAACAAGCCGAACGCATCGCAGAGAAACTAAACGTTGATCCGTTTTTGCCACGCATTGCCAAACGCCAGATCCATCGTCAAAATCAGTCCGCTGATACGCCAGAAGAATAGTATCGCCGTACAGTTGCCATTCCACTTCTTGACTGCATCATCAGTGAGATGGATACACGATTTAACAAACTTTCACAGAGAGCTGTGAAGTTGCTGATGCTTGTTCCTGCCATCTGTTTTACCATACATTTTGAGCTCTAGAATGCACGAAATGCCATTTCAGAGCTTCCAGATTTAAAATGTTCAGGGGGAGCATGCCCCCGGACCCCCCTAGCAGGCTCCTGCCCTACGGGCCGTGGCACTTGTATCGAACCCCCTCCAGAAATTACTAGCGCCGCGCCTGTCAGGAAGGTTAAATAGTAGACATTTATATACAGATTTACATGTAATGCATCCAAGATCAAAATGACAGCAGTGTCAAAAGTAAATTAAAAAAGAGCTAACTTACCAAACACGCACGGGCAGAACACCTCCAACAAACATCTTCCAATACGTCTGAGCAGTCATGCTATGTGATTCTTGCTATGTGATATTTGTCTCTTAGGTTTCTTATAAAAATGGTTCGTATATGGAAGGCTAAACTGCGTGTGTTACCTTATATAGTGAGCATTGTCAGCCGCTATTGGAACATTCCATTTTCAACATAGGGATGAACAGGTAATAGCAGGTTTAATATTCCTAAAACTAAATGTCCAATTTCGAATATTTTCCAATTCAATCCATATTTATGGTAAGCCTTATAATTATGGCCATGTCTAATTGAATAAATTAACCTGTAATTTTTAGAATAAATGGTTACAGCACAGCATTCACAACCCAATTTACCTAAATTGTAGAGTTTCTAGTTGTTAACTACCCTTATCACAACTTGCTCGGGGCGAACAACACCTTTATAATCCATATATATTGTGGGGTATTGTAACATGATGAATGGAAAATGTCACGATTATATTATGTGTGTCAGACCGATAGCAGGGGTGGGACCAGGATTTAGGATTAGAGGGGGTGCACATTTGTAGCAATCTAGCATCCAATAATACGTACATATGGGGTACTGTAACTCGTGTACCAATCTAGCATTCAAGAATACGTACAGATGGGGTACTGTAACCCGTGTAGCAATCTAGCATTCAATAACACGTACAGAGGGATTACTGTAACCCGTGTACCAATCTAGCATACTAGAATACGTACAGAGGGCAGACGACACATAATCCTCAATATTGAGGGAGTGCCGAAATCACCAAGAAGAAGAAGAAGAAGAAGAGGGGGTACTGTAACCCGTGTAGCAATCTAGCATTCAATAACACGTACAGAGGGGTTACTGTAACCTGTGTACCAATCTAGCATACTAGAATACGTACAGAAGGGGTACTGTAACCCGTGTACCAATCTAGCATACTAGAATACGTACAGAGGGGGTACTGTAACCTGTGTAGCAATCTAGGATTCAATACCACATACATAGGGGGTACTGTAACCCGTGTACCAATCTAGCATACCAGAATACGTACAGAGGGGGTACTGTAACCCGTGTAGCAATCTACGATTCAATAACACGTACAGAGGGGGTACTGTAACCCGTGTACCAATCTAGCATTCAAGAATACATACAGAAGGGGTACTGTAACCCGTGTAGCAATCTACGATTCAATAACACGTACAGAGGGGGTACTGTAGCCCGTGTACCAATCTAGCATTCAAGAATACATACAGAAGGGGTACTGTAACCCGTGTACCAATCTAGCATTCAATAACACGTATGGAGAGGGTACTGTAACTCGTGTGCTTGCGTGGGTGTTAGGAACAACACAATTAATTTACCCCACCCACACTGTTTAATAGCCACTTGACATGATGTCTTCTAAGAACACTTGCATTAATTTTAAGCAGTACGCAGCAATGTCAGTTAATGCATATTGCCCAGTTAGATGTCGTGTTCTAAGAACATTTGTATTCATGTTATGCAGTACGCAGCAATGTCATTTAATGTATCTTGCCCAGTTAGATGTCGTGTTCTAAGAACATTTGTATTAATTTTAAGCAGTACGCAGCAATGTCAGTTAATGTGTCTTGCCCAGTTAGATGTCATGTTCTAAGAACATTTGTATTAATTTTAAGCAGTACGCAGTAATGTCAGTTAATGTGTCTTGTCCAGTTAGATGTAGTGTTCTAAGAACATTTGTATTAATTTTAAGCAGTACGCAGCAATGTCAGTTAATGTGTCTTGCCCAGTTAGATGTCGTGTTCTAAGAACATTTGTATTAATTTTAAGCAGTACGCAGCAATGTCAGTTAATGTGTCTTGTCCAGTTAGATGTCGTGTTCTAAGAACATTTGTATTAATTTTAAGCAGTACGCACTACGCAGCAATGTCAGTTAATGTGTCTTGCCCAGTTAGATGTAGTGTTCTAAGAACATTTGTATTAATGTTATGCAGTACGCAGCAATGTCAGTTAATGTGTCTTGTCCAGTTAGATGTCGTGTTCTAAGAACATTTGTATTAATGTTATGCAGTACGCAGCAATGTCAGTTAATGTGTATTGCCCAGTTAGATGTCGTGTTCTAAGAACATTTGTATTATTTTAAGCAGTACGCAGCAATATCAGTTAATGTGTCTAGCCCGGTTAGATGTCGTGTTCTAAGAACATTTGTTTTAATGTTATGCAGTACGCAGCAATGTCAGTTAACGTGCCTTGCCCGGTTAGATGTCGTGTTCTAAGAACATTTGAATTAATTTTAAGCAGTACGCAGCAATGTCAGTTAATATGTGTCTAGCCCGGTTAGATGTCGTGACCTCTGCTAGAACTCACGGCACACAAGGCAGACATTAAAACAACTGTACCACATTACGATCAATGGAAATGGAAACTAAGTACAGTCAAACCTGCCTTTGGCAGCCAGCCAAGGGAATCACAGAAAGTGGCTGCTTAGCACAGGTGGCTGCTTAATAGAGGTCAAATGTATAATAAAACAACATATTGGGAATCTGGAAACTGGCTGCTCTAATACAGGTTTATTGCTTAATGGAGGTGACCACTAACACAGGTTTGACTGTACATAGTTATTCGCAAAGATGTTGTAATGGAAACGCATTTCAACGTTTAAGATTACATACATTCACAGTAGTTATTTATCGTCGCTACCGGTTACCCATATGAGCGACGCCTTCTGAAGAGATTGGTCATTTTAGATTGTTGGAGGATAGTGCAATGATACAGATAGAGACCCATTCCAGAGTCTCCTCTGGTTCAAGATAAGCGTCAAAGATAAATTCATTTTAAATAAACTGTATGTCTTATGAAGCGCCGACAAATAATAAACCTTTCTTTGGTCCCCAGTGTAAGAAAGCGAGATCAAAATATAATAAAGTGCGACGAATGTATAATCTTCATAAGACGGCTTTACTGTAAAACCTGTGCAAGTAAATTTTATAGCAAACATTGAATGCATAAAAAAAAAGGAAACATAAATCTAGAAACGAACGAAAATTGCGCGAAATGCATGCAAAACGTCCAAAAGAATGTTGGAAGGTAATAAATAGTATTAATAAGTCGACGTAAAATAAAATGCCCGATGCGCAAGAGTTATTTGACCATTATAAAAAGGTAAATTAAAACCCTGATCACACAGATTCGATCTAATATCCTAGTTCGCTAATTACCTTTCAAACAGATGCCAACGAGTATTTTCAGAAATAAAAGCCGGCGTTCCCCAAGGATCAATACTCGATCCATTGCTATTTCTAATATATATAAATGATATTGTTGCCGATATTGGGTCAAATATCAATCTATTTGCTGATGATACAAGTCTGTTTATTAGTGTTGATACACCAACTGCAGCATCTACTCAACTCCAATCGGACATTGACAGAATGTCCTCATGGGCTGAAAAATGGCTTGTCACTTTCAATCCGGCTAAAACAGAATCTCTCGTCATCTCTCGGAAACGGTCAAAACCACTGCACCAAGCTCTTCATATGTCAAATTCCATTATTCCCTCTGTTGATTTCCATAAACACATGGGTGTAATGATCTCTGACGACTGTAGTTGACACCATCAGATAAATCATATGAAAACCAAAGCCTGGGCTAGAATAAACATCATGAGACGCCTGAAATTTAAACTGGACAGGAAGTCGCTGGAAGTAATCTACTTTTCTTTTGTAAGGCCTATTATTGAATACGCTGATGTTATCTGGGATAATTGCACTCAATATGAAAAAGATGAATTGGATAAAATTCAGAACGAGGCTGCTCGTATCGTTACAGGCTGTACAAAACTTGTCTCAATCCGTCAGCTCTATCTTGAGTGTGGATGGGAATCTCTAGGTAATCGGCGTCGCAAGCACAAATTAGTATTATTCTACAAGATGATAAATGGACTAGTGCCAGATTACTTATCCGCTCAGGTTCAAGTTTCAGTTTGTCAGGCAACTTCTCGATCGTTGAGAAATAGTGCAAATCTACTTAATGTCCGTGGCAGAACGTCTCAGTATGTAAATTCCTTTCTTCCATCTGTTGTTAACGCTTGGAATGCGGATATTGGTACTGTTGACTCTTTTAAATACTACTTGAACTCAAACAAACCTAAACCTAATCCACGTTTCTATCATGGCGTCCGCCGTGCTCAGGTCATCCATACCCGCATTCGAACCGATTGCAGTGCTTTAAATCAACATTTATTTTCGAGAAACATTATTAACTATCCATTCTGTAAATGCGGCGCTATTAAATCCAACTACCACTATTTGTTCCAATGTCATTATTACTCAGACTTTAGAGTAACCCTTTTCAATACCATTAGCCCGCACATAAACATTTCTCTCAGAATGCTTTTGTATGGAGATGATAACCTGAGCGAAGAGATAAACAATGCGATAATTGATGCAGTTCAACAGTTTATTACCGCAACAACGCGATTTGATAACAACTAGTGCAAATTGTGTGCTTTTGTTCTTCCAGCTTCGTCAAATCCATTCCCATTCTAAAATCAGTCTTTTTCCTTTATTTCTCTTCTATTCTGAACCTCAGTTTGATCTCTGTTCTTATTATCTAATCTAATCTTCGTTTTATCTAGGTTAAATCTTATCGAATCTAATTTAGCTATCATAAAATAACAACTTACATATCACTGTTCTTCCACACTTAAGAAGACAAAGTGGAGTGATTTTCTTACTATTACTATTACTATTAATTATCTTATACATTTAGTTGTCAATGATAGTTATATATTCGCCAACTTATGCACGGTTGTATACCATTGGAGAGGATTTGTAATAAGTTTTTAACTTTCAATCCAAACCACCTAAATACTTTGTCTGTTACACTATGTCGAATGTTTGATTCTTGAAATAAAATATGTTTAAACTAAACTAAACACTCGACTCTATTTTACATTTTAATATACAGCAGGTCATTACATGTATTACAAACTGAAAATGAAATATATTCCTTACATAGGTATGAATACATGTGAGTTAAGACATGTAATTTACGTTACTACTGATTTACGTTACTATTCCCAAGAGAATAAACGGTTTGTGTACATCGTAGAATTTTCTGAAAGTGTACACATCGGTATAAGTTGAAGCTATAACTATTTTATTTATTCAATCTAAACTCCATATGTTTTTTCTTCATGTTTAATGTGGTATGTTTGAAACTATTATTATATGGTAACATATATTCTTGTTAGTTACATCATAAATGTATGCCATTGATTCATTAATAAGGTTACTAAGAAGAACATATGCTGTATTTGTTACTGATGTTACAAACAAGAAGTATGTTACTTCACCAAAGGTTTGAAACATTAATTGAAAAGTGTAGTGACAAAGTTATGTATGATTAGAGTTGCCATAATACTGTTCAATCAACTGAGTTGATCATGTATGAAGTTTGCAAGTTACACTGCAACATGGAATTTCACACCGAACCATTCTAATCACTATGCCAACATAAGAACTGGTGATCATGATGCACTCATAAGAGACAATGTAGTCATATGATCAGACTTCAATCAGGATGTCCATCGTATTTGTCAGTTCTATGTCGTCACTGTCAGTCTCATCATTTACTTCAATGTCAGCATCAGTTTCACTTTCTTCCAATGAACATAATTATGATCTCTGCAAATTCTTGAGATAAGACAATGTTACCGGTGACCCAGTTAATCTCTATATCCGTCTTCATTTATTTTAGTATAAACAATATTTTAATTCTATATATGTACATGTACATACATTGTCTTTTATAATAGACAGTGTGTCACGTGATTGAGAAGAAAGTATAAACTACTTATGTAGATCCTTCTCCTGAAACATATCAGGGTATGATAACAACAAGAATTACAGTTTGAGCTGTAAGTAAATTTATTGACAAACATTTTGAAGAATAAATAGATAATCTGATCAAATCTAGCAAGAGTGACTTTCTACTTCATGTTTAGGTATTTAGTAAACCAGCTATGATATATAAATAACCAACATTTAATACGGTTTTAACTACTTGCCACTTGAGTAGTAAAATGTTGTTTCTGGAAGGATTGGTTAAAGCGTTTAGTGTTATAATGTTGTGTTAATTTTTCATTCTTTGAACGCAACATAATATTAATTAGTATTATAATAGCAGAAGTAGAACGAAAAAGTAAGATAAGCAAGACGGGAAAAGGTTAGTCAGGGTGCAGAAGAAAATTTGCGGGAAAAAAGTAAAAGAAAAATAATTCTTAGTTTTTCTGAATCAGTACACCCCATAGTGCCTCAGAAAAAAAATCCCCATGAATTGGGCTTGGGTAATTTTTTTCCAAGCACTTTGAAATTTCGGCCCCAAGACCCAATCGAAGATCCATCAAGATAGGGGGTAGGACTAACACATTTAAGTCTCTAGTCACTTCTGGTCTAGGTATGATAATGGAAATTGGCATGAGGTTACAAAGGTGATTACTCTTCCCTGGGGTCAATGGAGCAAATTGATGTGATGATGTAATCATGACGAAATCCAAGATGGCGTCCATTTTGGCGGGAAAAACGAAAATATTGGTTACCAGTCAACTCACGTCATTCTGACTTGAGAAATATATTCTATACCAGCCTGTAATGTAATTTGATGTATCTCTCTTGTAGATCCTCACAGTTTGATTTGCATTTCTGGTGCCTTGCGTAGTGTCCTGGGTTCGAATCCCAGGTGTGACAATATTTTTTCCAGCTTAGAATAAAGATGTGTATCCAGGAATAAATGAGATTAAAAGTTCCGAAGAATGCGGATACTTTTTGACTCCTAGTTTACGTGTGTTCCTGGAAACACTGATTAAAGATGAGCTAAAGTGTGACGTAATTGGGCAAGCCATCACACAAGCCGCACATCCGAACTCTGTAATTTCACCACTGCTGTTCGGTCTTGGTATAGAGTTAGATCACGTCTTTGGATCAAAGTGGCTCACAGAAGAACTTTCCTCATTTGGCTTGTCCATCACTTACAATGAAGTTCAGCTTTTCAAGCAGTCCATTCTTCAGCAGCAAACATTGCAATCGTTGTCCCCACCGCCATTCCCGACGTTAGGACAGTACATTGCAGATTCAAACATACGCACCTTGGACGGGACCGGAACCTTTCACGGTATGGGTATTATTGCTTGGTACCAACGCCGAAGTAGCAAGCAAATTACCGACCAGCGTGTAAAACGTATGGCAAGGGTAAAAATTTCCGATCTTACTTACGATAAAGGCATACCAATTATTCTTTATGTCACACCAGCCATCCCCGCCTTGTCAACATTCAAGTTCAATGCGATATGTGAAACGATATTACCATTCACTATCCCACCTGTGTCATATTATTCAAAGGTGCTCTGGAGTTCTGCCAAAGTACTTGCAACCAAAATGACTCCTAGCCCGGATTGGACAAATTGGTCTGGATTCATGCACTGTGTCTATCAAAACGACACAGATGGAATTAGTGCCGATAAAGACCTGAACCATAGTGATGAAACCTGCATCTACTCCACGTTGTCTTACATACAAGACCAAGTGACGAAACTGAAACTGCCAAGTACATCAGTAACATTTGACCAACCGCTCTTCATTAAAGCTGTTGAAATTGCTGCCACCAAACAGCTTAACAAACTTGTGATTAGACTGGGTGGGTTCCATACATTAATGAGCGCAATCAGTAGCATCTTTCATACGATGCGTGGATCTGGAATATATGAAGCTCTGGGTCAGATATTTGGCCCCAATGCTATTTTGCACATATTGTCTGGCAAAGCCATTGCACGGGCACTACGGGTTCTCTATCTTCTCGACGCATGCCTGACCACCAAATTACTGGAACAGATAATACCGGACTGCGAGGCACATCGTGACGAGAATGATGATTATGACGGTGGTATCAATGAGAAATTTCAGTCCAGTCTTACTACAAAGGATGTGGAGGCCTTACAAAAGCTTCTTGGTGACGTATTGAATTCCGATGCCGAAACTCGTGATGACATTGTAAACTCGGAGCCACTTGTCTTGTTAGATAAATGCATTGAAGAATTGAAAATACCATTGTCATCACAGTCTAGAACAGAAAAATTATGGATCCAATTACTGAATTATATTCGGAAAATAGAAGACTTTGTAGCATGTGAGAGACTACAGGACTGGAACGGACATTTGAGAGTATGTAGTGAGTTTCTGAACTTATTTGCAGCAACAGGACATATTCACTACGCAAAAAGTGCAAGGCTTTACGTGCAAAATATGGCCAAGCTACCAGAACAGCATCCCTGGCTATATCAGAAGTACATAGAAGGCGCTCATGCTGTGGAAAGAACAGAACACTGTTTTAACGGACTCTGGTCAGACTTGGTGATAGAGCAAACACTCATGTGTTCGCTAAAAAGTCGTGGTGGTTTGACACATGGACGAGGTCTGACTGAATCTGTCCGTCACCAATGGGTGTTCACCTTACCAATATGTATGGCAATCCATGATGCAATGACAACTCGCTCGCAGAAGAAGATAGGGACGTCCGAACAACACGTAGATCTCAGCATTGCTCGAAAAGACCGCGACCTCACTGATCTTGATAAACTGTTGATTGGTTTGGTGATCACAATCCATTCGTCAGCAACGGTTGTGACTTGCGTTCATTGTCAACCGGTTTGACAGCGGAACAAGGGGATGATATCAACTGTGATATCACCGAGGAAGTTGGCTCTAAATTACAGCCAAAGATAGACTCCGTGTCATATAACGGCGCAAAGATTAAGCGATCTGAGCAAATTAAGACTTTGCAAGATCTCCAACCCGGAGTAAGGGTAGGACGAAAGAAAACACTGCACATTGATACGGCTATTCTACTCAGTCGATGTTCGGCCATCTCACAAAGAATCAGCGAGAACATGGAGCCATATTTCCAATGGGAAATGTGTGTGAGTCCTCCATCCTTGTTCAATGAGGAAGCCGGTGAAGTCTGAATTAGCTAACGCACTGTATAAGGATGTAGCAGATACTAGGCCATCTGGTGAGCAAATGCGTGTTGTCGACGGCGGTTGGCTTCTTCACTACATACGGTGGAAACACAACACATACCAGGAAGTCTTCGAGCAGTACTCGTCATATCTCACACATCAATTCGGTCAGTGTATTGTTGTATTCGATGGATATCCTGAGTTTTCAACTAAGGATCACGAACACCACCAATGCAAATCAGATCGACTTCCGGCCGCTACAATAGAAATGAACCCGTCACGTCGTAGGTACAAGGATCAGGAAGCGTTCTTTGCTAACATTGCAAATAAAGTTGCCTTCATTGCTATGCTCACTGATCACTTGGAAGCAAATGATCCTATCATAAAGCAAGCACAAGCAGATGCCGATACACTAATAGTCTCTACCGCACTAGATTATGCCAAGAACCAGCAAACTGTTGAAGTAATCGCAAATGACACGGACATCTTGGTTTTGTTTCTGCATCACTGGAAAGAGGATATGGCGAACGTATATGTTCATAAGGTCATCGGAGGAACAAGGCGAAAACTAGTGGGGCCTTCCACAATTCATTCCGTAAAGGATGTGTCATCAAAGGTTGATCCAGTCATTAAAAAAACCATTCTGTTCATACATGCATGGAGTGGATGTGACACAACATCTTCAACATTCGGACATAGCAAGACTAAACTGATGAAAACTATAGCAAAAGACCGCTCAATTCAAGCGATTGCCGACAATTTCTATTCAGCTGAAACTCAGGACACAGTCGGGAAGCTTGGCATAGATTTATTCACTTTGTTGTTTGGTGAATATTGCAAGGAAAGGACTCTGACGACCATTCGCTTTCACAAGTACCAGACGATGATTGCGCAGTCAAACATCTTGGAACCGCAACGAATGCCTCTGACAGTATGTGCCGCCCATTTCCACAGCCTCAGGGTATTTCTACAAACTATTCAGTGGATGAACTTGGATACTGAAGTGCTTGATCCATGCTCATGGGGTTGGCAACATGATCGTTCCGGACTTGTACCATTAATGACGGACATGGACGTAGCACCGGAGAGTGTGTTGAAATTCATTAGGTGCAAGTGTAAAAATCCCAACCAATGTGGTACGAACTTGTGTACATGTTTCAAGCATGGAATCCAGTGTGTTGAGGCTTGCGAAGGATGTCATGGTGTAAGCTGTAAAAACACTGTCAGAGTCGATATCCAAGAATAATTGATAGCCTACATGAAACAAAAACAGTAAACAATGAGTCAGAATGACGCGAGTTGACTGGTAGCCAATATTTTCGTTTTTTCCGCCAAAATGGACGCCATCTTGGATTTCGTCATGATTACGTCATCACATCAATTTGGTCCATTGACCCCAATGAAGAGTAATCATATTTGTAACCTCATGCCAATTTGCATTATCATACCTAGACCAGAAGTGACTAGAGACTTAAATGTGTTAGCCCTATCCCTCATCTTGATGGATCTTCGATTGGGTCTTGGGGCCGAAATTTCAAAGTGCTGGGAAAAACATTCCCCAAGCCCAATTCATGGGGATTTTTTTTCTGATGCGCTATGGGGTGTACTGATTCAGAAAAACTAAAAATTATTTTTCCTTTACTTTTTTCCTGCAAAATGTTCATATTGGAGTTATACAACCAGATAAAGGAGGATATGTTGGACATTGATCTGAATGAGAGTGGATATTCTGTGTGCACCATATGTCGGACATTGATCTGAATGAGAGTGGATATTCTGTGTGCACCATATGTCGGACATTGATCTGAATGAGAGTGGATATTCTGTGTGCACCATATGTCGGACATTGATCTGAATGAGAGTGGATATTCTGTGTGCACCATATGTCGGACATTGATCTGAATGAGAGTGGATATTCTGTGTGCACCATATGTCGGACATTGATCTGAATGAGAGTGGATATTCTGTGTGCACCATATGTCGGACATTGATCTGAATGAGAGTGGATATTCTGTGTGCACCATATGTCGGACATTGATCTGAATGAGAGTGGATATTCTGTGTGCACCATATGTCGGACATTGATCTGAATGAGAGTGGATATTCTGTATGCACCATATATATGATACACTTTTATAATGTTACTGTTATTCGCAGACGATATGTTTATATTTGGTAAATCACCACCTGAACTACAAATTAAACTAACTTAAATTGTGTAAGCGTATTTTAAATGTAAGGGTTTTACATGAGTTTACTGGGAGATATAGGCAGATACTCCCCCTTCTATTATTTCCCCATACATATCAACATATGGCATGTGTTCATATAGACTATAGTATAACTAGTCTGACTTACATTGCTATATGAAACCGTGGCTGACGTGACAGGAAATATTATATATTGAATAGTATATAAAATAATAATGTTTAGGGCGAATCGACCCGGGGCGAACGTGCAACTAGGGCGGAACAACTTCTTTCTTTCTTTTCCTCCGTATGCCCTTCCAATTATGGAACACCAAGATGATCCCTGGTCACATCTTGTATTAGTATGAATATGTCGGTATATTCCTCATACACGTAAATATAAAATCACTGGCTAAAAATAAAATATAACTCTTCACCACGTCGAGACCTCCACCCATGCATCTATATACAGGTACATGTAGATAGTTCACGCACAGCTAATGAATTTTGTACAGTGCAGGGACAGTTTATAAATCGGTGGGTATTCATAGGTACATGTAGTTAGATCAGCACATATTACACTGCAGCGAAAGTGTCCGTTTGGTATGTAACTTGTGGCACAGATCCGTTGACAATCTCATTATGGCGTCAATATCTTCCGGTTTGGTGAAAATATGGCTGAAGTGAGTACAGTCTATAATCAGCTTTGTAATGGCAACTTTTTCGGTGAAATATCTCCTCCAGTTATCGACTCCTATCACTGAAGCGACGAGGTGTTTCATCTTGGATAAGCCCTCTTTTCGGACCTCGTGTAGAACAGGACATGTGGTGAGCATGTGTACAATGTCTTCACTTTCCATTGCACAGCATTTACATAGTGGATCTTCAGTTTGTTGATTACATTTATGTTTCGTAGCTTGTAGCATATATGTGCCTGTCATCATGCGGCCTTTTGTAATACCTTTTTTCACGTCCGATACCGTCGAGTATAGGGTTCGCCAGACTGAGTGGGTTACACCTATTTGCAGTCCTGCTTTGGCCAAGAACTTTAGAGACGATTTGTCGATAATGTCACCATTCAATTTATCAGTCCAGTAACTGTTAGCAGCTTGTTTTACTTGTATTTTCCAGCTCAGTTTAGTTGTTAGATGGTCCCTCAGTGTAGAGATATCTGGGAGTCCATATAGTAGTAGAACCTCAGCAACTCTATGGTAGAAGCTCAGATGACAATCCAGGTTTATAGCTATTTGCCTTTCGCTTAGTTTTTGGATGGTTTCGTTTTCACATGTTAGTATGTTGAACAGAAAACTCAGCTGACGTTTGTGGATTTCTGCTTCCACCGGCAGGGCTCCTAATAAGAGGTACACTATTCCAGTGGCAGTTCGGTCTGGAAGCGATTGCACTTTCCGCAGCATTTTCATATGGAACCTTGTTAACATTGATGTTTGCAATAAAGTCAGTGGCAACACCTCAAGCCCATACAGAAGCCTGGGGAGCACATAGCATTGGTATATCCTGAGTGATACTGCTGGGTTAAGTCCGTTTGATCCGTGAAATCCGGTATTTATCAATGAGTACATAGTTCTTCTAGCTAGACTGAGTCTTTCGTCAATATTAATTTCGTTTTCCCGGGTTTCTGCGCGTAATATACCTAGATGAGTGGTTTTGCCACTGGGCATCAGTTCAGTTTCACCAAGGGTCCATTCCAAGTCCGTTTTTCTATAGCGCGTTGTCTTATTAATAACTATGGCATTAGATTTAGTTGGATGTATAGTAACTCGATCCTGTTTGGCATGTCGAGAGGCAACATCTAACATGCATTGTAGCTCCTCTTTGCATTCCGACATCAGGCACACATCATCAGCAACAGTGGGACACCCGATATAGGTATTACCGATGGATAGTCCGAGTCCTTGGTTCTTCAATTCAACCAGCACACTATTGATGTATGTCTTATATAGGAATGTTGACAACACATCACCTTGTCGGACTCCTTGACGGATATCGAAGCTAGGTCCAAGCTCGCCGAGCCATTTCACACGTGATGATAGTCCAGAGTACATATTCTTAATTAAAGTCCATAGTGTTGGATGGATGCCACTTTCATATAACTTATCAAGAAGGATGGTGTGACAGACTACGTCAAATGCTTTCCGACTGTCAAGTGTAACTAGGAATAGTGGTGTTTTCGTGGTACATTTCACTTCTGCCCTAGCCTCTGACACTAGTAATGCTGCCATTAGTGGTGAGAGTCCTTCCGTGAAACAACTCATAGTGCGAACGTGTAATTAGGGCGATGTCACCCATAATCGTGATTGTAAATATATTTCAATTCTCACGCTAGCACCAAATATGGCGGCGACCATGAAAACATGTTTGCCAAAATTATATTGTCGCTTACCATCAATTTCCTCCACAAGGTATTATACAAGGAAAACGAGGCGCAGTGTTCAAGATGTGTTATCTACCGATGAAGATATTGAACGAAGCAAACGAACACATTCAGCAACGGATCCGAGAAAAAATCCGTATCTTGCATTCGAACCACACGATCCAGTGCAAAGAACGTTGAGAGATGCTGCAAGCAGGGGAGATAGACCCCCTAAATTCACTAATAATCCCTTTAAACAGAAGCATCAAATACAATCAAAAGCAACAAGAATGGGTGATTATCCTAAAATCCGGACACCCTACTACGAAGATATGTCATTTCCGACTAACACAGATCAGTCAGGTGTGAAAGGACGAATGAACAGAGATGCAAATAATGAGATGCCATTCCATTTTGAGAAATTAGAGGAACAAGACAAAAGATTTGGGTAATGATGAATTCGGTATACTTGATATTGCAGCCAATTTGTATGTATGTATGTTCCATTAATGTAGACATGTTTTCCTGGGCAAGCTTAGGTGACCTAAGACTAAGTGGTTAACCAGTACTAAGCAATGTGTGTGAGGTGCATTGCTCAATGACGCTACATACCTGGCCTACATTTTGTTTCTACTGTGTCAAAATAAAGTTCTCCGTTATACAGGGCTCATTCTAGGTCATGACTAAGTGTAGTGAAGATCGGAATAGTTTTTCCGAGTCGGGCCGGTCTTCCGGGAGGTGGTGCCATCTATTGGATGGTTGGCAATGAACTGCGTTGACTGCTTTGTTGAACGGTAAATACAGGGTTCATTCTAGGTCAGAATTTTTGGGAGATGTGAGAAAGCGCGTGATCGCTTCCTTAAATGGTGTTCTTTAATATACTTCTGCAAAATAAGGTTAAAATGCACAGTACAACCATTAAATACAATATTTGAATAGAAGGAGTGCTTTATAATGGGCCAGTGTATCTTACTAGACAAAAGTTTGTTTGAAAATCGTAAAAACCAAAAAATATAGATAGGGTACTTCATAATGGGACAGTGTATCTTACTGGATAAATCATTGTATGAATATTGTGATTTTATTTTTTTAGGGATAAGTGGGGCCCCCTCTAGAATGATCCCTGGACGATATATATTATAATTAAGAAATAATAAGTATCAACCGTTGTATATCGCAGAATAACCTGAGTTTGAAGTTCTTATGCGTAGAAATATATCACGAAGGCCCGAGTGATATATTTCTACGCATAAGAACGACAAACGAGTGTTATTCTGCGATATACCACGGTTGTTACTTATTATTTCGATTCTAACACGACTTCTAATAATTTTAGACGAGAATCAAAGGAGTATTTTCTTCAAACGCCATGCTACTCCGCTGCATTTGGCTTTCGAAATTTCCTCCCGCGTAAGGATATTTGACCTTATTTTTTATGGAAAATATCAATCTAGTGCATAAATGAACAAAAGTTGTAACTGATCAATAATTTTATTTATTTTGTCAAATAAAACTGTACAGAATAGTAACAAGACGGACAAGAGATTATCTGATTCTAAAAATAGCTCACTTCCGCGAATTACCACGGTAGTATTTACAAATATCATGTGACTTTCATTCATAAAACTTTACACGCATTGTATAAATGGAATAGCCAAAACACGGTGCGCGTGCAGCATTGTACAAGGTAGGTATATCGCAGAATAACCTGAGGTAGATTTTACTCTACAAGTATGTATGTTATTAGCTGGGTCGTGTTAGAATAATATATATCCACAGTTTCATCAAAATCGATCAACAACTATTTGAGTTAACCTATCCACACATGCAGACGCCACCACAAACGATAACCCCATTTCTAAACATAAAGCAAGAATTACCGTATTGTTATTTTCAGACGGGTGATTATGAGAGCCAGATCTAAGAAGGGTCGCGAGGAACACAAAGAGATCGTGCTGGAAGGGAAGAACCTGATAATTGATGCCCTCACAGCCGGCGCCAGATTGAAGGTCTTGTACTTTAGCGGTGCAGAGACGATGGCTGGCTTTCCTGTCATGTTACTGGGTGATGCTGCTGTGTTCAAGGTTCAGTACAAGCATCTACGGTTGTGGTCGGAAGTGGAGACTCCACAGGGTTTATTAGGTTTGAGTTTTATTATTTGACTAGCAGGGTTCCCTCTCTCTCTCTGAATGTTTGTCTGCGCCACTTCTGTCGCCAATTGAAAAAAACTTGAGCCTATATTAGTTCACAGATAAATATTTGACAAAACATTTTGCACCAAAAATAAAAACAATTACAAAATGCGACAAATTATGAAATATATTCGCCAATTCACAAAATTTAGCACCAATATTTGTTTTTTGGCGACCGACAGCAGGAACCATAAATAACTAGGAAGGAATAGGTAGAGTTACATCTTATAAATAAATCCACATACTTAAGCAGCATTACATCGTATGAAATAAAAGATATTTGAAAAATTCAAATTTTAAGTATGGATAGCAATGCTGCTACACATTCTAACATTATACTTTGTATACTATGTTCAATTGGTAAACAATGTTTTTTTGCGATAAAACAAACTCGAAACCGAAAGTAGGACTTTCCGAGTCGATCGTCACGCACTTGTTTACAACCAGAATGCATCATCCGCACTTGTTTACATTCAGAATGCATCGTCCCCATTTGTCCCACGTTGTCTTTTTTAATTAAATTACTTGAGATGTTGATTCATACCTCTGTTATCTAAGTCTTTTAGGGACCTGTCTACATCCCCGCGAGTGGTTCGGCATTAGAGGAAGATAGATAGATAGTATTCCATGTTCAAAATATATACGTTGTTTTCTACATCCTCTGTTGTTTCACGCACGCGCGCTGTGCATGTTTACATTTCGTGTGTTGATAAACAAATTCGCATATACGACGGTTTATATTTATTGGAATTTTATCGTTTCTGAGCTACTATTTCCATTTTTGTAAACACACACACAGTAGTATTTATATTTTACCCAAAACATCCTTTATAACGATGTAATGCTGCTTTAAAGTCAATTTACAACATTTTTAATATGGAACGTTTTCCAAACTTGCGTACATGTAGGCCACTGGATGTCTAGACTCACCGAAATATGGAACCAGTACGGAACCATACCTGGATTTAGAGAAACATTACTACAGCTCTATTTCCCTTCGTTGCAATATGTCTTGATATGTGACTTGTGTGTATTGTATTGACCTGTGACTTGTGTGTATTGTATTGATCTGTGACTTGTGTGTATTGTAGTGACCTATGACTTGTGTGTATTGTATTGATCTGTGACTTGTGTGTATTGTATTGACCTGTGACTTGTGTGTACTGTATTGATCTGTGACTTGTGTGTATTGATCTGTGACTTGTGTGTATTGTATTGATCTGTGACTTGTGTGTATTGTATTGACCTGTGACTTGTGTGTATTGTATTGACCTGTGACTTGTGTGTATTGATCTGTGACTTGTGTGTATTGTATTGATCTGTGACTTGTGTGTATTGTATTGACCTGTGACTTGTGTGTATTGTATTGATCTGTGACTTGTGTGTATTGTATTGACCTGTGACTTGTGTGTATTGTAGTGACCTGTGACTTGTGTGTATTGTATTTACCTGTGACTTGTGTGTATTGTATTGATCTGTGACTTGTGTGTATTGTATTGACCTGTGACTTGTGTGTATTGTATTGACCTGTGACTTGTGTGTATTGTATTGATCTGTGACTTGTGTGTATTGTATTGACCTGTGACTTGTGTCTATTGTATTGACCTGTGACTTGTGTGTATTGTAGTGACCTGTGACTTGTGTGTATTGTAGTGACCTGTGACTTGTGTGTATTGTATTTACCTGTGACTTGTGTGTATTGATCTGTGACTTGTGTGTATTGTATTGACCTGTGACTTGTGTGTATTGTATTGATCTGTGACTTGTGTGTATTGTATTGATCTGTGACTTGTGTGTATTGACCTGTGACTTGTGTGTATTGACCTGTGACTTGTGTGTATTGTATTGATCTGTGACTTGTGTGTATTGTATTGACCTGTGACTTGTGTGTATTGTAGTGACCTGTGACTTGTGTGTATTGTATTTACCTGTGACTTGTGTGTATTGTATTGATCTGTGACTTGTGTGTATTGTATTGACCTGTGACTTGTGTGTATTGTATTGACCTGTGACTTGTGTGTATTGTAGTGACCTGTGACTTGTGTGTATTGTATTGACCTGTGACTTGTGTGTATTGTATTGACCTGTGACTTGTGTGTATTGTATTGATCTGTGACTTGTGTGTATTGACCTGTGACTTGTGTGTATTGACCTGTGACTTGTGTGTATTGTATTGATCTGTGACTTGTGTGTATTGACCTGTGACTTGTGTGTATTGTATTGACCTGTGACTTGTGTGTATTGTATTGACCTGTGACTTGTGTGTATTGTATTGATCTGTGACTTGTGTGTATTGACCTGTGACTTGTGTGTATTGACCTGTGACTTGTGTGTATTGTATTGATCTGTGACTTGTGTGTATTGATCTGTGACTTGTGTGTATTGACCTGTGACTTGTGTGTATTGTAGTGACTTGTGTGTATTGTATTGATCTGTGACTTGTGTGTATTGCATTGACCTGTGACTTGTGTGTATTGTAGTGACCTGTGACTTGTGTGTATTGTAGTGACCTGTGACTTGTGTGTATTGTATTGACCTGTGACTTGTGTGTATTGTATTGATCTGTGACTTGTGTGTATTGTATTGACCTGTGACTTGTGTGTATTGTATTGACCTGTGACTTGTGTGTATTGTATTGATCTGTGACTTGTGTGTATTGTATTGACCTGTGACTTGTGTGTATTGTATTGATCTGTGACTTGTGTGTATTGTAGTGACCTATGACTTGTGTGTATTGTATTGATCTGTGACTTGTGTGTATTGTATTGATCTGTGACTTGTGTGTACTGTATTGACCTGTGACTTGTGTGTATTGATCTGTGACTTGTGTGTATTGTATTGATCTGTGACTTGTGTGTATTGTATTGACCTGTGACTTGTGTGTATTGTATTGACCTGTGACTTGTGTGTATTGATCTGTGACTTGTGTGTATTGTATTGACCTGTGACTTGTGTGTATTGTATTGATCTGTGACTTGTGTGTATTGTATTGATCTGTGACTTGTGTGTATTGTATTGACCTGTGACTTGTGTGTACTGTATTGATCTGTGACTTGTGTGTATTGATCTGTGACTTGTGTGTATTGTATTGATCTGTGACTTGTGTGTATTGTATTGACCTGTGACTTGTGTGTATTGTATTGACCTGTGACTTGTGTGTATTGATCTGTGACTTGTGTGTATTGTATTGACCTGTGACTTGTGTGTATTGTATTGATCTGTGACTTGTGTGTATTGTATTGATCTGTGACTTGTGTGTATTGTATTGATCTGTGACTTGTGTGTATTGTATTGATCTGTGACGTGTGTGTATTGTATTGATCTGTGACTTGTGTGTATTGACCTGTGACTTGTGTGTATTGACCTGTGACTTGTGTGTATTGTATTGATCTGTGACTTGTGTGTATTGTATTGACCTGTGACTTGTGTGTATTGTATTGACCTGTGACTTGTGTGTATTGTATTGACCTGTGACTTGTGTGTATTGTATTGATCTGTGACTTGTGTGTATTGTATTGATCTGTGACTTGTGTGTATTGTATTGATCTGTGACGTGTGTGTATTGTATTGATCTGTGACTTGTGTGTATTGACCTGTGACTTGTGTGTATTGACCTGTGACTTGTGTGTATTGTATTGATCTGTGACTTGTGTGTATTGTATTGACCTGTGACTTGTGTGTATTGTATTGATCTGTGACTTGTGTGTATTGACCTGTGACTTGTGTGTATTGTAGGTATATTTGAGCTGCCACCTATTGGAGAAGCCCTGAAGCCAGCATCCAGCCCTATACCGTTAACTCTAATCTGTGACTCTATACGAGACGGAGGTAACCTGGGAACGTTAATACGCACTGCAGCAGCTGTTGGCTGTCACACTGTCATCGCATTAAAAGGTACCAATGTTGCCAACTGTTTGCAAAGGCATCATTTTAGATGATTTATTAAGAAAGTTGCATTTCTCCAATTTTGTATTTGTATAATGATATTGTTAAACGCGTATGGTGCCAATCTATCCCCCTCCCCCCCCCCCACCCCCACACACTCCTGCAGGTATTTTTGAAGAACTTTGGGTTAAATTTGATCATGACCTGCTACCGTGGCATCCGTGGTCCAGTGATAAGAGCGTTGGATTTGGAATCGATCGGTCCCGGGTTCGATACTCGGTCAGACCACATATGTAGTGTCATTTAGAAAGGCACCTCACACACATTGCTTAGTACTGGTTAACCATCCCGGGTTCGATACTCGGTCAGACCACATATGTAGTGTCATTTAGAAAGGCACCTCACACACATTGCTTAGTACTGGTTAACCACTTAGGTCGGCTAAGCTTGCCCAGGAAAAAACATGTCTACGTCCCCGCAAGGTGTTTGACATTGATGGAACATACATACATACATACCGTAATGGTTATAATATTCTATATAACGTATTTTAAAAGGAGAAGTTGTTAGAATATTTGGCATTATGGTAGTTGTTATTTATCGGCACTTTATATTACCAAAAAGAATGATCATGCACATTGTATTTCTGTTCTATTGATACATTCAATTTTCACATCTCTCCCTCGTTTATTGGGGGTGATACCTCCAGGTGTGTATTGGGGGTGATACCTCCAGGTGTTTATTGGGAGTGATACCTCCAGGTGTTTATTGGGGGTGATACCTCCAGGTGTTTATTGGGAGTGATACCTCCAGGTGTTTATTGGCGGTGATACCTCCATATGTGTATTGGGGTGATACCTCCAGGTGTGTATTGGGGGTGATACCTCCAGGTGTGTATTGGGGGTGATACCTCCAGATATGTATTGGGGGTGATACCTCCAGGTGTGTATTGGGGGTGATACCTCCAGGTGTGTATTGGGGGTGATACCTCCAGATGTGTATTGGGGGTGATACCTCCAGGTGTGTATTGGGGGTGATACCTCCAGGTGTGTATTGGGTGTGATACCTCCAGATGTGTATTGGGGGCGATACCTCCAGATGTGTATTGGGGTTGATACCTCCAGGTGTGTATTGGGGGTGATACCTCGAGGTGTGTATTGGGGGTGATACCTCCAGGTGTGTATTGGGTGTGATACCTCCAGATGTGTATTGGGGGCGATACCTCCAGATGTGTATTGGGGGTGATACCTCCAGGTGTGTATTGGGGGTGATACCTCGAGGTGTGTATTGGGGGTGATACCTCCAGATGTGTATTGGGGGTGATACCTCCAGGTGTGTATTGGGGTGATACCTCCAGATGTGTATTGGGGGTGATACCTCCAGATGTTTATTGGGGGCGATACCTCCAGATGTGTATTGGGGGTGATACCTCCAGGTGTGTATTGGGGGTGATACCTCCAGGTGTGTATTGGGGGTGATACCTCCAGGTGTGTATTGGGGGTGATACCTCCAGATGTGTATTGGGGGTGATACCTCCATGTGTTTATTGGGGACGATACCTCCAGATGTGTATTGGGGGTGATACCTCCAGGTGTGTATTGGGGGTGATACCTCCAGGTGTGTATTGGGGGTGATACCTCCATGTGTTTATTGGGGACGATACCTCCAGATGTGTATTGGGGGCGATACCTCCAGATGTGTATTGGGGGTGATACCTCCATGTGTTTATTGGGGACGATACCTCCAGATGTGTATTGGGGGTGATACCTCCAGGTGTGTATTGGGGGTGATACCTCCAGATGTGTATTGGGGTGATACCTCCAGATGTGTATTGGGGGTGATACCTCCAAATGTGTATTGGGGGTGATACCTCCAGATGTGTATTGTGGGTGATACCTCCAGATGTGTATTGGGGGTGATACCTCCAGGTGTGTATTGGGGGTGATACCTCCAGATGTGTATTGGGGTGATACCTCCAGGTGTGTATTGGGGGTGATACCTCCAGATGTGTATTGGGGGTGATACCTCGAGGTGTTTATTGGGGACGATACCTCCAGATGTGTATTGGGGGTGATACCTCCAGATGTGTATTGGGGGTGATCCCTGATTCGCTTACATGCTAGGTGTGTAGCACTGATACACCAGACCTCTGTTTATAGTCCCATCCAAACGATTGTTAATATTGTTAAGGTCAGGCGTAGGATCGGTCAATAAACATTACTTTTTCACTTGCTACCTCAACCTTAAAGCGAGTATATTTATTGCTTAGAACCATTTAACAGTGTAACCTCCATAACATATGTTGGCAAGTTGCATTGGTTACTTATATTAAGGTTTAGGCAGTCAACTTCAAATCACTGCTGTATATTGCGGTCCGCCTCCGTGGTCGAGTGGTTAAGGTAGCTGACTTGTATACCACTGTAACCTATCATCACTGATGGTCACGGGTTCGAGCCCCGCTCAGGCCGTGTCTCATTTATATGAAAAAGTTGGCAGTTTCTTACGGAGGTTGGTGCACCCAAGTACTGGTTCACCGCTGGAGCCTGCCCAGGAAAGGTGTTGTTAGGTAAACTGCCCGCCGGCGATATAGCCCAAAATGGTGCTGATGCAGGCGTAAAACCCGAAATATAACATGACTGCTGTATATTGCTTCGAAGGGGCACTTCACTTGACTTTTGTTACAGTTAAATGTATTGTTAACTAAGCACAAATATGTAATAATACTAATCTACAATTGTTGTAAGCAAGATTTGTTTTTGTAATGAAGTGTGTGTTTGCCGTGTCAGAGTGCTTTCTTGTTTACACATTTCCTTGTTTACACATTTCCTTGTTTACACATTTCCTTGTTTACTCATTTCCTTGTTTACACATTTCCTTGTTTACACATTTCCTTGTTTACACATTTCCTTGTTTACACATTTCCTTGTTTACACATTTCCTTGTTTACTCATTTCCTTGTTTACACATTTCCTTGTTTACACATTTCCTTGTTTACACATTTCCTTGTTTACACATTTCCTTGTTTACACATTTCCTTGTTTACACATTTCCTTGTTTACTCATTTCCTTGTTTGCACATTTCCTTGTTTACACATTTCCTTGTTTACACATTTCCTTGTTTACACATTTCCTTGTTTACATATTTCCTTGTTTACACATTTCCTTGTTTACACATTTCCTTGTTTACACATTTCCTTGTTTACACATTTCATGGATACCATTTAAAACACTTTGTTTGCGTGTTTTACGTTTATTTATCGTCGCTACCGGTTGCACATATGAGCGACACCTCCTGAATAGATTAGTCATTTTAGATTTTTGGAGGATAGTGCAATGATACAGACAGAGACCAATTCCAGAGGCGTAAAACCCGAAATATAACATAATCATATGTACTGACTTTGACTCTGATATTTACAGGTTGTGTGGATATTTGGAACGGCAAGGTACTACGTTCAGCAGCTGGCTGTCATTTCCGCGTTCCGATTCACAGCAACATCACCTGGTCACAGCTACCGTCACTGCTTCCACTAGCAGAAAATATTAAGGTGTTCATAGCGGACAATAATCAGATGACAGATGAACTGAGACAGTCCCTGGCGGGTACGTTAGAGGCCGTGGACGATATTGAACAGCTACAAGAAATGGAACCTGAAGAAACTAATGACTCGGACACTGAATTTGGGAAGCCTAGTGCCCTAGAAGTAGATTATGATGATATTGAACATGGTCGTGAAACTGAAATTGTAAATAAACTGAAACAAAACAAACATGCAAAATTAGCAGACAATGTAGAAGACGAGTCTTACGGAAATATCCGAGTTTTATCTGCGTACAGAAAAGCACCAGTTGGTGTTGAAATGTATGATAATGTAGACTACACTAGTAAGCATGCTGTGTTAGTGATTAGTGGAGAGACTTCGGGCATATCGTTACCTGCCAGGAAGTTGGCGTATGATCATTATGGGGAGTGTGTCACTATACCAATGGAAGGTGACGTGGAGAGTTTGAACTGTGCGATAGCAGGGAGTGTGATCATGTATGAAGCTGCGAGACAATTCAGGAGTGTTAAGGTCGATACTAATATTGCTAGTACTATACATTCTGACACGGATGATAATTAAAGAGACAATTCAGGACAGTTTAGGTCGATACTATACATGAAAACACCGATGACATACATGCAAACACGGACGACATACATACAAACACGGACGACAAGTAAAGAGACAATTCAGGACAGTTTAGATCAATACTATACATGAAAACACGGACGACATACATGCAAACACGGACAACATACATACAAACACGGATGACAAGTAAAGAGACAATTCAGGACAGTTTCGGTCGATATTACTATACATGCAAACACGGACGACATACATGCAAACACGGACGACATACATGCAAACACGGACGACATACATGCAAACACAGACGACAAGTAATGAGATAATTCTGGACTGTTTAGGTTGATACTATTGCAAACACTGATGATATACATGCAAACACGGACGACATACATGCAAACACGGACGACATACATGCAAACACGGATGACAAGTAATGAGATAATTCTGGACTGTTTAGGTTGATACTTTTGCAAACACTGATGATATACATGTATACACGGACGACATACATGTAAACACGGACGACATACATGCAAACACGGACGACAGTTAAAGAGACAATTCAGGACAGATTAGGTCGATACTATACATGCAAACACGGACGACAAGTAAAGAGACAATTCAGGACAGTTTAGGTCGATACTATACATGAAAACACGGACGACATACATGCAAACACGGACGACATACATGCATACACGACAACATACATGCAAACACGGACGACAAGTAAAGACAATTCTGGACTGTTTAGGTTGATACTATACGTGCAAATACGGACAAGTAGTGACAATTCAATACTGTTATGGTCAATATTATAGTCATGCAAACACAGACGACAAGTAAATACTACTGTTGAACCTGACAACCATAAGCTGTATAGCTTTCTGTCCAAATCCTTATTTCAATTGTTGTAAATAAAATGTACATGATAGAAAATAAATATGTTTAAACCAACCTGATGTAAGCTACCAATAAAAGGAATTACAAAACGTGTCTGCTTTGGAAAGGTGGTTGCGTAATAGAGGTGAAAATTCATTGCCATTTCAGGATTAGTCTGTAGTTTGCTGTCTAATACAGATTGAATGCTAACACTACACTTTATGTTAATGGTTCTCCGTTCGATCCATCCTACCAAATAAACTTGTTGTTTACGTTAGTGATGCCCGGTGTTGATCCACTTGACCAATAAACTCCTTCTTTGAATGCATAGACTTTTCTATCTTTACCTCAGATAGTCAGTATATCAGAATTTGACTCCGTCTTCAGCTTAGACATTATTCCTACTTGTGAGAAATATTACCCGTAATGGAAACCGTGTTAAATCTAATTCTAATGAAGGTGATGTTAAATCTAATTCTAATGAAGGTGTAGTTAAATCTAATACTAATGAAGGTGTAGTTAAATCTAATTCTAATGAAGGTGTAGTTAAATCTAATACTAATGAAGGTGTAGTTAAATCTAATACTAATGAAGGTGTTGTTAAATCTAATTCTAATGAAGATTATGTTAAATCTAATACTAATGAAGATGTTGTTAAATCTAATACTAATGAAGGTGTTGTGAAATCTAATTCTAATGAAGATGATGTTAAATCTAATACTAATGAAGATGTTGTTAAATCTAATACTAATGAAGATGTTGTTAAATCTAATACTAATGAAGGTGTTGTGAAATTTAATACTAATGAAGATGTTGTTAAATCTAATACTAATGAATGTGTAGTTAAATCTAATTCTAATGAAGGTGCTGTTAAATCTAATACTAATGAAGGTGTTGTTAAATCTAATACTAATGAAGGTGTTGTTAAATCTAATTCTAATGAAGGTGTTGTTAAATCTAATGCTAATGAAGGTGTTGTTAAATCTAATTCTAATGAAGGTGTTGTTAAATCTAATTCTAATGAAGGTGATGTTAAATCTAATTCTAATGAAGGTGTTGTTAAATCTAATTCTAATGAAGGTGTTGTTAAATCTAATACTAATGAAGGTGTTGTTAAATCTAATTCTAATGAAGGTGTTGTTAAATCTAATGCTAATGAAGGTGTTGTTAAATCTAATTCTAATGAAGGTGTTGTTAAATCTAATTCTAATGAAGGTGATGTTAAATCTAATTCTAATGAAGGTGTTGTTAAATCTAATTCTAATGAAGGTGTTGTTAAATCTAATACTAATGAAGGTGTTGTTAAATCTAATTCTAATGAAGGTGTTGTTAAATCTAATGCTAATGAAGGTGTTGTTAAATCTAATTCTAATGAAGGTGTTGTTAAATCTAATACTAATGAATGTGTAGTTAAATCTAATTCTAATGAAGGTGCTGTTAAATCTAATACTAATGAAGGTGTTGTTAAATCTAATACTAATGAAGGTGTTGTTAAATCTAATTCTAATGAAGTGTTGTTAATCTAATGCTAATGAAGGTGTTGTAAATCTAATTCTAATGAAGGTGTTGTTAAATCTAATTCTAATGAAGGTGATGTTAAATCTAATTCTAATGAAGGTGTTGTTAAATCTAATTCTAATAAAGGTGTTGTTAAATCTAATACTAATGAAGGTGTTGTTAAATCTAATTCTAATGAAGGTGTTGTTTAAATCTAATACTAATGCATATGTTGTTAAATCTAATACTAATGAAGGTGTTGTTAAATCTAATACTAATGAAAGTGATGTTAAATCTAATACTAATGAAGATGTTGTTAAATCTAATACTAATGAAAGTGATGTTAAATCTAATACTAATGAAGGTGACGTTAAATCTAATACTAATGAATGTGTTGTTAAATCTAATACTAATGAAGGTGTTGTTAAATCTAATACTAATGAAGGTGTTGTTAAATCTAATGCTAATGAAGGTGTTGTTAAATCTAATGCTAATGAAGGTGTTGTTAAATCTAATGCTAATGAAGGTGTTGTTAAATCTAATACTAATGAAGGTGTTGTTAAATCTAATGCTAATGAAGGTGTTGTTAAATCTAATGCTAATGAAGGTGTTGTTAAATCTACTACTAATGACGGTGTTGTAAATGATAGTAATGAGGCCGTTTTGCCTCTGGAGCAAGATTTTTGAGAAATATAGTATCATCCTCCTCGCTTCTCCCTAATTTGAGCCCAGCTTAGTGAAAGAAAACTCTTACACCGTTTTGAAACAGTGAAAGATGGCATTTTCACTGCCACTGGTTGCATTTCCGTATTCCTGTGCAGTTATATGTACTTTTGTATTTTAGATATTTTCTGAACAGATAATTATTAAGTAATATATTCTAATGAATTTGTTTTTTTTGTCTGTAGTTTTTTATATTGACTGCAAACAGAAACTAACTTGAAAACGTTACCGTAATTATTTCTTATTACGGACATTCACACAGAAGTGGTTGTGCTGTTGTGTATTGTAGTGCAATGAGGCTACCGAACGGGCAGTTAAAATGAATAAAATTTGAAAAGAAATATATTATATTAGCCAAAATCATTGGTAGTGATAAAAGATCACTCGATGAAATAAAACCCTATCTTACACTAATAAACACAAATATCCTCTATATCTTACACTAATTAACACAAATATCCTCTATATCTTACACTAATTAACACAAATATCCTCTATATCTTACACTAATTAACACAAATAGCCGAGATATCTTAACTAATGAAACACAATATCCGCTAGATCTGACACTAATAAACACAAAGAGACGCTATATCTTACACGAAGAGAAACAAATAGCCTCTATATCTTACACTAATAAACAAATAAATCCTCGACTATCTTACACGAAGGAACAAATAGCGCTATAATCTTACACTAAGGAGAACACAAATATCCGCTATATCTTACACTAATTAACACACATATCCTCTTTATCGGCACTAATTAACACAAATATCCTCTAGATCTTACCGAATAAACACAAATATCCTCGAGATCGGACACTAAGGACCACACATCCTCTATATCTTACACGAAGGAACAACAAATATCCTCTATATCTTACATTAATAAACACAAATAGCCTCTATATCTTACACTAATAAACACAAATAGCCTCTATATCTTACACTAATAAACACAAATAGCCTCTATATCTTACACTAATAAACACAAATAGCCTCTATATCTTACACTAATAAACACAAATAGCCTCTATATCTTACACTAATAAACACAAATATCCTCTATATCTTACACTAATAAACACAAATATCCTCTATATCATACACTAATAAACACAAATATTCTCTATATCTTACACTAAGAAACACACATATCCTCTATATCTTACACTAATAAACACAAATATCCTCTATATCTTACACTAATAAACACACATATCCTCTATATCTTACACTAATAAACACAAATATCCTCTATATCTTACACTAATAAACACAAATATCCTCTATATCTTACACTAATAAACACAATTATCCTCTATATTTAAACACAAATATCCTCTATAGCTTACACTAATAAACACAAATAGCCTCTATATCTTACACTAATAAACACAAATATCCTCTATATCTTACACTAATAAACACAAATATCCTCTATATCTTACACTAATAAACACAAATATCCTCTATATCTTACACTAATAAACACAAATATCCTCTATATCTTACACTAATAAACACAAATATCCTCTATATCTTACACTAATAAACACAAATATCCTCTATATCTTACACTAATAAACACAAATATCCTCTATATCTTACACTAATTAACACAAATATCCTCTATATCTTACACTAATTAACACAAATATCCTCTATATCTTACACTAATTAACACAAATATCCTCTATATCTTACACTAATTAACACAAATATCCTCTATATCTCCCGCTGAACAGCAGGAGGGGATATAGAAGTGATTTCCATCCGTCCCCCAGCTGTTTGTTCAGAGAACAGTTTGCATCCTTATCCGGTCACAGACAAACTTAGATTTCAATTGGCAATTTTGGTTGTTGATCGTATCGACTCCATAACTCTTTCGGATGGGACTTTAATCTGTGGTGTCGTGTTGGTGCTTTACACCGTGCAGGTAAAGGAACCAGAGATGGCTTTGGAATGGGTCTCTGTCTGTATTGCACAATCCTCCAAAATCGAAACTGCCTAATCTCTTCAGGAGGTGTTGCTCATATGGGCAACTGTTAGCGACGATAAATAAACGTAAAACACACCTGTGATGAGAGACGACCTGTCCACATTTTGCCATTTCCGTGGCCTGCTGGTGGTATCTAAAGGTTTAACTGTAATTATCTTGTGTGTGTGTTTTACGTTTATTTATCATCGCTACCAGTTACTCATATGAGCGACGCCTCCTGGAGAGATTAGTCATTTTAGATTTTTGGAGGATAATGCAATGATACAGACAGAGACCCATTCCAGAGTCTCC
Organism: Archivesica marissinica; assembly: GCA_014843695.1. Lineage (NCBI taxonomy): Eukaryota > Metazoa > Mollusca > Bivalvia > Venerida > Vesicomyidae > Archivesica > Archivesica marissinica. The sequence goes on along the minus strand of CM026403.1, from coordinate 63,197,896 downwards.
TCTGGTTCTTTTACATGCACAGTGTAAAGCACCGACACGAGAGCTCGGTTTAACGTCCCATCTGAAAGACTGTTAATTTTATTAGGGTCAGACGGGGGAGCGAACCTGCGATCCCTGGATTACCAGTCCAGCGTGTTACCACTGGACTACAGATCCGTCTGTCTTAAGCTGTTGGTGCGACGACTTTATACCCACCACCCCAATCAAACACTAAAACAAATGATCATACCTGCGA
>CM026403.1:63154242-63196661 GCA_014843695.1 Archivesica marissinica | reverse complement strand
TCAACCGGTTTGAAAGCGGAACAAGGGGATGGTATCAACTGTGATATCACCGAGGAAGTTGGCTCTAAATTACAGTCAAAGATAGACTCCGTGTCATATAACGGCGCAAAGATTAAGCGATCTGAGCAAATTAAGACTTTGCAAGATCTCCAACCCGGAGTAAGGGTAGGACGAAAGAAAACACTGCACATTGATCCGGCTATTCCACTCAGTCGATGTTCGGCCATCTCACAAAGAATCAGCGAGAACATGGAGCCATATTTCCAATGGGAAATGTGTGTGAGTCCTCCATCCTTGTTCAATGAGGAAGCCGGTGAAGTCTGAATTAGCTAACGCACTGTATAAGGATGTAGCAGATACTAGGCCATCTGGTGAGCAAATGCGTGTTGTCGACGGCGGTTGGCTTCTTCACTACATACGGTGGAAACACAACACATACCAGGAAGTCTTCGAGCAGTACTCGTCATATCTCACACATCAATTCGGTCAGTGTATTGTTGTATTCGATGGATATCCTGAGTTTTCAACTAAGGATCACGAACACCACCAATGCAAATCAGATCGACTTCCGGCCGCTACAATAGAAATGAACCCGTCACGTCGTAGGTACAAGGATCAGGAAGCGTTCTTTGCTAACATTGCAAATAAAGTTGCCTTCATTGCTATGCTCACTGATCACTTGGAAGCAAATGATCATATAATAAAGCAAGCACAAGCAGATGCCGATACACTAATAGTCTCTACCGCACTAGATTATGCCAAGAACCAGCAAACTGTTGAAGTAATCGCAAATGACACGGACATCTTGGTTTTGTTTCTGCATCACTGGAAAGAGGATATGGCGAACATATACGTTCATAAGGTCATCGGAGGAACAAGGCGAAAACTAGTGGGGCCTTCCACAATTCATTCCGTAAAGGATGTGTCATCAAAGGTTGATCCAGTCATTAAAAAAACCATTCTGTTCATACATGCATGGAGTGGATGTGACACAACATCTTCAACATTCGGACATAGCAAGACTAAACTGATGAAAACTATAGCAAAAGACCGCTCAATTCAAGCGATTGCCGACAATTTCTATTCAGCTGAAACTCAGGACACAGTCGGGAAGCTTGGCATAGATTTATTCACTTTGTTGTTTGGTGAATATTGCAAGGAAAGGACTCTGACGACCATTCGCTTTCACAAGTACCAGACGATGATTGCGCAGTCAAACATCTTGGAACCGCAACGAATGCCTCCGACAGTACGTGCCGCCCATTTCCACAGCCTCAGGGTATTTCTACAAACTATTCAGTGGATGAACTTGGATACTGAAGTGCTTGATCCATGCTCATGGGGTTGGCAACATGATCGTTCCGGACTTGTACCATTAATGACGGACATGGACGTAGCACCGGAGAGTGTGTTGAAATTCATTAGGTGCAAGTGTAAAAATCCCAACCAATGTGGTACGAACTTGTGTACATGTTTCAAGCATGGAATCCAGTGTGTTGAGGCTTGCGAAGGATGTCATGGTGTAAGCTGTAAAAACACTGTCAGAGTCGATATCCAAGAATAATTGATAGCCTACATGAAACAAAAACAGTAAACAATGAGTCAGAATGACGCGAGTTGACTGGTAGCCAATATTTTCGTTTTTTCCGCCAAAATGGACGCCATCTTGGATTTCGTCATGATTACGTCATCACATCAATTTGGTCCATTGACCCCAATGAAGAGTAATCATATTTGTAACCTCATGCCAATTTGCATTATCATACCTAGACCAGAAGTGACTAGAGACTTAAATGTGTTAGCCCTATCCCTCATCTTGATGGATCTTCGATTGGGTCTTGGGGCCGAAATTTCAAAGTGCTGGGAAAAACATTCCCCAAGCCCAATTCATGGGGATTTTTTTTCTGATGCGCTATGGGGTGTACTGATTCAGAAAAACTAAAAATTATTTTTCCTTTACTTTTTTCCTGCAAAATGTTCATATTGGAGTTATACAACCAGACTAAAGGAGGATATGTTGGACATTGATCTGAATGAGAGTGGATATTCTGTGTGCACCATATGTCGGACATTGATCTGAATGAGAGTGGATATTCTGTGTGCACCATATGTCGGATATTGATCTGAATGAGAGTGGATATTCTGTGTGCACCATATGTCGGACATTGATCTGAATGAGAGTGGATATTCTGTGTGCACCATATGTCGGACATTGATCTGAATGAGAGTGGATATTCTGTGTGCACCATATGTCGGACATTGATCTGAATGAGAGTGGATATTCTGTGTGCACCATATGTCGGACATTGATCTGAATGAGAGTGGATATTCTGTATGCACCATATATATGATACACTTTTATAATGTTACTGTTATTCGCAGACGATATGTTTATATTTGGTAAATCACCACCTGAACTACAAATTAAACTAACTTAAATTGTGTAAGCGTATTTTAAATGTAAGGGTTTTACATGAGTTTACTGGGAGATATAGGCAGATACTCCCCCTTCTATTATTTCCCCATACATATCAACATATGGCATGTGTTCATATAGACTATAGTATAACTAGTCTGACTTACATTGCTATATGAAACCGTGGCTGACGTGACAGGAAATATTATATATTGAATAGTATATAAAATAATAATGTTTAGGGCGAATCGACCCGGGGCGAACGTGCAACTAGGGCGGAACAACTTCTTTCTTTCTTTTCCTCCGTATGCCCTTCCAATTATGGAACACCAAGATGATCCCTGGTCACATCTTGTATTAGTATGAATATGTCGGTATATTCCTCATACACGTAAATATAAAATCACTGGCTAAAAATAAAATATAACTCTTCACCACGTCGAGACCTCCACCCATGCATCTATATACAGGTACATGTAGATAGTTCACGCACAGCTAATGAATTTTGTACAGTGCAGGGACAGTTTATAAATCGGTGGGTATTCATAGGTACATGTAGTTAGATCAGCACATATTACACTGCAGCGAAAGTGTCCGTTTGGTATGTAACTTGTGGCACAGATCCGTTGACAATCTCATTATGGCGTCAATATCTTCCGGTTTGGTGAAAATATGGCTGAAGTGAGTACAGTCTATAATCAGCTTTGTAATGGCAACTTTTTCGGTGAAATATCTCCTCCAGTTATCGACTCCTATCACTGAAGCGACGAGGTGTTTCATCTTGGATAAGCCCTCTTTTCGGACCTCGTGTAGAACAGGACATGTGGTGAGCATGTGTACAATGTCTTCACTTTCCATTGCACAGCATTTACATAGTGGATCTTCAGTTTGTTGATTACATTTATGTTTCGTAGCTTGTAGCATATATGTGCCTGTCATCATGCGGCCTTTTGTAATACCTTTTTTCACGTCCGATACCGTCGAGTATAGGGTTCGCCAGACTGAGTGGGTTACACCTATTTGCAGTCCTGCTTTGGCCAAGAACTTTAGAGACGATTTGTCGATAATGTCACCATTCAATTTATCAGTCCAGTAACTGTTAACAGCTTGTTTTACTTGTATTTTCCAGCTCAGTTTAGTTGTTAGATGGTCCCTCAGTGTAGAGATATCTGGGAGTCCATATAGTAGTAGAACCTCAGCAACTCTATGGTAGAAGCTCAGATGACAATCCAGGTTTATAGCTATTTGCCTTTCGCTTAGTTTTTGGATGGTTTCGTTTTCACATGTTAGTATGTTGAACAGAAAACTCAGCTGACGTTTGTGGATTTCTGCTTCCACCGGCAGGGCTCCTAATAAGAGGTACACTATTCCAGTGGCAGTTCGGTCTGGAAGCGATTGCACTTTCCGCAGCATTTTCATATGGAACCTTGTTAACATTGATGTTTGCAATAAAGTCAGTGGCAACACCTCAAGCCCATACAGAAGCCTGGGGAGCACATAGCATTGGTATATCCTGAGTGATACTGCTGGGTTAAGTCCGTTTGATCCGTGAAATCCGGTATTTATCAATGAGTACATAGTTCTTCTAGCTAGACTGAGTCTTTCGTCAATATTAATTTCGTTTTCCCGGGTTTCTGCGCGTAATATACCTAGATGAGTGGTTTTGCCACTGGGCATCAGTTCAGTTTCACCAAGGGTCCATTCCAAGTCCGTTTTTCTATAGCGCGTTGTCTTATTAATAACTATGGCATTAGATTTAGTTGGATGTATAGTAACTCGATCCTGTTTGGCATGTCGAGAGGCAACATCTAACATGCATTGTAGCTCCTCTTTGCATTCCGACATCAGGCACACATCATCAGCAACAGTGGGACACCCGATATAGGTATTACCGATGGATAGTCCGAGTCCTTGGTTCTTCAATTCAACCAGCACACTATTGATGTATGTCTTATATAGGAATGTTGACAACACATCACCTTGTCGGACTCCTTGACGGATATCGAAGCTAGGTCCAAGCTCGCCGAGCCATTTCACACGTGATGATAGTCCAGAGTACATATTCTTAATTAAAGTCCATAGTGTTGGATGGATGCCACTTTCATATAACTTATCAAGAAGGATGGTGTGACAGACTACGTCAAATGCTTTCCGACTGTCAAGTGTAACTAGGAATAGTGGTGTTTTCGTGGTACATTTCACTTCTGCCCTAGCCTCTGACACTAGTAATGCTGCCATTAGTGGTGAGAGTCCTTCCGTGAAACAACTCATAGTGCGAACGTGTAATTAGGGCGATGTCACCCATAATCGTGATTGTAAATATATTTCAATTCTCACGCTAGCACCAAATATGGCGGCGACCATGAAAACATGTTTGCCAAAATTATATTGTCGCTTACCATCAATTTCCTCCACAAGGTATTATACAAGGAAAACGAGGCGCAGTGTTCAAGATGTGTTATCTACCGATGAAGATATTGAACGAAGCAAACGAACACATTCAGCAACGGATCCGAGAAAAAATCCGTATCTTGCATTCGAACCACACGATCCAGTGCAAAGAACGTTGAGAGATGCTGCAAGCAGGGGAGATAGACCCCCTAAATTCACTAATAATCCCTTTAAACAGAAGCATCAAATACAATCAAAAGCAACAAGAATGGGTGATTATCCTAAAATCCGGACACCCTACTACGAAGATATGTCATTTCCGACTAACACAGATCAGTCAGGTGTGAAAGGACGAATGAACAGAGATGCAAATAATGAGATGCCATTCCATTTTGAGAAATTAGAGGAACAAGACAAAAGATTTGGGTAATGATGAATTCGGTATACTTGATATTGCAGCCAATTTGTATGTATGTATGTTCCATTAATGTAGACATGTTTTCCTGGGCAAGCTTAGGTGACCTAAGACTAAGTGGTTAACCAGTACTAAGCAATGTGTGTGAGGTGCATTGCTCAATGACGCTACATACCTGGCCTACATTTTGTTTCTACTGTGTCAAAATAAAGTTCTCCGTTATACAGGGCTCATTCTAGGTCATGACTAAGTGTAGTGAAGATCGGAATAGTTTTTCCGAGTCGGGCCGGTCTTCCGGGAGGTGGTGCCATCTATTGGATGGTTGGCAATGAACTGCGTTGACTGCTTTGTTGAACGGTAAATACAGGGTTCATTCTAGGTCAGAATTTTTGGGAGAAGTGAGAAAGCGCGTGATCGCTTCCTTAAATGGTGTTCTTTAATATACTTCTGCAAAATAAGGTTAAAATGCACAGTACAACCATTAAATACAATATTTGAATAGAAGGAGTGCTTTATAATGGGCCAGTGTATCTTACTAGACAAAAGTTTGTTTGAAAATCGTAAAAACCAAAAAATATAGATAGGGTACTTCATAATGGGACAGTGTATCTTACTGGATAAATCATTGTATGAATATTGTGATTTTATTTTTTTAGGGATAAGTGGGGCCCCCTCTAGAATGATCCCTGGACGATATATATTATAATTAAGAAATAATAAGTATCAACCGTTGTATATCGCAGAATAACCTGAGTTTGAAGTTCTTATGCGTAGAAATATATCACGAAGGCCCGAGTGATATATTTCTACGCATAAGAACGACAAACGAGTGTTATTCTGCGATATACCACGGTTGTTACTTATTATTTCGATTCTAACACGACTTCTAATAATTTTAGACGAGAATCAAAGGAGTATTTTCTTCAAACGCCATGCTACTCCGCTGCATTTGGCTTTCGAAATTTCCTCCCGCGTAAGGATATTTGACCTTATTTTTTATGGAAAATATCAATCTAGTGCATAAATGAACAAAAGTTGTAACTGATCAATAATTTTATTTATTTTGTCAAATAAAACTGTACAGAATAGTAACAAGACGGACAAGAGATTATCTGATTCTAAAAATAGCTCACTTCCGCGAATTACCACGGTAGTATTTACAAATATCATGTGACTTTCATTCATAAAACTTTACACGCATTGTATAAATGGAATAGCCAAAACACGGTGCGCGTGCAGCATTGTACAAGGTAGGTATATCGCAGAATAACCTGAGGTAGATTTTACTCTACAAGTATGTATGTTATTAGCTGGGTCGTGTTAGAATAATATATATCCACAGTTTCATCAAAATCGATCAACAACTATTTGAGTTAACCTATCCACACATGCAGACGCCACCACAAACGATAACCCCATTTCTAAACATAAAGCAAGAATTACCGTATTGTTATTTTCAGACGGGTGATTATGAGAGCCAGATCTAAGAAGGGTCGCGAGGAACACAAAGAGATCGTGCTGGAAGGGAAGAACCTGATAATTGATGCCCTCACAGCCGGCGCCAGATTGAAGGTCTTGTACTTTAGCGGTGCAGAGACGATGGCTGGCTTTCCTGTCATGTTACTGGGTGATGCTGCTGTGTTCAAGGTTCAGTACAAGCATCTACGGTTGTGGTCGGAAGTGGAGACTCCACAGGGTTTATTAGGTTTGAGTTTTATTATTTGACTAGCAGGGTTCCCTCTCTCTCTCTGAATGTTTGTCTGCGCCACTTCTGTCGCCAATTGAAAAAAACTTGAGCCTATATTAGTTCACAGATAAATATTTGACAAAACATTTTGCACCAAAAATAAAAACAATTACAAAATGCGACAAATTATGAAATATATTCGCCAATTCACAAAATTTAGCACCAATATTTGTTTTTTGGCGACCGACAGCAGGAACCATAAATAACTAGGAAGGAATAGGTAGAGTTACATCTTATAAATAAATCCACATACTTAAGCAGCATTACATCGTATGAAATAAAAGATATTTGAAAAATTCAAATTTTAAGTATGGATAGCAATGCTGCTACACATTCTAACATTATACTTTGTATACTATGTTCAATTGGTAAACAATGTTTTTTTGCGATAAAACAAACTCGAAACCGAAAGTAGGACTTTCCGAGTCGATCGTCACGCACTTGTTTACAACCAGAATGCATCATCCGCACTTGTTTACATTCAGAATGCATCGTCCCCATTTGTCCCACGTTGTCTTTTTTAATTAAATTACTTGAGATGTTGATTCATACCTCTGTTATCTAAGTCTTTTAGGGACCTGTCTACATCCCCGCGAGTGGTTCGGCATTAGAGGAAGATAGATAGATAGTATTCCATGTTCAAAATATATACGTTGTTTTCTACATCCTCTGTTGTTTCACGCACGCGCGCTGTGCATGTTTACATTTCGTGTGTTGATAAACAAATTCGCATATACGACGGTTTATATTTATTGGAATTTTATCGTTTCTGAGCTACTATTTCCATTTTTGTAAACACACACACAGTAGTATTTATATTTTACCCAAAACATCCTTTATAACGATGTAATGCTGCTTTAAAGTCAATTTACAACATTTTTAATATGGAACGTTTTCCAAACTTGCGTACATGTAGGCCACTGGATGTCTAGACTCACCGAAATATGGAACCAGTACGGAACCATACCTGGATTTAGAGAAACATTACTACAGCTCTATTTCCCTTCGTTGCAATATGTCATTTGTCCGTTTTGAGTTCCGGAAAGAAATGGTATTGAGTTCTAAGCTGAATTGTAAGACGCAGCAGAATTTTGAACCAACTATTTGGGTAAAAAAATGTGATTCTTATATATACACAATTACGGTAATTCACTGAAAATAAATGTGCATCTTATATACATGCAATTACGGTAACTCACTGTAAATATTTATATATAAATGCGTGTTTAAGAAAAAAACTTCTCTTCGAGCTCAAAATAGTGAGAAGTAAAAGCAGTTCAAGGAGACTGGTTCCCTCAAAATAGTGAGAAGTAAAAGCAGTTCAAGGAGACTGGTTCCCTCAAAATAGTGAGAAGTAAAAGCAGTTCAAAGAGACTGGTTCCCTCAAAATAGTGAGAAGTAAAAGCAGTTCAAAGAGACTGGTTCCCTCAAAATAGTGAGAAGTAAAAGCAGTTGAAGGAGATTGGTTCCCTCAAAATAGTGAGAAGTAAAAGCAGTTGAAGGAGACTGGTTCCCTCAAAATAGTGAGAAGTAAAAGCAGTTGAAGGAGACTGGTTCCCTCAAAATAGTGAGAAGTAAAAGCAGCTCAAGGAGACTGGTTCCCTCAAATCACCCTCTAGCTTAATTGTTTAACTGTTTCCTTCTTTGTCTGTGCCACTTCTGTCACCAGTTGTAATAAATTGGAGCCAATTTGATCTGTGACTTGTGTGTATTGTATTGACCTGTGACTTGTGTGTATTGTATTGACCTGTGACTTGTGTGTATTGTATTGATCTGTGACTTGTGTGTATTGTATTGACCTGTGACTTGTGTGTATTGTATTGACCTGTGACTTGTGTGTATTGTATTGATCTGTGACTTGTGTGTATTGATCTGTGACTTGTGTGTATTGTATTGATCTGTGACTTGTGTGTATTGTATTGACCTGTGACTTGTGTGTATTGTATTGACCTGTGACTTGTGTGTATTGATCTGTGACTTGTGTGTATTGTATTGACCTGTGACTTGTGTGTATTGTATTGATCTGTGACTTGTGTGTATTGTATTGACCTGTGACTTGTATGTATTGATCTGTGACTTGTGTTATTGATCTGTGACTTGTGTGTATTGTATTGATCTGTGACTTGTGTGTATTGTATTGACCTGTGACTTGTGTGTATTGTATTGACCTGTGACTTGTGTGTATTGTATTGATCTGTGACTTGTGTGTATTGTATTGACCTGTGACTTGTGTGTATTGTATTGATCTGTGACTTGTGTGTATTGTATTGACCTGTGACTTGTGTGTATTGTATTGATCTGTGACTTGTGTGTATTGTATTGACCTGTGACTTGTGTGTATTGTATTGACCTGTGACTTGTGTGTATTGATCTGTGACTTGTGTGTATTGTATTGACCTGTGACTTGTGTGTATTGTATTGATCTGTGACTTGTGTGTATTGTATTGACCTGTGACTTGTGTGTATTGTATTGATCTGTGACTTGTGTGTATTGATCTGTGACTTGTGTGTATTGTATTGATCTGTGACTTGTGTGTATTGTATTGACCTGTGACTTGTGTGTATTGTATTGACCTGTGACTTGTGTGTATTGATCTGTGACTTGTGTGTATTGTATTGACCTGTGACTTGTGTGTATTGTATTGATCTGTGACTTGTGTGTATTGTATTGATCTGTGACTTGTGTGTATTGTATTGACCTGTGACTTGTGTGTATTGTATTGATCTGTGACTTGTGTGTATTGACTGTGACTTGTGTGTATGTATTGATCTGTGACTTGTGTGTATTGTATTGACCTGTGACTTGTGTGTATTGTATTGACCTGTGACTTGTGTGTATTGTATTGATCTGTGACTTGTGTGTATTGTATTGACCTGTGACTTGTGTGTATTGTATTGACCTGTGACTTGTGTGTATTGTATTGATCTGTGACTTGTGTGTATTGTATTGATCTGTGACTTGTGTGTATTGTATTGACCTGTGACTTGTGTGTATTGTATTGATCTGTGACTTGTGTGTATTGACCTGTGACTTGTGTGTATTGACCTGTGACTTGTGTGTATTGTATTGATCTGTGACTTGTGTGTATTGTATTGACCTGTGACTTGTGTGTATTGTATTGACCTGTGACTTGTGTGTATTGTATTGACCTGTGACTTGTGTGTATTGTATTGACCTGTGACTTGTGTGTATTGTATTGATCTGTGACTTGTGTGTATTGACCTGTGACTTGTGTGTATTGACCTGTGACTTGTGTGTATTGTATTGATCTGTGACTTGTGTGTATTGTATTGACCTGTGACTTGTGTGTATTGTATTGACCTGTGACTTGTGTGTATTGATCTGTGACTTGTGTGTATTGTATTGACCTGTGACTTGTGTGTATTGTATTGATCTGTGACTTGTGTGTATTGTATTGATCTGTGACTTGTGTGTATTGACCTGTGACTTGTGTGTATTCCTGTGACTTGTGTGTATTGTATTGATCTGTGACTTGTGTGTATTGTATTGACCTGTGACTTGTGTGTATTGTATTGACCTGTGACTTGTGTGTATTGTATTGACCTGTGACTTGTGTGTATTGTATTGATCTGTGACTTGTGTGTATTGTATTGACCTGTGACTTGTGTGTATTGTATTGATCTGTGACTTGTGTGTATTGACCTGTGACTTGTGTGTATTGTATTGACCTGTGACTTGTGTGTATTGTATTGATCTGTGACTTGTGTGTATTGTATTGACCTGTGACTTGTGTGTATTGTATTGACCTGTGACTTGTGTGTATTGTATTGATCTGTGACTTGTGTGTATTGTATTGATCTGTGACTTGTGTGTATTGTATTGACCTGTGACTTGTGTGTATTGTATTGACCTGTGACTTGTGTGTATTGTATTGACCTGTGACTTGTGTGTATTGTATTGACCTGTGACTTGTGTGTATTGTATTGATCTGTGACTTGTGTGTATTGACCTGTGACTTGTGTGTATTGACCTGTGACTTGTGTGTATTGTATTGATCTGTGACTTGTGTGTATTGTATTGACCTGTGACTTGTGTGTATTGATCTGTGACTTGTGTGTATTGTATTGACCTGTGACTTGTGTGTATTGTATTGACCTGTGACTTGTGTGTATTGTATTGACCTGTGACTTGTGTGTATTGTATTGATCTGTGACTTGTGTGTATTGACCTGTGATTGTGTGTATTGACCTGTGACTTGTGTGTATTGTATTGATCTGTGACTTGTGTGTATTGTATTGACCTGTGACTTGTGTGTATTGTAGTGACCTGTGACTTGTGTGTATTGTATTGACCTGTGACTTGTGTGTATTGTATTGACCTGTGACTTGTGTGTATTGTATTGATCTGTGACTTGTGTGTATTGTATTGACCTGTGACTTGTGTGTATTGTATTGACCTGTGACTTGTGTGTATTGTATTGATCTGTGACTTGTGTGTATTGTATTGACCTGTGACTTGTGTGTATTGTATTGATCTGTGACTTGTGTGTATTGTATTGACCTGTGACTTGTGTGTATTGTATTGATCTGTGACTTGTGTGTATTGTATTGACCTGTGACTTGTGTGTATTGTATTGATCTGTGACTTGTGTGTATTGATCTGTGACTTGTGTGTATTGTATTGATCTGTGACTTGTGTGTATTGTATTGACCTGTGACTTGTGTGTATTGTATTGACCTGTGACTTGTGTGTATTGATCTGTGACTTGTGTGTATTGTATTGATCTGTGACTTGTGTGTATTGTATTGACCTGTGACTTGTGTGTATTGTATTGATCTGTGACTTGTGTGTATTGTATTGACCTGTGACTTGTGTGTATTGTATTGACCTGTGACTTGTGTGTATTGTATTGACCTGTGACTTGTGTGTATTGTATTGATCTGTGACTTGTGTGTATTGTATTGACCTGTGACTTGTGTGTATTGTATTGACCTGTGACTTGTGTGTATTGTATTGATCTGTGACTTGTGTGTATTGTATTGACCTGTGACTTGTGTGTATTGTATTGACCTGTGACTTGTGTGTATTGTATTGACCTGTGACTTGTGTGTATTGTATTGACCTGTGACTTGTGTGTATTGTATTGACCTGTGACTTGTGTGTATTGATCTGTGACTTGTGTGTATTGTATTGACCTGTGACTTGTGTGTATTGTATTGATCTGTGACTTGTGTGTATTGTATTGATCTGTGACTTGTGTGTATTGACCTGTGACTTGTGTGTATTGACCTGTGACTTGTGTGTATTGTATTGATCTGTGACTTGTGTGTATTGTATTGACCTGTGACTTGTGTGTATTGTAGTGACCTGTGACTTGTGTGTATTGTATTGACCTGTGACTTGTGTGTATTGTATTGATCTGTGACTTGTGTGTATTGTATTGACCTGTGACTTGTGTGTATTGTATTGACCTGTGACTTGTGTGTATTGTATTGACCTGTGACTTGTGTGTATTGTATTGACCTGTGACTTGTGTGTATTGTATTGACCTGTGACTTGTGTGTATTGTATTGATCTGTGACTTGTGTGTATTGACCTGTGACTTGTGTGTATTGACCTGTGACTTGTGTGTATTGTATTGATCTGTGACTTGTGTGTATTGACCTGTGACTTGTGTGTATTGTATTGACCTGTGACTTGTGTGTATTGTATTGACCTGTGACTTGTGTGTATTGTATTGATCTGTGACTTGTGTGTATTGACCTGTGACTTGTGTGTATTGACCTGTGACTTGTGTGTATTGTATTGATCTGTGACTTGTGTGTATTGATCTGTGACTTGTGTGTATTGACCTGTGACTTGTGTGTATTGTAGTGACTTGTGTGTATTGTATTGATCTGTGACTTGTGTGTATTGTATTGACCTGTGACTTGTGTGTATTGTATTGACCTGTGACTTGTGTGTATTGTAGTGACCTGTGACTTGTGTGTATTGTATTGACCTGTGACTTGTGTGTATTGTATTGATCTGTGACTTGTGTGTATTGTATTGACCTGTGACTTGTGTGTATTGTATTGACCTGTGACTTGTGTGTATTGTATTGATCTGTGACTTGTGTGTATTGTATTGACCTGTGACTTGTGTGTATTGTATTGATCTGTGACTTGTGTGTATTGTATTGACCTGTGACTTGTGTGTATTGTATTGATCTGTGACTTGTGTGTATTGTATTGATCTGTGACTTGTGTGTATTGTATTGACCTGTGACTTGTGTGTATTGATCTGTGACTTGTGTGTATTGTATTGATCTGTGACTTGTGTGTATTGTATTGACCTGTGACTTGTGTGTATTGTATTGACCTGTGACTTGTGTGTATTGATCTGTGACTTGTGTGTATTGTATTGACCTGTGACTTGTGTGTATTGTATTGATCTGTGACTTGTGTGTATTGTATTGATCTGTGACTTGTGTGTATTGTATTGACCTGTGACTTGTGTGTACTGTATTGATCTGTGACTTGTGTGTATTGATCTGTGACTTGTGTGTATTGTATTGATCTGTGACTTGTGTGTATTGTATTGACCTGTGACTTGTGTGTATTGTATTGACCTGTGACTTGTGTGTATTGTATTGATCTGTGACTTGTGTGTATTGTATTGACCTGTGACTTGTGTGTATTGTATTGACCTGTGACTTGTGTGTATTGTATTGATCTGTGACTTGTGTGTATTGTATTGATCTGTGACTTGTGTGTATTGTATTGATCTGTGACTTGTGTGTATTGTATTGATCTGTGACTTGTGTGTATTGACCTGTGACTTGTGTGTATTGACCTGTGACTTGTGTGTATTGTATTGATCTGTGACTTGTGTGTATTGTATTGACCTGTGACTTGTGTGTATTGTATTGACCTGTGACTTGTGTGTATTGTATTGACCTGTGACTTGTGTGTATTGTATTGATCTGTGACTTGTGTGTATTGTATTGATCTGTGACTTGTGTGTATTGTATTGATCTGTGACTTGTGTGTATTGTATTGATCTGTGACTTGTGTGTATTGACCTGTGACTTGTGTGTATTGACCTGTGACTTGTGTGTATTGTATTGATCTGTGACTTGTGTGTATTGTATTGACCTGTGACTTGTGTGTATTGTATTGATCTGTGACTTGTGTGTATTGACCTGTGACTTGTGTGTATTGTAGGTATATTTGAGCTGCCACCTATTGGAGAAGCCCTGAAGCCAGCATCCAGCCCTATACCGTTAACTCTAATCTGTGACTCTATACGAGACGGAGGTAACCTGGGAACGTTAATACGCACTGCAGCAGCTGTTGGCTGTCACACTGTCATCGCATTAAAAGGTACCAATGTTGCCAACTGTTTGCAAAGGCATCATTTTAGATGATTTATTAAGAAAGTTGCATTTCTCCAATTTTGTATTTGTATAATGATATTGTTAAACGCGTATGGTGCCAATCTATCCCCCTCCCCCCCCCCCACCCCCACACACTCCTGCAGGTATTTTTGAAGAACTTTGGGTTAAATTTGATCATGACCTGCTACCGTGGCATCCGTGGTCCAGTGATAAGAGCGTTGGATTTGGAATCGATCGGTCCCGGGTTCGATACTCGGTCAGACCACATATGTAGTGTCATTTAGAAAGGCACCTCACACACATTGCTTAGTACTGGTTAACCATCCCGGGTTCGATACTCGGTCAGACCACATATGTAGTGTCATTTAGAAAGGCACCTCACACACATTGCTTAGTACTGGTTAACCACTTAGGTCGGCTAAGCTTGCCCAGGAAAAAACATGTCTACGTCCCCGCAAGGTGTTTGACATTGATGGAACATACATACATACATACCGTAATGGTTATAATATTCTATATAACGTATTTTAAAAGGAGAAGTTGTTAGAATATTTGGCATTATGGTAGTTGTTATTTATCGGCACTTTATATTACCAAAAAGAATGATCATGCACATTGTATTTCTGTTCTATTGATACATTCAATTTTCACATCTCTCCCTCGTTTATTGGGGGTGATACCTCCAGGTGTGTATTGGGGGTGATACCTCCAGGTGTTTATTGGGAGTGATACCTCCAGGTGTTTATTGGGGGTGATACCTCCAGGTGTTTATTGGGAGTGATACCTCCAGGTGTTTATTGGCGGTGATACCTCCATATGTGTATTGGGGTGATACCTCCAGGTGTGTATTGGGGGTGGATACCTCCAGATGTGTATTGGGGGTGATACCTCCAGGTGTGTATTGGGGGTGATACCTCCAGATGTGTATTGGGGTGATACCTCCAGGTGTGTATTGGGGGTGATACCTCCAGATGTGTATTGGGGGTGATACCTCGAGGTGTTTATTGGGGACGATACCTCCAGATGTGTATTGGGGGTGATACCTCCAGATGTGTATTGGGGGTGATCCCTGATTCGCTTACATGCTAGGTGTGTAGCACTGATACACCAGACCTCTGTTTATAGTCCCATCCAAACGATTGTTAATATTGTTAAGGTCAGGCGTAGGATCGGTCAATAAACATTACTTTTTCACTTGCTACCTCAACCTTAAAGCGAGTATATTTATTGCTTAGAACCATTTAACAGTGTAACCTCCATAACATATGTTGGCAAGTTGCATTGGTTACTTATATTAAGGTTTAGGCAGTCAACTTCAAATCACTGCTGTATATTGCGGTCCGCCTCCGTGGTCGAGTGGTTAAGGTAGCTGACTTGTATACCACTGTAACCTATCATCACTGATGGTCACGGGTTCGAGCCCCGCTCAGGCCGTGTCTCATTTATATGAAAAAGTTGGCAGTTTCTTACGGAGGTTGGTGCACCCAAGTACTGGTTCACCGCTGGAGCCTGCCCAGGAAAGGTGTTGTTAGGTAAACTGCCCGCCGGCGATATAGCCCAAAATGGTGCTGATGCAGGCGTAAAACCCGAAATATAACATGACTGCTGTATATTGCTTCGAAGGGGCACTTCACTTGACTTTTGTTACAGTTAAATGTATTGTTAACTAAGCACAAATATGTAATAATACTAATCTACAATTGTTGTAAGCAAGATTTGTTTTTGTAATGAAGTGTGTGTTTGCCGTGTCAGAGTGCTTTCTTGTTTACACATTTCCTTGTTTACACATTTCCTTGTTTACACATTTCCTTGTTTACTCATTTCCTTGTTTACACATTTCCTTGTTTACACATTTCCTTGTTTACACATTTCCTTGTTTACACATTTCCTTGTTTACTCATTTCCTTGTTTACACATTTCCTTGTTTACACATTTCCTTGTTTACACATTTCCTTGTTTACACATTTCCTTGTTTACACATTTCCTTGTTTACACATTTCCTTGTTTACTCATTTCCTTGTTTGCACATTTCCTTGTTTACACATTTCCTTGTTTACACATTTCCTTGTTTACACATTTCCTTGTTTACATATTTCCTTGTTTACACATTTCCTTGTTTACACATTTCCTTGTTTACACATTTCCTTGTTTACACATTTCATGGATACCATTTAAAACACTTTGTTTGCGTGTTTTACGTTTATTTATCGTCGCTACCGGTTGCACATATGAGCGACACCTCCTGAATAGATTAGTCATTTTAGATTTTTGGAGGATAGTGCAATGATACAGACAGAGACCAATTCCAGAGGCGTAAAACCCGAAATATAACATAATCATATGTACTGACTTTGACTCTGATATTTACAGGTTGTGTGGATATTTGGAACGGCAAGGTACTACGTTCAGCAGCTGGCTGTCATTTCCGCGTTCCGATTCACAGCAACATCACCTGGTCACAGCTACCGTCACTGCTTCCACTAGCAGAAAATATTAAGGTGTTCATAGCGGACAATAATCAGATGACAGATGAACTGAGACAGTCCCTGGCGGGTACGTTAGAGGCCGTGGACGATATTGAACAGCTACAAGAAATGGAACCTGAAGAAACTAATGACTCGGACACTGAATTTGGGAAGCCTAGTGCCCTAGAAGTAGATTATGATGATATTGAACATGGTCGTGAAACTGAAATTGTAAATAAACTGAAACAAAACAAACATGCAAAATTAGCAGACAATGTAGAAGACGAGTCTTACGGAAATATCCGAGTTTTATCTGCGTACAGAAAAGCACCAGTTGGTGTTGAAATGTATGATAATGTAGACTACACTAGTAAGCATGCTGTGTTAGTGATTAGTGGAGAGACTTCGGGCATATCGTTACCTGCCAGGAAGTTGGCGTATGATCATTATGGGGAGTGTGTCACTATACCAATGGAAGGTGACGTGGAGAGTTTGAACTGTGCGATAGCAGGGAGTGTGATCATGTATGAAGCTGCGAGACAATTCAGGAGTGTTAAGGTCGATACTAATATTGCTAGTACTATACATTCTGACACGGATGATAATTAAAGAGACAATTCAGGACAGTTTAGGTCGATACTATACATGAAAACACCGATGACATACATGCAAACACGGACGACATACATACAAACACGGACGACAAGTAAAGAGACAATTCAGGACAGTTTAGATCAATACTATACATGAAAACACGGACGACATACATGCAAACACGGACAACATACATACAAACACGGATGACAAGTAAAGAGACAATTCAGGACAGTTTCGGTCGATATTACTATACATGCAAACACGGACGACATACATGCAAACACGGACGACATACATGCAAACACGGACGACATACATGCAAACACAGACGACAAGTAATGAGATAATTCTGGACTGTTTAGGTTGATACTATTGCAAACACTGATGATATACATGCAAACACGGACGACATACATGCAAACACGGACGACATACATGCAAACACGGATGACAAGTAATGAGATAATTCTGGACTGTTTAGGTTGATACTTTTGCAAACACTGATGATATACATGTATACACGGACGACATACATGTAAACACGGACGACATACATGCAAACACGGACGACAGTTAAAGAGACAATTCAGGACAGATTAGGTCGATACTATACATGCAAACACGGACGACAAGTAAAGAGACAATTCAGGACAGTTTAGGTCGATACTATACATGAAAACACGGACGACATACATGCAAACACGGACGACATACATGCATACACGACAACATACATGCAAACACGGACGACAAGTAAAGACAATTCTGGACTGTTTAGGTTGATACTATACGTGCAAATACGGACAAGTAGTGACAATTCAATACTGTTATGGTCAATATTATAGTCATGCAAACACAGACGACAAGTAAATACTACTGTTGAACCTGACAACCATAAGCTGTATAGCTTTCTGTCCAAATCCTTATTTCAATTGTTGTAAATAAAATGTACATGATAGAAAATAAATATGTTTAAACCAACCTGATGTAAGCTACCAATAAAAGGAATTACAAAACGTGTCTGCTTTGGAAAGGTGGTTGCGTAATAGAGGTGAAAATTCATTGCCATTTCAGGATTAGTCTGTAGTTTGCTGTCTAATACAGATTGAATGCTAACACTACACTTTATGTTAATGGTTCTCCGTTCGATCCATCCTACCAAATAAACTTGTTGTTTACGTTAGTGATGCCCGGTGTTGATCCACTTGACCAATAAACTCCTTCTTTGAATGCATAGACTTTTCTATCTTTACCTCAGATAGTCAGTATATCAGAATTTGACTCCGTCTTCAGCTTAGACATTATTCCTACTTGTGAGAAATATTACCCGTAATGGAAACCGTGTTAAATCTAATTCTAATGAAGGTGATGTTAAATCTAATTCTAATGAAGGTGTAGTTAAATCTAATACTAATGAAGGTGTAGTTAAATCTAATTCTAATGAAGGTGTAGTTAAATCTAATACTAATGAAGGTGTAGTTAAATCTAATACTAATGAAGGTGTTGTTAAATCTAATTCTAATGAAGATTATGTTAAATCTAATACTAATGAAGATGTTGTTAAATCTAATACTAATGAAGGTGTTGTGAAATCTAATTCTAATGAAGATGATGTTAAATCTAATACTAATGAAGATGTTGTTAAATCTAATACTAATGAAGATGTTGTTAAATCTAATACTAATGAAGGTGTTGTGAAATTTAATACTAATGAAGATGTTGTTAAATCTAATACTAATGAATGTGTAGTTAAATCTAATTCTAATGAAGGTGCTGTTAAATCTAATACTAATGAAGGTGTTGTTAAATCTAATACTAATGAAGGTGTTGTTAAATCTAATTCTAATGAAGGTGTTGTTAAATCTAATGCTAATGAAGGTGTTGTTAAATCTAATTCTAATGAAGGTGTTGTTAAATCTAATTCTAATGAAGGTGATGTTAAATCTAATTCTAATGAAGGTGTTGTTAAATCTAATTCTAATGAAGGTGTTGTTAAATCTAATACTAATGAAGGTGTTGTTAAATCTAATTCTAATGAAGGTGTTGTTAAATCTAATGCTAATGAAGGTGTTGTTAAATCTAATTCTAATGAAGGTGTTGTTAAATCTAATTCTAATGAAGGTGATGTTAAATCTAATTCTAATGAAGGTGTTGTTAAATCTAATTCTAATGAAGGTGTTGTTAAATCTAATACTAATGAAGGTGTTGTTAAATCTAATTCTAATGAAGGTGTTGTTAAATCTAATGCTAATGAAGGTGTTGTTAAATCTAATTCTAATGAAGGTGTTGTTAAATCTAATTCTAATGAAGGTGATGTTAAATCTAATTCTAATGAAGGTGTTGTTAAATCTAATTCTAATGAAGGTGTTGTTAAATCTAATACTAATGAAGGTGTTGTTAAATCTAATTCTAATGAAGGTGTTGTTAAATCTAATGCTAATGAAGGTGTTGTTAAATCTAATTCTAATGAAGGTGTTGTTAAATCTAATTCTAATGAAGGTGATGTTAAATCTAATTCTAATGAAGGTGTTGTTAAATCTAATTCTAATAAAGGTGTTGTTAAATCTAATACTAATGAAGGTGTTGTTAAATCTAATTCTAATGAAGGTGTTGTTAAATCTAATTCTAATGAAGGTGTTGTTAAATCTAATACTAATGAAGGTGTTGTTAAATCTAATACTAATGCATATGTTGTTAAATCTAATACTAATGAAGGTGTTGTTAAATCTAATACTAATGAAAGTGATGTTAAATCTAATACTAATGAAGATGTTGTTAAATCTAATACTAATGAAAGTGATGTTAAATCTAATACTAATGAAGGTGACGTTAAATCTAATACTAATGAATGTGTTGTTAAATCTAATACTAATGAAGGTGTTGTTAAATCTAATACTAATGAAGGTGTTGTTAAATCTAATGCTAATGAAGGTGTTGTTAAATCTAATGCTAATGAAGGTGTTGTTAAATCTAATGCTAATGAAGGTGTTGTTAAATCTAATACTAATGAAGGTGTTGTTAAATCTAATGCTAATGAAGGTGTTGTTAAATCTAATGCTAATGAAGGTGTTGTTAAATCTACTACTAATGACGGTGTTGTAAATGATAGTAATGAGGCCGTTTTGCCTCTGGAGCAAGATTTTTGAGAAATATAGTATCATCCTCCTCGCTTCTCCCTAATTTGAGCCCAGCTTAGTGAAAGAAAACTCTTACACCGTTTTGAAACAGTGAAAGATGGCATTTTCACTGCCACTGGTTGCATTTCCGTATTCCTGTGCAGTTATATGTACTTTTGTATTTTAGATATTTTCTGAACAGATAATTATTAAGTAATATATTCTAATGAATTTGTTTTTTTTGTCTGTAGTTTTTTATATTGACTGCAAACAGAAACTAACTTGAAAACGTTACCGTAATTATTTCTTATTACGGACATTCACACAGAAGTGGTTGTGCTGTTGTGTATTGTAGTGCAATGAGGCTACCGAACGGGCAGTTAAAATGAATAAAATTTGAAAAGAAATATATTATATTAGCCAAAATCATTGGTAATGATAAAAGATCACTCGATGAAATAAAACCCTATCTTACACTAATTAACACAAATATCCTCTATATCTTACACTAATTAACACAAATATCCTCTATATCTTACACTAATTAACACAAATATCCTCTATATCTTACACTAATTAACACAAATATCCTCTATATCTTACACTAATTAACACAAATATCCTCTATATCTTACACTAATAAACACAAATATCCTCTATATCTTACACTAATTAACACAAATATCCTCTATATCTTACACTAATAAACACAAATATCCTCTATATCTTACACTAATTAACACAAATATCCTCTATATCTTACACTAATTAACACAAATATCCTCTATATCTTACACTAATTAACACAAATATCCTCTTTATCTTACACTAATTAACACAAATATCCTCTATATCTTACACTAATAAACACAAATATCCTCTATATCTTACACTAATTAACACAAATATCCTCTATATCTTACACTAATTAACACAAATATCCTCTATATCTTACACTAATTAACACAAATATCTCTATATCTTACACTAATAAACACAAATATCCTCTATATCTTACACTAATACACAAATATCCTCTATATCTTACACTAATACACAAATATCCTCTATATCTTACACTAATAAACACAAATATCCTATCTTACACTAATCACAAATATCCTCTATCTTACACTAAAACACAATATCCTCTATATCTTACACTAATAACACAAATATCCTCTATATCTTACACTAATACACAAATATCCTCTATATCTTACACTAATACACAATATCCTCTATATCTTACACTAATACACACAAATATCCTCTATATCTTACACTAATAACACAAATATCCTCTATATCTTACACTAATAAACACAAATATCCTCTATATCTTACACTAATACACAAATATCCTCTATATCTTACACTAATAAACAAAATATCCTCTATATCTTACACTAATTAACACAAATATCCTCTATATCTTACACTAATTAACACAAATATCCTCTATATCTTACACTAATTAACACAAATATCCTCTATATCTTACACTAATTAACACAAATATCCTCTATATCTTACACTAATTAACACAAATATCCTCTATATCTCCCGCTGAACAGCAGGAGGGGATATAGAAGTGATTTCCATCCGTCCCCCAGCTGTTTGTTCAGAGAACAGTTTGCATCCTTATCCGGTCACAGACAAACTTAGATTTCAATTGGCAATTTTGGTTGTTGATCGTATCGACTCCATAACTCTTTCGGATGGGACTTTAATCTGTGGTGTCGTGTTGGTGCTTTACACCGTGCAGGTAAAGGAACCAGAGATGGCTTTGGAATGGGTCTCTGTCTGTATTGCACAATCCTCCAAAATCGAAACTGCCTAATCTCTTCAGGAGGTGTTGCTCATATGGGCAACTGTTAGCGACGATAAATAAACGTAAAACACACCTGTGATGAGAGACGACCTGTCCACATTTTGCCATTTCCGTGGCCTGCTGGTGGTATCTAAAGGTTTAACTGTAATTATCTTGTGTGTGTGTTTTACGTTTATTTATCATCGCTACCAGTTACTCATATGAGCGACGCCTCCTGGAGAGATTAGTCATTTTAGATTTTTGGAGGATAATGCAATGATACAGACAGAGACCCATTCCAGAGTCTCCTCTGGTTCTTTTACATGCACAGTGTAAAGCACCGACACGAGAGCTCGGTTTAACGTCCCATCTGAAAGACTGTTAATTTTATTAGGGTCAGACGGGGGAGCGAACCTGCGATCCCTGGATTACCAGTCCAGCGTGTTACCACTGGACTACAGATCCGTCTGTCTTAAGCTGTTGGTGCGACGACTTTATACCCACCACCCCAATCAAACACTAAAACAAATGATCATACCTGCGACATGACCGAGAATAATAAGACAGTGCAATGATACAGAGACCCATTCCAGTCTCCTCTGGTTCTTTTACGTGCACGTTATAAAGCACCGACACAAGACCTCAGTTTAAAGTCCCATCTGAAAGACTGTTAATCTTATTAGGGTCAGACGGGGGATCGAACCTGTGATCCCTGGATTGTAAGAGACCTAGGCCATGAGGTTATAAACCTGTTCTCAAATCTCAAGCTTCTGATTGGTTCAGTGCAATTTTCAAAGCTCGACCAATCAAATTTCCTTCGAGATCGGAGAAAAGATTTCTGAGCTGGAGGGTTATAAAACTTTTCGTAAAGTCTCAATGTCAAGTTTCTGATTGGTTCAGCTGAGTGAAAATCTCAAAACCATCCAATCAAAATACATCAGATCTGTGAAAAATGTTATAACCTAGGTCCAGATTAATCTCTTCAGGAGGCGTCGCTCATATGGGCAACCGGTAACGACGATAAATAAACGTAAAACACACACATATTAGAAACTTCCTTCAAATGATCAGTTAATTTAAAAGATAATGATGAACTTAACACATGTAGTTGGTCACATATGGTAACAGTTATACTTTGTGGTAACATCAATACATTGTTCATCAAACTGTTGTACAAGAGCAACATACTGTATGTAATAAAGGGAGTGAAATATATATGTGCTTCAGACATGGATTTTTCAAATTTATTTAGAATTTTATTTACATGTCAGTTTTTGAATTTGTATGCAGCAAAACTGACAGAAGGTAAGTCTTTCTGTTGTAATTTCATACCTTATTCTTTTTTTTTAAATAATATTTTATTGCATTTTTTCATACAATACATTACATATATACATACAATACTACGAACAAATCAGAGATTAATATGTAATTATATGATTGCAGTATACGATACATTTGTTTTGTCAAGGGAAATAAAGCAAATGGGTTGAGCTACAAGTTATAACAATAATATACATTCAATCAGAAATCAAGGCATTAATGTGTGTAATGGCTATATAGATAATCATTATCATCCCCGTAATAGGAACCACACCCTACTAACCTTACAATAAACATATATAAATACAATACTATTATATTAATATGCGTAGTGTCCGCCTCCGTGGTCGAGTGGTTAAGGTCTCTGACTTGTATACCACTGTAACCTATCGTCTCCGATGGTCACGGGTTCGAGCCCCGCTCAGACTGTGTCTCATTTATATGAAAAAGTTGGCAGTTTCTTACGGAGGTTGGTGCACCAAGTACTGGTTAACCGCTGGAACCTGCCCAGGAAAGGTGTTAGGTAAACTGCCTGTCGCTCAAATGGGAAACCGGTAGCGACGTTAAATAAAAATAAATAAATACGCGTAGCTCCGAACTATTATTGATCAGTTTATATCTGATTTAAAACACACACTTATATAACAAGACCTTTCTAATTAAAATTATTAATTTCGTACATTTACGCATAGGAATAAATGTAATACTCTAATATTAAATAACATTATATGCAATGAAGATAATACTAGGTGGTTGTATATTTAAACACTATGACTATGTACACGTATATTTTGGGCGTTTGTACGAAACTAGAAATGTACGCACGATTCTTTAAATGATAATGATTATCTATATAGCCATTACACACATTAATGCCTTGCTTTATGATTGAATGTATATTGTAATCCTTGTGTGTACTTCATTGTCTTCTTGTTGCGTCGTCGTATTACATCCATGTTTATTTTTGTTGTATTTTCACATGGGCCGCTGGCTTACTGAATTTGAAAATAAAACTACATATAATATTATGGAGGTTACTTCAAGTATTGTGGAAGTCGTGATAGCGCAGTGGATGCGCGTTCGCTTCAGGTGTGAAATGTCCGGAGTTCGAGCCCCGCTGGAGCCGTTACGATTGTGCCATTAGATTAAATTCCAAATTGCCGCCTCTCCTTCATGGCGATGGATTACATCAGGAATGAGGTCTCGAGAGTGATTAATATAAGTTGAAAGAACTTGTTTCGCAATCGAGCTAGAATAAATTTGTGTAAACTATATTATATTACATTTCAGCATTATAATTTATATACACGTGTGTAGTAATATCCTTTGACATGTAGCCACAGAATGTAATTCTTGCAATCTCTGTAATGAAATATATACATCGCTATTGCATTTCCTTCAATGAACTTAATATATGCCCTGATTGTATCTCTTTTCGTATGATTTTCCTCACTTATGATATGCAACTGACATGCGCACTCGCAGTGTTTGGTAGCGTTTCTTTGAATACTTCATGTTTAGTTTATACAAATTTATTTTAGCTTGATTGCGAAACAAGTTATTTCAACTTATATAAATCACTCTCGAGACCTCATTCCTGGTGGAATCCATCGCCACGAGGGAGAGAGAAGAGGCAACGTGGAATTTAAATGCCTTTAACAAAACTATATAATAATTAATTTTATTATAATACTTCATGTAGATATAAGTAATGAATAGCGGGTTAATAGTTTCCATCTGGGTATGAACTACATTGGGTGTTTTTAAAGTGTGTGGAGGCCTGCCTCCCGCAATTCATCCTATTGCTATAAGTTGATACATACAGATGAAACTGCCTTGGTCTTGTTTATTTATTGGCGCTACCGGTTGCCGATATGAGCGACGCCTCCTGAAGAGATTAGTCATTTTGGAGGATAGTGCAATGATACAGACAGAGGCACATTCCAGAGTCCCCTCTGGTTCTTTTGCGTGCATGGTGTAAACCACCGACACGAGATCTCAGTTTAAAGTCCCATCTGAAAGACTTAATTTTATTAAGGTCAGGTGGGGGATCGAACCTGCGATCCCTGGATTACCAGTTCAGCGTGTTAACCACTGGACTACATATCCGTGTTTAGGCCTGACGTATGACTATGTGTTATATACATTGTGTTGTGATGAAATCTATATGTTTCAAGGGTCATTTGGTGCGATTGCTAGGGTGTCTGGGGCCACTCCAGCTCCCTGAACATGGTCCCTTAGCTCATATGTGGTACATTCTATGGTGATTTTCGCATCTGTGGCAATCAATTATTTTAGCAGAATTTCCATACATCGTGCATTAATTTGTTTGATTTAAATGAATTTAAGGTCCCAGGTTATCAAACAAAAAAAAAACTATTTATTCACAGTCATAAGATTTAATTTTGGATTTTTGTAACGCGTGAGAAATTAGAAAATCAGTGAGACTGTGATTTCATTGGGAAAAGCGGGAGACTCGCGGCAAAACAGTGAGATTTGACAGGTGGTAGAGTGTATCTTGGTCATGTAAATAGAATGTTTCTTCTCACTCTAACAAATCTATTTTCAGCAAGATTCTGTGCAAACTTTATATGAAGATATATGTTGATGAAAATCAAGTTCCATGGTTCCCTCTGTCTGAATTTTTGTCTGCGCCACTTTTATTGTCAATTGAAAAAAACTGGAGCCAATTTGAACAACGTGGAGCCAGCTAAGAACCATATATTTCACGGATAAATATTTGAAGCCATGTATTTGACAAACGTACATAAAAAAAAAATACGCCAAATATTTTCGCCAATTCACAACATTTATTGCCAGTATTTGTTTTTTGTAGCAATTGGCGCCATTGGCAAGCGACAGTGGGAACCATGGAACCGTTCTCTTAGACGACAAGTTGTATGTTTAAAGAAACTGGGTCACGTACATGTATAGGAAAACCTTGTCGTAGCAAGTCTTTTTTTTAGCACGATACTTTGAACTGTAATTGTATTTTGATGAAAGCTAGGTTTCTTTGGAAACCAACAGTCTGGTCAGAAACATAGGTCACTAGATCACATCGGAATACAATTTCAACATAAGATTATTGCATGAGCTGACCTGGAGGTTATAAAACTGTTCTCCAATCTCAAAATTCAATCTCAATCGTCTGATTGGTTCAGCTGACAATAACACTCAGAATCAACCAATCAGATCACTTGAGCTTGAGTTTGAGCACTTGAGCCTGAGTTTGAGATCTGAGAAAAGTTGTATAACCTCGGGACCTGTTATATATCATATTAGTGGGTTTTCATATTGCTTAATTTTAGTACAAACTGGATACGTTAAACTGGGACAGAAGCGAAGTGAAAATAATAAACGAATGCTGGAATTACGCATTGGAGATAAGTGGGAAACTCTAGAAGTTAGTAAGCAGGAACTTAAAGCAATTAGCAGAAGTCCTTCTAAACCATTTGTGGTAAGTATTACATTCTTCTAAACCATGTGTGGTAAGTATTACATTCTACTAAACCATGTGTGGTAAGTATTACATTCTACTAAACCATTTGTGGTAAGTATTACATTCTACTAAACCATGTGTGGTAAGTATTACATTCTACTAAACCATTTGTGGTAAGTATTACATTCTACTAAACCATGTGTGGTAAGTATTACATTCTACTAAACCATTTGTGGTAAGTATTACATTCTACTAAACCATGTGTGGTAAGTATTACATTCTACTAAACCATTTGTGGTAAGTATTACATTCTACTAAACCATGTGTGGTAAGTATTACATTCTACTAAACCATTTGTGGTAAGTATTACATTCTACTAAACCATGTGTGGTAAGTATTACATTCTACTAAACCATTTGTGGTAAGTATTACATTCTACTAAACCATGTGTGGTAAGTATTACATTCTACTAAACCATTTGTGGTAAGTATTACTATTATATTTCATCTAAACCATTTGTGGTAAGTATTACATTCTACTAAACCATTTGTGGTGAGTATTACATTCTTCTAAACCATTTGTGATGAGTATTATATTTCTTCTAAACCATTTGTGGTAAGTATTACATCCTTCTAAACCATTTGTGGTAAGTATTAGTAGTAAGAAACTTCTGAACTGTTTGCGGTAAGTATTACTTTCTTCTAAACTATTTGTGGTAAGTATTACATTTCTTCTAAACCATTTGTGGTAAGTATTACGTTTCTTCTGAACTGTTTGCGGTAAGTATTACTTTCTTCTAAACCATTTGTGGTAAGTATTACATTCTACTAAACCATTTGTGGTAAGTATTACATTCTACTAAACCATTTGTGGTAAGTATTACATTCTACTAAACCATTTGTGGTAAGTATTACATTTCTTCTGAACTGTTTGCGGTAAGTATTACATTCTACTAAACCATTTGTGATGAGTATTACATTCTACTAAACCATTTGTGGTAAGTATTACATTTCTTCTGAACTGTTTGCGGTAAGTATTACATTCTACTAAACCATTTGTGGTAAGTATTACATCCTACTAAACCATTTGTGGTAAGTATTACATTTCTTCTGAACTGTTTGCGGTAAGTATTACATTTCTTCTAAGCCATTTGTTGTGAGTATTACATTTATTCTAAACCATTTGCAGCATATATTTCTTCTAAACCATTTGTTTTGTGGTGAGCATGAGATTTCCTCTAAACCATTTGTGATGACTATGACATATCTTCTAAACCATTTGTGGAATGTATTATATGTGTGATGAGTACAACATATATCCGTGGTGAGTATGACATATATTCGTGGTGAGTATGACATATATTCGTGGTGGTGAGTATGACATATATTCGTGGTGGTGAGTATGACATATATTCGTGGTGGTGAGTATGACATATATTCGTGGTGAGTATGACATATATTCGTGGTGAATATGACATATATCCGTGGTGAGTATGACATATATTCGTGGTGAGTATGACATATTCGTGGTGAGTATGACATATATTCGTGGTGAGTATGACATATATCCGTGGTGGTGAGTATGACATATATTCGTGTGGTGAGTATGACATATATTCGTGGTGAGTATGACATATATTCGTGGTGAGTATGACATATATCCGTGGTGAGTATGACATATTCGTGTGAGTATGACATATTCGTGGTGTGTATGACATATTCGTGGTGAGTATGACATATATCCGTGGTGAGTATGACATTATCGTGGTGAGTATGACTATTCGTGTGATGAATAATCCGTGGTGAGTATGACATATATCGTGGTGAGTATGACATATATTCGTGGTGAGTATGACATATATTCGTGGTGGTGAGTATGACATATATTCGTGGTGGTGAGTATGACATATATTCGTGGTGGTGAGTATGACATATATTCGTGGTGGTGAGTATGACATATATTTGAGTATGACATATATCCGTGGTGAGTATGACATATATTCGTGGTGAGTATGACATATATTCGTGGTGAGTATTCCATATATCCGTGGTGAGTATTCCATATATCCGTGGTGAGTATGACATATATTCGTGGTGAGTATGACATATATTCGTGGTGAGTATGACATATATCCGTGGTGAGTATGACATATATTCGTGATGAGTATGACATATATTCGTGGTGAGTATGACATATATTCGTGGTGGTGAGTATGACATATATTCGTGGTGAGTATGACATATATTCGTGATGAGTGCATGTTTTCTAAGCCATCTACAGTCAGTTCATGAATCAATTTGATAATAGGCATACCATGACTTGTTTTAAATGATTACACGTCAAGCTGTACTGTACATGTATTACTTGACAATTCTCTATCACCTGAATACAGACGGATACGTACTCCAGTGGTTGACATGATTGACAGAGAATCCAGGGATCACAGGTTCGATCCCCCATCTGACCCTAATAAAATTAACAGTCTTTCAGATGGGACTTTAAACCGTGGCCTCGTGTCGGTGCTTTACACCGTGCACGTAAAATAACCAGAGGATATTCTGGAATGGGTCTCTGTCTGTGTCATTGCACTATACTCCAAAAATCTAAAATGACTAATTTCTTCAGGAGGCGTCGCTCATATGGGCAACCGGTAGCGACGATAAATAAACGTAAAATACGCACACACCATCACTAGAATGAAGTTCAATACAATAAGTTGTCTTTACTAAGAAAAGTGATAAACCAGATGTTGCTAACTACACTGTTGAATGTAGTACTGTATTTATAAGTTGATGATAAATCTAACCACACTGTTGAATGTAGTACTGTATTTATAAGTCGATGATAAATCAAACCACACTGTTGAATGTAGTACTGTATTTATAAGTCGATGATAAATCAAACCACACTGTTGAATGTAGTACTGTATTTATAAGTCGATGATAAATCAAACCACACTGTTGAATGTAGTACTGCATTTATAAGTCGATGATAAATCAAACCACACTGTTGAATGTAGTACTGTATTTATAAGTCGATGATAAATCAAACCACACTGTTGAATGTAGTACTGTATTTATAAGTCGATGATGAATCTAATCACACTGTTGAATATACTACTAGGAAGCTGAGATGTATACATCATCAGACCGATCCGTGTACTGTCTACACGAGTGTGAGCGATCGGACGCATGTAAAACTGTGAGTACACCTCGTTATTTGTCATCAATTTCTATACAGTCGCTCTAAGATATTTTAGTGTTGTACAACAAAGATTAACCAAGTTTGTTCACGATACAGCATTAGTTTGTTCACGATACAGCATTAGTTTGTTCACGATACAGCATTAGTTTGTTCACGATACAGCATTGGGATGATATCAACGTTTTATGAATACTTATATTCCCGTTTCAACAGGCAACAGGTGTAATTCCTGTAAAGTTTAAATCTTAACCCTTTGCCTGCTGAGTAAATAACACCACATTTACAAATAACATAGATCCCGCAAAATGCCGCATCTGATCAGGATCTATGTTGTTTGCTATTCAGTCAAGTGTTTAAGCTCCACTATCCAAATAGCAAACAGCATATAGCCTTATCAGTGGCTGTGCTGTTTCAACGGCGATTTTATCTGCCGCTAGCATGCAATGGGTTACTAAAGCTTCTTTTCTTCCTGTTTGTTTTTGTGGTTTAAAGTCGCACCAACAGCTTGGGTTATATAGCGACTCTGGCTGTTGTTGGTGGAGGAAGACTCTGGCTGTTATTGGTGGAGGAAGACCTTGGGTCCAAGCAGTATATCAGGCAATGACAGCAACCGGAAAGAACCACCGACCTGCCACAACCCAATCTGGTTAGCTTCTTCACATGGAAGAATTCAACAACCTCAGTTGTAATTGAACCTACAGCACTGAGGGGCTCGATATTTGAATGATCATAACCACTCGACCATGAAGGCCCCTCATTTTAAAGTGCCATATGGTTAAAGTATGATTCATGTTATACAATTTCTCTATTACAGCGGTGTAGAAAGGACATCGAGGAAGGAAGCGTTTATGTAAGCGAAGACAAGGCCATGCTACTTGTACAAGCACATGTCAAAGGAGAGATAGATGTGAATGGCACAGTATTTATGAATAAACGTAGGTTATTATTTTATCACCGTTCAACGAAAGTGGAAAATATAAAGTTGGCATTGTTGGTCCACCCAGTCATTCATCTCTAGTCAAACACCTTTATCCAAATCAATGTAAATTGTCGTGGAAGTTGTGATAGCGCAGTGGATGAGCGTTTGAGCCCGCTGGGGCCGTTACGATTGTGCCCTTAGGCAAGGCATTTAACTTCCACGTTGCCTCTTGTCTCTCCCTCGTGGCGATGGATTTCCATCAGGAATGAGGTCTCGAGAGTGATTAGTATAAGTTGAAAGAACCTGTTTCGCAATCAAGCTAAAATGCATTTGTGTATAAACTAAGATAAATTGTAATACCGATTGATATAGACTGGAAGCATCTGACCTGGAGGTTATAAAACGTTCTCCAATCTCAAACTCAGTCTCAAGCTTTGGTTAATTTGATTGGTTAATCTGATAGTAAATCTAGGAATCAACCAATCAATTTGAAAGCACTTGAGCTTGTGATTAGAGAAAAGCCTCATAACCATGGACCCAGGCATCCGTTAGAGACGGATCTGTAGTACAGTGGTAACACTTGACTGGTAATCCAGGGATCGCAGGTTCGATCCCCCGTCTCACCCTAATAAAATTAACAGTCTTTTAGATGGGACGTTAAACCGAGTTCTCGTGTCGGTGCTTTACACCGTGCACGTAAAAGAACCAGAGGAGACTCTGGAATGGGTCTATGTCTGTATCATTGCACTATCCTCCAAAAATCTAAAATGACTAATCTCTTCAGGAGGCGTCGCTCAGATGGGCAACCGGTAGCGACGATAAATAAACGTAAAAGACACACGTCATAAATTGCCACCAACATAGGCATATACATGTCATAATCCCATGTTTACTATGTGTGTATGTTCCAGTAATGTCAAGACATATTTTCCTGGGCATGCTAAGCCGACGTAAGCTGTTAACCAGTACTAAGCAATGTGTGTGAGGTGCCTTGCTCAATGACACTACATACGTGGCCTGACCGAGTATCGAACCCGGGACCATTCATTTCCAAATCCGACGCTCTACCACTGAATCACGGACGCCACACAGAATAATATATCCCTCATGGCGATGAATTCCATCAGGAATGAGGTCTCTAGAGTGATTAGTATAAGTTAAAATAACTTGTTTCGCAATCGAGCTCAAATAAATTTGTATAAATTAATTTATGCCGGTAGTATCAATTCAATACAAAACACTAACAATTGATGATCATAACCCTCAGCCCCTAATGTATAACTAAAGTGATGTCCATCCTGGCTAGATATGATCACATATTTACCCTGTTTTGATCTAGGAGAATACAAAGCCTGGCTTTACGGCTATATTGCAGTTGCAGGTACTCTCCGCAACATTGTTACAGGGCTCTAGGGACACTGGCCTTGCCCCCTGGAGGCCCCACTTCTCCCTACAATTTTGTTTTTGTTTTACAATTTTCATACAAACATTTGTCCAGTAACATACACTGGCCATTGTAAAGCACTCCTTCTATTCAAATATAGTATTTAATGGTCATATTGTGTATTTAATGGTCATATTGTGTATTTAATGGTCATAGTGTATTTAATGGTCATATTGTGTATTTAATGGTCATATTGTGTATTTAATGGTCATATTGTGTATTTTAACTCTATTATGTTGAACTTTATTAAATAGTACCATTAGATGACGCAATCACACGCGTTCTCACTTCTCCCAAAATACACCAATTGTCTTCTATATGAAGGACCACACATATACTTGTGTCCACTGATTTATATAACTTGTTGAAATGTTTTTCCCCACTTGTAAAATAAAATGTAAGTTTAAATTCTTGTTTAACCCTTTCCCTCATAGAAGCACCTCTTGACGCCATTACCAATACGACATACATTGACAATGTAGTAGCCAAACCAATGTTCATAATAAAGGCCAGAATTTCATGTAGTCCCAGTAATATCCATGGAGGTGGGATAGATATGGCGACTACTTATCGACTGCATGATAGCTAAATGGCTGTCGTTTCTATGGAGATATAATAGTATATTAACCTAAATCTCTCTGAAGGAAAGGTTAAACCCTTAACCTGCCAATCTCAACAACAGTCTATTTTGCAAATAGTACAGAGCCAGATCAGCATCTGATCAGGCTCTATGCGGTTTGATATTCGGATAGTGGAGCTGAAACACATGTCTGAATAGCAAACAACATAGATCATGATCCTGATCAGATGTGGCGTAACTTGGATCTATGTTGTTTGCACAGTCCGTTCAATTTTTTCGGAAGGTTACGGGTAAGGTTTATAAGTTTATAATAAGAAGTCGTGATAGCGCAGTGGATGCGCGTTCGCTTCAGGTGCGAAAGGTCCGGAGTTCGAGCCCCGCTGGAGCCGTTACGATTGTGCCCTTAGGCAAGGCACTTAAATTCCACATTGCCTCTTCTCTCTCCTTCATGGCAATGGATTCCATCAGGAATGAGGTTTCGAGAGTGATTAATATTAGTTGAAAGAACTTGTTTCCAAATGGTGTTAAAATAAATTTATATAAATTGTAATGAGTGTATTGTTTTGGTTCATTTAGATCGTAGGGGACACACTGCGGGACAGAGAAAGCGTAGTAAAACGAGACACAATAAACGAAAGAAAAAGCTTGTGGTTCCAAACAAATCTGCACACGATATTGGCGTTGTTAAACTTGCAATTTTACCAGACGCACATTTCATGAATAAGTAAGCTGTTGCATATCATTTAGGCCTGTGTGTTTCTTCCAACTAATGTTGTTAAAACTTGTGGCCCAACCCTTTTGCTTCTCCATATATATATATATATACTGAAAATGTTTGTACCTAGCCTGGGAACATGCGTCGATATAGTTTGCCTGGTCAGTCAAATAAATATATTTTAACACCGAGACTATTAATTGGGCCATATTGAGTTTCTGATGATGTCATTTTTGCCAGAAGTTAGAAAGTAAAAAATCGACAGACTGGAACCCAGGCTAGTTTGTACCATATATCTTATTTAATTCATCCGTAACATGTTTGTACGTTTGAGTTGTATTGTACATTGAATATAAAGAATGCAATAACATATATTTAAATTGTCTAGCAGATTCACTGACAAGCACTTTCACAGACTTCTTAATAATTCACATAGTAGGTAGTCAGTAATATTTCCGTAAATGTTGTCGTGCATGACTTCGGAAGTGGCTATAGTCCTGCTTTGTGTCACGATCTACAGTCATAGACGGATCTGTAGTCCAGTGATCGCAGGTTCGATCCCCCGTCTGACCTTAATAAAATTAACAGTCTTTCAGATGGGACGTTAAACCGAGGTCTCGTGTCGGTGCTTTACACCGTGCACGTAAAATAACCAGAGGAGACCCTGGAATGGGTCTCTTTCTGTATCATTGCACTATCCTCCAAAAATCTAAAATGACTAATCTCTTCAGGAGGCGGCGCTCATATGGGCAACTGGTAGCGACGATAAATAAACTTAAAACACGATCTACAGTCACAGTTGCCAATAGGCTAGTACTAGGTAAAATGGTAATTTTCTTTTTTTTCGTAAGTAAGTAAGAAAATTGAAAAGTAGTTTGCTTCAAAACAAGATACATGAGAGACATTATTCAGTTACTGCCCCTGAATACTCCTAAAAGTGAATTGGTCCTCTTAATTGGTTTCCTCTGTTTTTATCGTTGTTTTCTTTGCACCATATGCTATATATTTTCATCCATTTTCACATCTTATGATTATTACATTATTCAATGAATACTTTGACGTACAAATATACGGTTTTGAGAAAATCACATTGATCAATCACAACATCTGGTTAGGGGAACAAGAGTAAAAACAAAGTAACCAATATACTGTGTGTGTTTTACGTTTATTTATCGTCGCCATATGAGCGACACCTCCTGAAGAGATTAGTCATTTTAGATTTTTGGAGGATAGTGCAATGATACAGACAGAGACCCATTCCAGAGTCTCCTCTGGTTCTTTTACGTGCACGGTGTAAAACACCGACATGAGACCTCGGTTTAAAGTCCCATCTGAAGACTGTTAATTTTATTATAGAGTCAGACGGGGGATCGAACCTGCGATCCCTGGATTACCAGTCCAGCATGTTACCATTGGACTACAGATCCGTCTGTATAATACACATTTCGGGATAATTCACACATTATCTGCCAAGATAGGTAATAGAAAAAACAACAATGTCTATCATGGGTGAAACGAAAAAGGTTGTCCCTAAATTTGTCTTCCTATTATAAATGTATTATAATAAATTTACTCGTAATAACCTCGATAGATAAGTAGGACAGATTTGACTGATTCTGATTATAGGTTTATGGCGTTTGTTGGTGGTGATATGGAGAAGGCAAAGGAAGAGGCTGAAATACACTTCGCGCTAGTAGTAAATATTGTACGATGGTCTTTCTTTATTTATATTATTTCTAGTTTCTGACCCGAAACATAAGCTTTGTGATCCGCGTGTATAGATTTTAAAATCATTAAAGCGACACTATAGTCAAACCTGTCTTAAGCAGCCAGCCAAGGGAATCACAAAAAGTGGCTGCTTAACACATGTGGATGCTTAATAGAGGTCAAATATATATTAAAACCACATATTGGGAATCTGGAAACTGGCTGCTTAATACAGGTTGGCTGCTTAATAGAGGTTGACCGCTAACACAGGTTTGACTGTATATGGAAGTAGTACCCATTCTTCCAATAGAATATAAATAAGTGTCCGACCCAAAACATAAGCTTTGTGATCCCCGTGCATAGATTTTAAAATCATTAAAGCGACACTATATGGTATGGAATAAAAATGTTACATAATTTGAAATTTTACGTACAAGTACATGTAGCTATGCTACCATAGTACCCATTCTTCCAATAGAATTTAAATAAGTGTCCGACCCAAAACATAAGCTTTGTGATCCCCGTGCATAGATTTTAAAATCATTAAAGCGACACTATATGGTATGGAATAAAAATGTTATATAATTTGAAATTTTACGTACAAGTACATGTAGCTACCAGTATGCTACCATAGTGCCCATTTTTCCAATATAATATAAATAAGTTTCCGACCAAAAACTTAAGTTTTGTGATCCGCGTGCATAGATTTTAGAATCATTAAAGCGACACTATATGGTATGGAATAAAACTGTTATATAATTTGAAAGTTTACGTACAAGTACATGTAGCAATGCTACCATAGTACCCATTCTTCCAGAATTTAAATAATTATTAATCAGTCAGTAAGTAAACAGTGTGTTTGTTCGCAATATAACAAAGTGAAAGTACGACTTTTCTGAATCGGTTCGCTATACCATGTGCACATTCTGACACAGCTGTAATGTAATATTTGTTTCCGTTTCTGTGCGAATATTTGGCTTTCACTGACAATTATATTCCATATAATCTATGTCAACAATAATAGTATTATAATGTTTAGTATTTGCAATATATCATGTTATTCAAGCTTTGTATAATATTTGTTGACGTAAGCCTCATTCTTTCATGTATGTATGTGAAATGAGAGAATAAAATGTTTTTGGACATGACTTGACTTGACATGTATACTCCATGAACCATCTGGTACTATTTACAAATACATCCTTTATTCTGATAATTATAGTATCGCTTTAATGTTCCTTCCATTCATTGTTTGGCGATATAAGTGATATTAGATACTAGGTGCTCGCCCAATCAATATTTACAGGGCTCATTATAGAGGGCGACATGGGCATGTGACCCTGACTTCGCTCCTGGGGGCACCACTTTTCCTTAAAATAAAATCAAAAATAATTTATTTTGTTTGCAATTTTCAGACAAAATATTGTCCATTGTTAAGCACTCCTTCTATTCAGATTAGATATTGTATGTAATGGTCATATTGTGTATTTTAACCCTATTATGTTGAAATTTATTAAACAATACCATTGGATGACGCACTCGTGCGCTTTCTCACTTCTCGCTAAAATTTGGGTCTAGTTTGAGCTCTGATTTAAGTTACAGATTTTTCGGCCATGTAGAACCATGACCTTCCACAAGATGAGTGGACATCTTCCTCATATGAAAGATTTTAGACACACCTACTGGGTTCCGAATACCGGTATATAGTGGAGTGTGGGGGAGGGGTTTACGGTCAATTACTTTAACCCATTCAACACCAAGTAACTGACATGGTCTGGTGCATGATATTTTTAGACCAATAAATTAATAAGAAAATTACATTTGGACCAGTTCAGTTATCAAAATGAGTAATTTTGTCTAAAAATAGTAATATTACTGGCAAAATGTGCGGATAATGATGAGACGGCTGCTCATATAGATCTACACTTTGTGTAAGCCTATTTATAGGTACATGTATGTGGTGTTGAAAGTGTTAACCGTTTGAAAATCAACAATGGAGACCCCAATATTTTGTATTTACTTAATTAAATTAATACAAACTGACATATGTAACATTTCTATTGTTTTCTATTAATATAAAACCGACAGATCTAACATTTCTATTGTTTTCTATTAAT
Organism: Archivesica marissinica; assembly: GCA_014843695.1. NCBI lineage: Eukaryota > Metazoa > Mollusca > Bivalvia > Venerida > Vesicomyidae > Archivesica > Archivesica marissinica. The sequence goes on along the minus strand of CM026403.1, from coordinate 63,158,913 downwards.
ATAAATCCGACATATGTAACATTTCGATTGTTTTCTATTAATATAAATTCGACATATGTAACATTTCGATTGTTTTCTATTAATATAAATTCGACATATGTAACATTTCGATTGTTTTCTATTAAAATAAATCCGACATATCTAACATTTCTATTGTTTTCTATTAATATAAATCCGACATATCTAACATTTCTATTGTTTTCTATTAATATAAAACCGACATATCTAACATTTCTATTGTTTTCTGTTAATATAAATCCGACATATCTAACATTTCTATTGTTTTCTATTAATATAAATCCGACAGATCTAATATTTCTATTGTTTTCTATTAATATAAATCCGACATATCTAACATTTCTATTGTTTTCTATTAATATAAATCCGACAGATCTAACATTTCGATTGTTTTCTATTAATATAAATCCGACAGATCTAACATTTCTATTGTTTTCTATTAATATAAAACCGACATATCTAACATTTCTATTGTTTTCTATTAATATAAATCCGACAGATCTAACATATCTATTGTTTTCTATTAATATAAATCCGACAGATCTAACATTTCTATTGTTTTCTATTAATATAAATCCGACATATCTAACATTTCGATTGTTTTCTATTAATATAATCCGACATATCTAACATTTCGATTGTTTTCTATTAATATAAAACGACATATCTAACATTTCTATTGTTTTCTATTAATATAAATCCGACAGATCTAACATTTCTATTGTTTTCTATTAATAAATTCGACATATGTAACATTTCGATTGTTTTCTATTAATATAAATTCGACATATGTAACATTTCGATTGTTTTCTATTAAAATAAATCCGACATATCTAACATTTCTATTGTTTTCTATTAATATAAATCCGACATATCTAACATTTCTATTGTTTTCTATTAATATAAAACCGACATATCTAACATTTCTATTGTTTTCTGTTAATATAAATCCGACATATCTAACATTTCTATTGTTTTCTATTAATATAAATCCGACATATCTAATATTTCTATTGTTTTCTATTAATATAAATCCGACATATCTAACATTTCTATTGTTTTCTATTAATATAAATCCGACATATCTAACATTTCTATTGTTTTCTATTAATATAAATCCGACAGATCTAACATTTCTATTGTTTTCTATTAATATAAATCCGACAGATCTAACATTTCTATTGTTTTCTATTAATATAAATCCGACAGATCTAACATTTCTATTGTTTTCTATTAATATAAATCCGACAGATCTAACATTTCTATTGTTTTCTATTAATATAAAACCGACATATCTAACATTTCTATTGTTTTCTATTAATATAAATCCGACATATCTAACATTTCATTGTTTCTATTAATATAAACCACAATCTATTGTTTTCTATTAATATAAATCCGACATATCTAACATTTCTATTGTTTTCTATTAATATAAATCCGACATATCTAACATTTCTATTGTTTTCTATTAATATAAATCCGACATATGTAACATTTCAATTGTTTTCTATTAATATAAATCCGACATATGTAACATTTCTATTGTTTTCTATTAATATAAATCCGACATATGTAACATTTCTATTGTTTTCTATTAATATAAATCCGACATATGTAACATTTCGATTGTTTTCTATTAATATAAATCCGACAGATCTAACATTTCTATTGTTTTCTATTAATATAAATCCGACAGATCTAACATTTCTATTGTTTCTATAATATAAATCCGACAGATCTAACATTTCTATTGTTTTCTATTAATATAAATCCGACATATCTAACATTTCGATTGTTTTCTATTAATATAAATACGACATATCTAACATTTCGATTGTTTTCTATTAATATAAATCCGACATATCTAACATTTCTATTGTTTTCTGTTAATATAAATCCGACAGATCTAACATTTCTATTGTTTTCTATTAATATAAATCCGACATATCTAACATTTCGATTGTTTTCTATTAATATAAATCCGACATATCTAACATTTCGATTGTTTTCTATTAATATAAAACCGACATATCTAACATTTCTATTGTTTTCTGTTAATATAAATCCGACAGATCTAACATTTCTATTGTTTTCTATTAATATAAATCCGACAGATCTAACATTTCTATTGTTTTCTATTAATATAAATCCGACAGATCTAACATTTCTATTGTTTTCTATTAATATAAATCCGACATATCTAACATTTCTATTGTTTTCTATTAATACAAATCCGACAGGTCTAACATTTCGATTGTTTTCTATTAATATAAATCCGACAGATCTAACATTTCTATTGTTTTCTATTAATATAAATCCGACAGATCTAACATTTCTATTGTTTTCTATTAATATAAAACCGACATATCTAACATTTCTATTGTTTTCTATTAATATAAAACCGACATATCTAACATTTCTATTGTTTTCTATTAATATAAATCCGACATATCTAAAATGTCTATTGTTTTCTATTAATATAAATCCGACATATATCTAACATTTCGATTGTTTTCTATTAATATAAAACCGACATATCTAACTTTTCTATTGTTTTCTATTAATATAAAACCAACATATCTAAAATGTCTATTGTTTTCTATTAATATAAATCCGACATATCTAACATTTCTATTGTTTTCTATTAATATAAATCCGACATATCTAACATTTCTATTGTTTTCTATTAATCTAGGTGGGGAAGTACTACGAGAGTTTGAAAGAGTTTGATTTAACCTTTACACTGAGCGGTGTTGAACATCCACTGGATATAAGCGTCTACCTGCAACGAGTAGTGTTTCCACCAGAGTGCGAGGCACTGACAGCTGTATGTACTCATCCGTAACCTCGTAGAGACGTAGGCTTATGGTTGTAAAACAACAAATAAATTGCCTATTAAATACACAGTAAAACCTAAAAACATACATATATTTCCAATCTTTCATTTCTTCTGATATCACATCCACTGTGAAGAGGTATTCAAATCAAGCTGAAAAACATCAAAAATATCACAAATGTAATGGTCAGCATTGACAGTGGTCACCTGTGAATAACGTCACTGTATTCCACCGCCAAATACCTTCAGTTTGCAATGGCATTACTTCTTATACCACATATTTTCTACACAGCAACTAGTCTGACGTCTTCTAACGTCACATAATTTCTCAAAAAACACAAAAACTATACATTACCTGTCATGAAAATGCATTTTTTATCAAAAAGAAAAATGAACTATATTAGTTATTGGGACTACATCGGATGCACTTCCGCTTATTTACGTATATACAACCTTATCTGCTAATGTATTTCCTTACATATTGCTGCCATATACCTATAATAATGAAATGTTATGCCTCATTTTGTTTATACAAATTTATTTGAGCTCAATTTGCGAAACAAGTTCATACAACTTATATTAATCACTCTCGAGACCTCATTCCTAATGGAATCCATCGCCACGAGGGAGAGAGAAGAGACAACGTGGAATTTAAATGCCTTGCCTAAGGGCACAATCATAATGGCTCCAGCGGGTTTCGAACTCCGGGCCTTTGGCACCTGAAGCGAACACGCTACCACAGCGCTACCACTGCGCTATCACGACTTCCCCATTTCCATCGAGGTTACTGAGAATGTTTATGGGAGTAGTATCTACTATTATGATTATTGTTCTCTATGGAGCGATTAAACTAATGTTGTAAGAACTTGTTTCGCAATCGAACTAAACTAAATTTGCACAACTACCTAGTATATTGTTCTCTTTAAAAACTTTATTTATTTTACAACGATTGCCAAGCGAATTTATATTAATCATTCGTTGGCGCGGATGAAAGCGTAAATGTGGTCATTCGTGTGGAAGGAAGCTGGAGTACCCGGAGAAGTCCCACCTGTCAGATCTGGCGATCACCGTACCATCTCACATACTTTTCGGTCCAAGGATCGAACTCGTATTGCATTGGTGAGAAACGAGCGCGCTAACCACTGTGCTAATCGGACAGGTCATATTGTTCTCTAATTTACTACATGGGATGTTCTGTTGGCTCTTGTTACTACTGTTGTGTCAACGTATCTGCAGTAATAGATAATGGTGTCAAGAAACACTTCTATACAGGAAAGATAATGGACTTTGGTGTCAAGAAACGCTTCTATAGAGGAAAGATAATGGACTTTGGTGTCAAGAAACACTTCTATACAGGAAAGATAATGGACTTTGGTGTCAAGAAATGCTTCTATAGAGGAAAGATAATGGACTTTGGTGTCAAGAAACACTTCTATACAGGAAAGATAATGGACTTTGGTGTCAAGAAACGCTTCTATAGAGGAAAGATAATGGACTTTGGTGTCAAGAAACACTTCTATACAGGAAAGATAATGGACTTTGGTGTCAAGAAACGCTTCTATACAGGAAAGATAATGGACTTTGGTGTCAAGAAACGCTTCTATAGAGGAAAGATAATGGACTTTGGTGTCAAGAAACGCTTCTATACAGGAAAGATAATGGACTTTGGTGTCAAGAAACGCTTCTATACAGGAAAGATAATGGACTTTGGTGTCAAGAAACGCTTCTATACAGGAAAGATAATGGACTTTGGTGTCAAGAAACGCTTCTATACAGGAAAGATAATGGACTTTGGTGTCAAGAAACGCTTCTAT
>CM026403.1:63116847-63153242 GCA_014843695.1 Archivesica marissinica | reverse complement strand
TGACCCATCTATATGGTTGTACTGTCCAGTAAGATAGACTGACCCATCTATATGGTTGTACTGTCCAGTAAGATAGACTGACCCATCTATATGGTTGTACTGTCCAGTAAGATAGACTGTCCCATCTATATGGTTGTACTGTCCAGTAAGATAGACTGACCCATCTATATGGTTGTACTGTCCAGTAAGATACACTGGCCCATCTATATGGTTGTACTGTCCAGTAAGATAGACTGACCCATCTATATGGTTGTACTGTCCAGTAAGATAGACTGATTCATCTATATGGTTGTACTGTCCAGTAAGATACACTGGCCCATCTATATGGTTGTACTGTCCAGTAAGATAGACTGACCCATCTATATGGTTGTACTGTCCAGTAAGATACACTGGCCCATCTATATGGTTGTACTGTCCAGTAAGATAGACTGACCCTTCTATATGGTTGTACTGTCCAGTAAGATAGACTGACCCATCTATATGGTTGTACTGTCCAGTAAGATACACTGGCCCATCTATATGGTTGTACTGTCCAGTAAGATAGACTGACCCTTCTATATGGTTGTACTGTCCAGTAAGATAGACTGACCCATCTATATGGTTGTACTGTCCAGTAAGATACACTGGCCCATCTATATGGTTGTACTGTCCAGTAAGATAGACTGACCCATCTATATGGTTGTACTGTCCAGTAAGATACACTGGCCCATCTATATGGTTGTACTGTCCAGTAAGATAGACTGACCCATCTATATGGTTGTACTGTCCAGTAAGATACACTGGCCCATCTATATGGTTGTACTGTCCAGTAAGATAGACTGACCCATCTATATGGTTGTACTGTCCAGTAAGATACACTGGCCCATCTATATGGTTGTACTGTCCAGTAAGATACACTGGCCCATCTATATGGTTGTACTGTCCAGTAAGATACACTGGCCCATCTATATGGTTGTACTGTTCAGTAAGATACACTGGCCCATCTATATGGTTGTACTGTCCAGTAAGATACACTGGCCCATCTATATGGTTGTACTGTCCAGTAAGATAGACTGACCCATCTATATGGTTGTACTGTCCAGTAAGATAGACTGGCCCATCTATATGGTTGTACTGTCCAGTAAGATAGACTGACCCATCTATATGGTTGTACTGTCCAGTAAGATACACTGGCCCATCTATATGGTTGTACTGTCCAGTAAGATAGACTGACCCATCTATATGGTTGTACTCTCCAGTAAGATAGACTGACCCATCTATATGGTTGTACTGTCCAGTAAGATAGACTGACCCATCTATATGGTTGTACTGTCCAGTAAGATAGACTGACCCATCTATATGGTTGTACTGTCCAGTAAGATACACTGGCCCATCTATATGGTTGTACTGTCCAGTAAGATAGACTGACCCATCTATATGGTTGTACTGTCCAGTAAGATAGACTGACCCATCTATATGGTTGTACTGTCCAGTAAGATAGACTGACCCATCTATATGGTTGTACTGTCCAGTAAGATAGACTGACCCATCTATATGGTTGTACTGTCCAGTAAGATAGACTGGCCCATCTATATGGTTGTACTGTCCAGTAAGATAGACTGACCCATATATATGGTTGTACTGTCCAGTAAGATAGACTGACCCTTCTATATGGTTGTACTGTCCAGTAAGATAGACTGACCCATCTATAAAGCACTCCTTCTATTCAAATGTTGTATGTAATGGTGATAATGTGTCTTAACCATGTTTTGTTGAAATTTAGAAAATTACACAATTTACTGTCGCAATCTCGTGCATTCTCACTTCTCCCTACCGCCTCTGTGGTCGAGTGGTTAAGGTCGCTGACTTGTATACCACTGTAACCTATCATTACTGATTGTCACGGGTTCGAGCCCCGCTCAGGCCGTGTCTCATTTATGTGAAAAAGTTGGCAGTTTCTTACGGAAGTTGGTGCACCGATATAGCCCAAAATGGTGCTGATGCTGGTGTAAAACCAGAAATATAACAGTATAACAATAACACTTCTCCCAAACATTCTGACCTAGAATGAGCCCAGCAAACTACATTGGGCGTGCTAAAGTGTGTGGAGGCCAAAGCCATCATGCTAATCTTAAACACGCCCAAAGTAGTTCATAACCCGATGGAAACTATTAACATACGATTCATTGCTTACCGGGTATATTTGGATTAGTTACCGTAATCGTGTATGTTTAAGACGCACTTTTTTCCCTCCAAAATAGTATCTAAAAGTCTGGTGCGTCTTATACTCCAGTTTAGAACTAAATTCCATCCTTACTATTTTCAATGACACAAAGAAAAACATAGCACACTTTGCAATTAGAATGTATTTAGTCCAGATTTTGGACTTGCTGTGTGTCACAATGAGTAAATAGATCATCCTTGGAACACCCTAAGTTGTAAGACACTCCTTTTTGTGCGAGGAACGCTGCCCAACATGGTGACCGTAACTTTGCTTTCGCATGTTGGCTGCATATTATTGGTGCACAGTACAACCATTAAATACAACATATGAATAGAAGGAGTGCTTTATAATGGGCCAGTGTATCTTACAAGACAAAATTTTGTTTGAAAATCGTAAAAACCAGGGAGAAGTGGGGCCCCCAGAGGGCGAAGTCAGGATCCCTAGGGCGACAATTTCGCCCACATCGCCCTATAGAATGATCCCTGCATGTGTGAGTGAATGACATGTTTGTATGATATAGTAAATTCTATTAATTTTGTATGCCACAAAAATAAGCTTTCTTATTGACTTGTTGAAATATTAATTATTTATGTGCATGTTACCTTGTATTTGTTATTTCAGATGAGCGCTGTGGAAAGTGAAGGTTTCAAGGTAACAAAAGACTAGTAAGTGTTGCTAATACAAGAAGTTGTTATATCACGGTTGCTTTATGTGCGAAAGGCCCAGAGTTAGCGCCCTGATGGAGCCGTTACGATTGTGCATTTAGGCAAAGCATTTAAATGTGGAGAGTGGTCGGTGCCGTGACAGCACAATGTTGACAGTAGGAGCAATAGCTCACATTTATTATTATCAATAAGTATACGTTTATTAATTTAGATATAATTTTGCATCATATATACCCAACTTGCCTTCTTTTGTAAACTCGTAAGCTTGACATAATTTATGTTTTTCAAGCATCAAATCTATTTGCAGATATTATTCAAGTTTGACCATTGGATGGGGCATTCTTTATTTCAGTTATGGAGGCTTGATACTATATAGTACTAAACAGTCGTTCCAGAGCGAGGAAGAATATGATACAAGACTAGCCGGTAAGATCAGGATTTGATACAAGACTAGCCGGTAATCTCAGGAGTTGATACAAGACTAGCCGGTAAGATCAGGATTTGATACAAGACTAGCCGGTAATCTCAGGAGTTGATACAAGACTAGCCGGTAAGATCAGGATTTGATACAAGACTAGCCGGTAAGATCAGGATTTGATACAAGACTAGCCGGTAAGGTCAGGATTTGATACAAGACTAGCCGGTAAGCTCAGGATTTGATACAAGACTAGCTAGTAAGCTCAGGAGTTGATACAAGACTAGCCGGTAAGCTCAGGATTTGATACAAGATTAGCCAGTAAGCTCAGGATTTGATACAAGACTAGCCAGTAAGCTCAGGATTTGATACAAGACTAGCCGGTAAGCTCAGGATTTGATACAAGACTAGCCGGTAAGGTCAGGATTTGATACAAGACTAGCCGGTAAGCTCAGGATTTGATACAAGACTAGCTAGTAAGCTCAGGAGTTGATACAAGACTAGCCAGTAAGCTCAGGATTTGATACAAGACTAGCCAGTAAGGTCAGGATTTGATACAAGACTAGCCGGTAAGCTCAGGATTTGATACAAGACTAGCTAGTAAGCTCAGGAGTTGATACAAGACTAGCCGGTAAGCTCAGGATTTGATACAAGATTAGCCGGTAAGATCGGGATTTGATACAAGACTAGCCGGTAAGCTCAGGATTTGATACAAGACTAGCTAGTAAGCTCAGGAGTTGATACAAGACTAGCCGGTAAGCTCAGGATTTGATACAAGATTAGCCGGTAAGCTCAGGATTTGATACAAGACTAGCCGGTAAGATCAGGATTTGATACAAGACTAGTCAGTAAGCTCAGGATTTGATACAAGACAAGCCGGTAAGCTCAGGATTTGATACAAGACTAGTCGGTAAGCTCAGGATTTGATGCAAGACTAGCCGGTAAAATCAGAATTTGATACATGACTAGCCGATAAGAATTTGTTCCTTCGACACACACCAGCTTGTTGAAGGAAGATTGTGGAGATAAACGTTGCTGGAATGTATGTATGAAATATCGAAAGCTGATTGGATTATCGATTGACATGTGATTAATTTCATTGACAGGTGGTGGTCAATTGTCTTGTCTTTGTCATTAGAAGCACAATTTTGAAAAATCCTTCAACATTGTGAAGGTTACTTGTATAAAGCTGTAGCTTGTCCTTCAATCTATTAACAGTATTTCAGTTGGGACATTAAACCGAGGTCTCGTGTCGGTGCTTTACACCGTGCACGTAAAAGAACCAGAGGAGATTCTGGAATGGGTCTATGTCTGTATTATTGCACTATCCTCCAAAAATCTAAAATTACTGATCTCTTCAGGAGGCATCACTCATATGGGCAACCGGTAGCGATGATAAATAAACGTAAAATACACACACACTTGAATCTATTTGTAATCAGTTCTTCTTGGGAAGAGCCATCTCTAATGTTGTAAGAACTTGTGGCTCGAACCATTTTTGCTTTCTTTGCATATATTGTATGTAGATTCTATGTCATAATAGAGCAATGTAAAATATGATTAATCTATCAGTTCTTTGAAAGCAACAATGCAGTGACAGACTAATGACGTTTAACTTTATCCCATGTTTAAAGCTGTATGGCCCATTATGTTTATATTCTGTACTGGAAGTCTGGAAGTAACGTCTTGTGTTTTCAGTTGCAATGCCTAAGTGGCAGGCAAGTGGGGTCCGTGGATTTTGGGCCAAGATTTCATTAGAACATGCTCATCTGACATCAGTCTTCGCCAAGGTACGGTACTGTGGATGGAATGAATTTACGAGGTCATTTTATCGTTGAATTTACGAGGTCATTTTATGGTTGAATTTATGAGGTCATTTTATGGTTGAATTTATGAGGTCATTTTTATGGTTGAATTTACGAGGTCATTTTTATGGTTGAATTTACGAGGTCATTTTTATGGTTGAATTTCCGAGGTCATTTTTATGGTTGAATTTCCGAGGTCATTTTATGGTAAATCACCATTTGCACATTATACATGTACATGAAAACCTTTATTTTTTCTACGTTATACAGCCGAACAATCAATTCTGATTATGACTGGCAGGCCCTTTATTTATTTTTTTGGGACACACTCAAATCCTGATGTAACCCGCCCAGAAATAGATAAGCAATGTGGAATTAAAAGCCTTGCCTAAGAACTCCGAGCGTGGCTACAGCTAGGCGCGGAATCCGGGCCTTTCACACCTGAAGCGAATGCTACCACTGCGCTATCAAGACTTCCACTACAGCACAATGTTGACAGAATGAGCGATAACTCACATCTACCTATGTTAAGCAGCCAGCCAACACTTAGGTCGAACATAGGCTATGCATACAGTCAAACCTGCATTAAAGACCACCCCCAAACATAGACCACCTTCCAAATAAATACCGTCTTCAAACAAAGACCACATATAAACAAAGACAAATTCCAAACAATGACCACCTGCAAACAAAGTCAAACTCCAAACAAAGACCAACTCCAAACAAAGACCACATCCAAATATAGACCAACTCCAAACATAGACTACCTCCAAACAAAGACCACAACCATTCAAAGACTACCCTCCAAACCTAGACCAACTCCAAACAAAGACTTCATCCAAACAAAGACCGCCTCCAAACAAAGACCACCTCCAAACAAAGACCACCTCCATATATAGATAACCCTGCAGATAAGACTGCCATCATTGATCTGTATGTTGCCTGTATACAATAGTTCAACCGGACAATAAAGACCACCTGACTACAATTTATTTACTTATAATATAACTATTTATCGCCATTATTTTACCCAGCATGCAGTGAGTTAAACATTGATGTTTATACTGCTGTTTCAGCATGGCCTAGATTTCCACCATGCTCAATCAGGATATGTGATGATGGTCAAGTGGCTATCAACCAGCGAGTCGAATATGTTACCAGAATACGCCAACCAGTATCTAGGTAAGTGTCCCAACCCTCTACATTCTCTGTAATGACCTGGCTGGCCACCTCACGGTGTGCACCTCATGCTCGGGGAACATCTCGCAGCAGCCGCCTAGGACACAGGGATCTTTCACTTGTCAGCCTGAACAAGGATCTTAGCCTTTGCATAAAGATGAGAATGATGTGGCATGGATGAGTGATTGCTAACTGCCTGGTCGGCTTTCATGCTGCTGCGGGATGACTGTCGGTGAGGGGTGTGGCTCTGAAAGGGACTAATTTACGAAGAAAAGTCTCGCGCATGACCACCTTGGAGAGACTAAACTAGGTCACAGATGTTAGTCACGCTACTTCACGACGATTGGCTGACCTACTTATATCAGCTAATCAGCGATGACCTACATAATATTCTAGACCTCAACTCATCATTGGCTGGAAATCTTCTTGGTACAGAATCAAACACTGGGTCCATGCTGCTTCCAATTCAGTAGTGGGGCGACCATCCCCTACCCAGCGGGTCCTCAGGTGGCGGATAGGGGAAACGGCCCTCAGATATGGGGGTTAGCTGTGAATCAAATAAGCAGTCCCGGACCATATGGCGGTATACCTACCAGGACGGGGCAGGATAGCACATGGCAAAGCTACTCCTATTAAATACTCCACGTGTCCCACAACGGGTGCATCAGGCGAACATATGGACCACCTTAAAAGTCCTAGCCTAAGGGTGAGGTAACCCCAACAGAAACCTCGAATGCTGAAGCCGGAAGTACTGGGCCGCACGGCGCATTCTAATAAACCACGGTACTACGCATAACGCAACATGAATCACAATGACAGAAAGAGTAAACCGAGATGGTGCTGGACCTGTGAAGACCCGCCAGGCAAGTACAGTGCCGGGTTCCATACCTCGAAGGAACCCATCCTTAGCTACTGGAGGTCACCCTAAGCCGCCCTGTGGAGCCAGGGGACGGCGAAGGACAGCTACTGGCCGAAACGTGAAGCAGAAACCTCTTGTGCTCATGCAGTGGAATGCTGAAGGAGTCTTTAACAAAAAGACTGAACTTGAGCAAGTACTACAGGACAAAGAAGTAAGTGTTTGCTGCATACAGGAAACACACCTGAACAAAGACAAGACGTTCAAAGTACGAGGCTACCAGTGCCTCCGAGCAGACCGACAAGACAGACACAAGGGTGGTGTGCTCACTCTAATCCGGAACAACATCAATGTGAGCGAAGTGAAAACCTACCTTGAAGGAGCAGAATACCAGGAGTTCAAGATCAAGATCAAATCAACTGAGATTAACCTCGTCAACTACTACTGCCCAAATGACAAAGCCCTTGCCCTTGACACTATTGGAGTTTCAAACAGTCGATGCATGGTTGTTGGTGACTTCAATAGTCATTCCCAGAGTTGGGGATATGCACAGTCTGATATGCGTGGGGATGAAGTGGAGGACTGGCAGGATGAGCACAACTTGATTCTCGTCAACCAGCCCTATGATGTACCAACCTTCTACTCTAGGCGATGGCACACTACTACCTCTCCAGATCTAGCATTCTGCACAGAGGACATCCAGAAAGGTACGGTTAGAGAAGTTGGCGATCAACTTGGTGGAAGTGACCACAAACCAGTGTTCCTCACACTCAGCAGTGAAGTGATACAGATAGACTATCCCTACCCTAGATGGAACTACAAGAAAGCCAAGTGGAGTCTCTATGCTATTCGGTCCAATTCTCTTACTCGAGGCATACAGGTACAAGGAAGAGATGTTAACAACGTGGTGAAAGAGTTCAACAGCTGCATACTCAAAGCTGCCCATGAAACCATACCTAGAGGTGCGAGAAGAGAACACAAGCCTACTGGACCAATCAGTTGCAGACCCTCCAAGATGAACTCATTGAAGCAAGGAACAGGGCAGAAGAACAGCCATCACAAGAAAACCATGAACAACTTCAGAAAGCAAAGGCACACTTTCAAAAATCTAAACTGGAAGCTACACGACGAAGTTGGAGGGAGAAAACTGCTGCCCTGAACCTTGAGAAGGACGGGAGGAAGTTGTGGAGGCTCACGAAACAGCTAAATGATGAAGAAAATAACAGACAGAAAATCACGTTGGATGAGGATGGGAAACTGTTGACCGGCAAAGAGACTGCAGACTGTCTCGCCAAAGCCTACCAGAAAGAGGGCACCATCAAAGTCACACGCCAACAGCAAAGAGAGGCACGGAAAGAACAGAAGGATAGAAGTAAAACGCATACGGAACAAGACTCCATGAAACTTCCACTTACATACCAGGAACTGTACACAGCGCTCAGACAACTGAAAAAGAGGAAGTCACATGGACCAGATGGAATCTCCAATGAGATGCTAACTCATCTTGGATGCTCAGCCATGCTGAAACTTCTTGACATCTTCAATCTTAGCTGGAAAGAAGGCATAGTTCCGCAGATCTGGAAGGAAGCCAATGTTATCCCAATCTACAAGAACGGCAAGGATAGAAAGAAAGCTTCCAGCTATCGCCCTATTAGTCTCACTAGCTGTGTGGTCAAGACAATGGAGAGGATAGTTAACAAGATACTCATGTGGTACCTTGAGACAGAAAACCTCCTATCCAAGGAACAAGCAGGATTCCGACAGTTCAGATGCACAGAGGACCAGGCAACATACCTCGCTCAGGAAGTTGAGGATGCATTCCAAGGCCAGAAGGTAGTTTTTGCAACCTGGATAGACCTCCAGAAGACTTTTGACAAAGTCTGGACTGATGGGCTGCTGGTCAAGATGCAACGATGCGGAATTGCCAACAAGATGCTCCGATGGACCAAATCCTTCCTACACAATCGCAGAGCCAGAGTACTTGTTGACAACCAGAAGAGCAAGAAATTCCTCATCCGACATGGAGTTCCTCAAGGAGGAGTGATCTCGCCTACGCTGTTCCTCATCTTCATCGATGACTTGCTTGCAGAGCTGCCACATGGTATCAAAGCAGCACTCTATGCTGACGACTTGGTCATGTGGTGTGTTGAAGAATATGCAACAACTGCCACATACAGAATGCAGATGGCCGCACACAAGCTCACAGCATGGGCAGAAGACTGGTGCATCTCTATTAATAAGGAGAAGTCGTCAACCACACTCTTCACACTTTCCACCAAACAGAAAGCTGGAACCATCAAAGTCGGTGGAACTGCCTTGAAGACGGACAACGAGCCAACATACTTGGGGGTGACATTTGACAGACGGCAGACATGGAAGCCACATATCCAGAAAGCCAAAGCCAAGCGCAAGCTTGCAATCCTTCGGAAGCTTGCTGGCACCACATGGGGTGCCAATGATCACATCCTGAAGACTATATACCAAGGTATGGTCAGGCCTCACCTGGAATATGGATCCACCGCCTGGACATCATCAGCCAAGACCAACCAACAGACACTCGACAAGGTTCAGAACAAGGCTCTCAGGCTGATCACAGGTGCAATGAAGAGCACTCCAATCCAGGCCATGGAGAAAATTACTTCCATCCAGCCACTGCAAGAACGTCGCGACACAAGAATTCTTCTACAGACAGAGAAGTTTCGATGTCAGGAAGAACAACCGATGAAGCAGAGAGTTGAGGCACTAACGAAGAATCGTCTAAAGCTAAGCAGTTTCATCCACCAGTCCAAGAAGCTTGCTCGAAAGCACACCAGCCATCTCCCAGCCAAGACATTGCCTCCAATGCCATTTCTATCCAAGCCATGGTTGACTAGCGATGAATCCAAGGTTACCATCTGCAGTACAATCCCATACATGACATCCAGAGATAGACAACATGATGACGTCAAACGTGCCCTCACACTAGCACACATCGACAAGAGTTATCCTGGAGAAGCATGGGTACAAGTCTACACAGATGGTTCAGCCACAAGAGCAGTAGCAAACGGAGGAGCAGGCGTGTATGTCCGACACCCAGATGGACACACACAATCAGTTGCTCTACCTACTGGAGTACACTGCAGTAACTATAGGGAAGAAGTACATGCCCTTGAAACAGCAGCATCTCTAGTACACAACACTGTAGAGTGTGCCCAGGTTGTCTTCCTGACTGATGCGCTCTCAGTTCTGGATGCCCTGTCTAACAACAAAGAACCCCACCTGATGGAAGCCCTTCGAACAGTCAGCTTAACTAAAAGAACTGTCCTCCAGTGGGTACCTGCACACATAGGCATTCCTGGCAATGAAGCCGCTGACCAGCTTGCCAAGCAAGGTTCTACCGAGAGGCAACCAGACAAAGATTTGACTTACAAGGAGAAATGCACCATAATCAAATCTGCATCAAAGCCAACAGTCGAGAAGGATGACTACCACCTTCTCACCAAACAGGAGCAAGTCACGATATTCCGGCTTAGAACAGGGCATAACCGCCTGAACTTCCATATGTGTCGGAAGCTTGGACTAGCTACATCAACTGCCTGCAGCTGCAACGTAGGGGACCAGACTGCAGAACACATCCTCCAGGAGTGTCCCAATCTTCATGGGCTGAGGAAAACAACCTGGCCAACAGATACTTCTCTCCAGACGAAGTTACATGGCTGCCGGGAGGATCTGAGGAGGACGGCCCATTTCGTGTTTGCTGCCGGCTTGTCCATGTGATTCGCGAACGACAAGAAGAAGAAGAATCCAACACAGATCTGCATTGGAAAATAATCTTCTTGGTACAGAATCAACACAGATCTGCATTGGACAATAATCTTCTTGGTACAGAATCAACACAGATCTGCATTGGACAATAATCTTCTTGGTACAGAATCAACACAGATCTGCATTGGAAAATAATCTTCTTGGTACAGAATCGACACAGATCTGCATTGGACAATAATCTTCTTGGTACAGAATCAACACAGAGCTGCATTGGAAAATAATCTTCTTGGTACAGAATCGACACAGAGCTGCATTGGAAAATAATCTTCTTGGTACAGAATCTTCGCAGAACAACATCTACTAGATCAACCATTCGCTCTACACAACATCGACAACACATCAAATTTTCAAATAATCGACAGTGCTCAACACGTTTTGCTCACCAATATGATCTGCAGCGGCGAGAGTAAATAAACTCAACAACAACATTCTGTAATGAGACAAAATTCATTTAAAGTCATATTCTGTTAAAAAAAACTTTATTCTAACATGACTCGGCATTTTTTCTCTATACGCTAAGAAGGAATTTACCGGGTTTAGATCTGCAATAAAACATGGTTTAGCGTGTGATGTCAAACGTGACCTCATTTTACTAAGCATATTTTTTAATGATTGTAGCAACCATAATTGCAGGGATCATTCTAGAGGGCAATGTGGGCGAAATTGTCGCCCTAGGGACCCTGACTTGGCCCTATGGGGGCCCCACTTCTCCCTAAAAAAAATTACCTAAATTACCTGAACTACTGCTCGGAGGAGAACTCCAATAAATGCTGGAGAGTGATGACCTAACCTGTTTGTGTGACTTTCAACCCTCAGACAAACAAGCATGTATGCTCTTGCATTTACAGGTGTGGCTGGGTTTGTTATGAAAGATAAGAATCAATTGTTTCAACTCTCAGACAAACAAGCATGTATGCTCTTGTATTTACAGGTGTGGCTGGGTTTGTTATGAACGTTAAGAATCAATAGTTTCAACTCTCAGACAAACAAGCATGTATGCTCTTGCATTTACAGGTGTGGCTGGGTTTGTTATGAACGATAAGAATCAATAGTTTCAACCCTCAGACAAACAAGCATGTATGCTCTTGTATTTACAGGTGTGGCTGGGTTTGTTATGAACGATAAGAATCAATAGTTTCAACCCTCAGACAAACAAGCATGTATGCTCTTGTATTTACAGGTGTGGCTGGGTTTGTTATGAACGTTAAGAATCAATAGTTTCAACCCTCAGACAAACAAGCATGTATGCTCTTGTATTTACAGGTGTGGCTGGGTTTGTTATGAACGATAAGAATCAATTGTTAGTGATTCAGGAGAAATACCACCCAGGAACCACGACAGCTGCCTGGAAATTACCCGGTGGACACGCTGATAAAGGTAAACTGGATCCAATAGTCTCTAAATCGCCTACTTCTCAACATTGCTACCCGGGTTCAATCCTCGGACCTACAGGTATGTGAGTATGCTTTAGAAATTGATCTAGAGCAAACATGTAGCATTGAAAGCTGCTGAAGAATCAGGATCCACCATGTTAAAAGCTTTTTATTTATGGGAAAGGGGGACTCATTTGTGATGCACATTGTAGGTTTGTCCAGTGATAGTGCATCACATTAGAAGTTGAGGGGGCCCCAGTTTGATACCCAGTCACCACGCGCTGCAGTCACGTCTTGTATGTAGTGTCGTTGAACAATACACCTCATAGACATTACTTGAGAACGAAATTCGGCTGTCCGATTAGCGCATATATAATATTATGCTTAACCCTTTCAACACCACAGACCTCTATATAGGCTTACAAAAAGTGTAGATCCAGATGAGCCGGCTCATGATGAGCCGTCTCATCAGGATCTGCACTTTTTGCAAGTAGTATTACTAATTTTAGAAAAAATTACCCATCTTGATAAATGAACTGGTCCGAATGTAATTTTCTTATTCATTTATTGGTCTAAGAATATCATGGACCAGTCCATGTCAGTTACTTGGTGTTGAAAGAGTTAATTGAGAGCGAACATTATTTGCACAGCCTCGTATTGAGACACAAATACATAGGTTATTACTTACATGTATGTCACTGGTAATCGGCATACCCAGGAAAATTATTTTACTTAACTTTACTTTACTTATCTGATTAGCGCAGTGGTTAGCGCGCTCGCTTCTCACCAATGCAACCCTGGTTCGATCCTCGGACAGGGAAGTATGTGAGATGGTACGGTGGTCGCCAGATCGGACAGGTGGGTTTTCTCCTGGTACTCCGGTTTCCTCCCACACGAATGACCACATATATGTTCTCATCCGCGCCAACGAGAGTGATTAATATAAGTTGTTAGAACTTGCTTCGCAATCGTTGTAAAATAAATAAAGTTTAAACTTTTCTTTTTTTTTGATAACGAATCACAGAGGTGCTATGCCAAATGACGCTCTCGAACAAGAGTATCATGCACCCAAGACTGGAATTGCGAACGTAGACTCCTCAACAGTGTTATGGACAGGACCACCATGATGGATTACCATAGCAAAACACAATGACCACTCAGTTTGTGACTTGCATTAATAATTTGTCAAGCAGAAGGGCCAGTTTCGCAGGATATTTATTATTCAAGTCAGTTACTTTTGGATATGTTATCTAAATTTAAAATATACTATCCATTAATTGTGTTCGCTTTGAATGAAATATGATAAAACTGACTCTCAATGGAGAGATTTTCTCAATTCCACTAACACTACTAATGAACATGCCTAGTTTTAACTTATGTTGTTTTAATTAGGAATCCTTTCCGTAACACAAAAATTTTTTTTTATTTAACAATTGTTATAATCCAAATTCAGTCTTGTTCAACAACTTATTTATTAAAAGCAAACTTTTGTATTATACCATTGTGTACAATTGTTGTTTGTGTATACAGTCAAACCTGTGTTAGTGGTCACCTCCATTAAGCAGCCAACCTGTATTAAGCAGTCAGTTTCCAGATTCCCAATCAGTCATTTTATTATATATTTAACCTCTATTAAGCAGCCACCTGTGCTAAGCAGCCATTTTCTCTGACTCCATTGGCTGGCTGCTTAAGGCAGGTTTGACTGTATAACTATGTAATATGTACAGTTGTTTGAATAAAAAACATCGAAATTCAAAAAAAACAAATATTTACTATCCATTAATTGTATTCGCTTTGAATGAAATATGATAAAACTGACTTGATGTGTGTTTATGAAATCAGCCGCAGTTGTATCTGTACTGTAAGCTTATGCATTTTGCACACTTTGTTAGTGATCAAGTTACTCAAAGTAATAAGGGCATCTCATGTCCTTAAAGATGCCAACAATTCTTGACATCAACTTCACATAAAGTGTTTAACATAATTAATTGGCAGACAAAGTAATTAGCAAGCAATTAAGCATATGTAATTGGCAGACAATAAGTAATTAACAAGCAATTAACCATATGTAATTGGCAGACAATAAAGTAATTAACAAGCAATTAACCATATGTAATTGGCAGACAATACAGTAATTAGCAAGCAATTAAGCATATGTAATTGGCAGGCAATACAGTAATTAGCAAGCAATTAAGCATATGTAATTGGCAGACAATACAGTAATTAGCAAGCAATTAAGCTTATGTAATTGGCAGGCAATAAAGAAATTAGCAAGCAATTAACCATATGTAATTGGCAGACAATAAAGTAATTAGCAAGCAATTAAGCATATGTAATTGGCAGACAATACAGTAATTAGCAAGCAATTAAGCATGTGTAATTGGCAGGCAATAAAGTAATTAGCAAGCAATTAACCATATGTAATTGGCAGACAATAAAGTAATTAGCAAGCAATTAATCATATGTAATTGGCAGGCAATACAGTAATTAGCAAGCAATTAAGCATATGTAATTGGCAGGCAATAAAGTAATTAGCAAGCAATTAAGCTTATGTAATTGGCAGACAATAAAGTAATCAGCAAGCAAATAAACATATGCAATTGGCAGACAATAAAGTAATTAGCAAGCACTTAAGCATAGGTACTTGGCATGCAATAAAGTCATTAGCAGACAATTGGCTGTCCGATTAGCGCAGTGGTTAGCGCGCTCGCTTCTCACCAATGCAAACCAGGATCGATCTTCGGATCGGGACGTATGTGAGATGGTAGGGTGGTTGCCAGATCGGACAGGTGGGTTTTCTCCTGGTACACCGGTTTCCTCTCACACGAATGACCACATATACGCTTTCATCCGCGCCAACGAGAGTGATTAATATAAGTTGTTAAAACTTGCTTCGCAATCGTTGTAAAATAAATAAAGTTTAAACTTTAATTGATATAAGTTCTTGGTTTTCATCAGGTGAAGAAATATTTGAAACAGCTAAACGAGAAGTGGCTGAAGAAACTGGAATAGAGACAGAATTTGTAGGAATTATCGCTTTCCGGCACCAGCAGAATTACCGCTATGGATGTAGTGATTTCTACTTTATCTGTGCGATGCGACCAGTAAACACCAATCAACAAATCAAAGTTTGCCAACAGGAGATTGCTAGTAGCAAATGGGTGGATGTAAGTTATATTTAGAGTTGAGATCAGATATAAATTGCTGGCTGTATTATATCACTAGTGGACAGTCGCCCAAATGCATTTATGCGACGGCAACTTTAAATAAACTTATAGTCAATCACTAGTGGAGGAAATCGTGAAAATAAACCCATAACATGTTTGAAGACACCACCATCATTGTGAATTCCCAAAAATGCATTATAAATTTATGCATATTCGGCCTTCGTGATATATTTCTACGCATAAGAACTCCAAACTCGGGTTATTCTGCGATATACCACGGATGATACTTATTATTTCGATTCTAACACGACATACTTCTAATAATTTTAAGAATCAAAGGAGTATTTTCTTTAAACGCCGTTGCATTTGGCTTTCGAAATTTCCTCCCGCGTAAGGGGTGATGACGTTATTTTTTATGGAAAATATCAATCTAGTGCATAAATAAACAAAAGTTGTAACTGATCAATAATTTTATTTATTTTGTGAAATAAAACTGTACAGAATAGTAACTGAAACGTTACTTAACAGAAAAACAAGACGGACAAGAGATTATCTGATTCTAAAAATAGCTCAATTCTGCGAATTCCCACGATAGTATTTACAAACATCACGTGACTTTCATTCATAAAACTTTACACGCATTGTATAAATGGAATAGCCAAAACACGGTGCGTGTGCAGCATAGTTCAAGGTAGGTATATCGCAGAATAACCCAAGGTAGATTTTACTCTAAAAGTATGTATGTTATTAGCTGGGTCGTGTTAGAATCATGTATAACAAGCTTTAGCAATTTACTGGTTTACATAATCACTCGTTGGCACGGTTGAAAGCGTATTCGTGTGAAAGGAAACTGGAGTACTCGGAGAAAACCCATCTGTCTGATCTGGCGACCACAGTACCATGTCACATACTTCCTGGTTTTAGGATCAAACCCGGGTTGCGCTGGTGAGAAACGAGCATGCTAACCACTGCTAATCAGATAGCCGAAAACTTATTCACGTGAATAATACTGTGTCCGAATGTAGAGCATATCCGTAAATATGTGCACTTTATCCAAATGTTGAAATTCAATACAATTAGTGTTATGCATAAACGAAACCTTTATTTCGTGATAATCACTGATGGCTGGATTTAAAATTCCGCGAATGAATTGAAATTGTTAAAAATCGTAAAATAAAGTGTACGCGTAATTATAGTATTCCAACGTGAAGAGAACGTGTTTACACCTAATTGCGGGGGGAATAGCAAGTCACGAGAGATCATGCAATATTTCACGCTCCAGGAGAAATCTACCCCACTATGAAAACCCCTCTAAAAAACCGAAAACCCCTCCAAACCGAGCTTTACCTCTGGTCCGGTGGCCATTAGAGGGGTTTCACTTGTATATCGAGAAAGATTTGGTTTTCAGATAGATGAATACCTCAATGATCCAGACATCACAGACGCTAACAGATACTTTACCCAATGTTACAAAGACTCGTTGGTGAATGGCAATGTGGTTATAGGAGCCACCCCGGTGAACTCTTACAATAGGAAGTGCGTCCATCAAGCATACAGCATACACAGACCAACACAGCCAGAACATAAGCATCAGTGATCAATGTTATGTCATTTTCAATCTGTGCATCAGTTATTGTGACCGTCTTGATTTGCGTGACGCAGTTACAGTCTACATCCGCTATGTCAAAGTCGGTTATGTCGAATTCTCCGGTTATCTCGAAGTCCCGTTTCAGACACTATCAGTTTACATATAACTGGCTATGTTCATATCGAATTTCGTTAAGTCAAACTTCGGTTATGTCGAAGTATTTTGTTCGGTCCGACGGAATTCGGCATAACGGATGTAGACTGTATATGTATGCAGGATTGTGAATCTGCCTCTATTTAGAGGATTTTCCATGTTGGTGAAAATCGTGAAAAATAAATATTGTTTGCGTTGATGAGGAAGGACTGAATTTGCTCATTTTAGATGATTTGCCCATTTGGTCAGTCTTGACAAATAACTATTGTTTGCGTTGAGCAGGACTGAATTTCCTCATTTAGATGAGTTGCCCATTTGGTCAAAGTCTTGAAAACTAACTATTGTCAGATTTGGTCTAAGATGTTCAGAAAGGATATTTTTCATATTTTTTTTACCTTTTATGTTTTTACCTTCCCATACAAGAGTTTACATTCAGAGTATCAACAACTGTTTACAGTACATGTGAAGCATGTATTAACACTTTCAACACTACAGACCTCTAAATAGGCTTACAAAATAGTGTAGATCCAGATGAGCCGGCTCATAATGAGTCGTTTCATCCGGATCTGCACTTTCTGCTAGCAATTTTACTATATTTAGTAAAAATTACCCATTTTGATATAAATGAACTAGCCCAAATGTAATTTTTCTGATCAATTTTTTGGTCTAAAAATATCATGGACCAGTCCATGTCAGTTACTTGGTGTTGAATGGGTTAAGAAGATATATTTTCATATAAATAGTGATTGTCCCTTTACTTGTCAAAAACGTCAAATCAAACGGTAAAATCGTTTCCATTGGCAAATATTTTTTAAATTGAGTCAGGTTTCTAGTTTTGCTCAAAGTTTACTATCTATCTATCTTACTTTTATGTCAAATCCCTCGCGGGGACGTAGACATGTTGCGCGTCAAAAAATGCAAAGAAGTTAAAAGTATGAGTAGTTAAAAGCATAATTTAAGAAAGTAATGAAAATAAGTTGTGGTAAAAGTTTAACCGCAGCTGCGCAGAACAACTAGGGACTGACATGATCAATATGGCAAACTGCCGTATTGAATTGCTTTATGGTAGGGAGATGGACAATGTCAGGAGGAGGTGGTTACAATGGTAGATTGTTCTTGGAAAACAGGAAAACTTGTAGTAGTCTGTAGTTGCTGTAATTAACCAATAGCTTAAGGAATGGCAATGGCGAGCAGGACGGGAGAGGGGAACTAGGTAATTTTCAATGGGAATAGCAACAAGATCATTATGAATTTTATACATAAGGGATAACCTATTGTCAATACGCCGTTGATCTAGTCTGCGTAGATTTAGGGAATGTAGCATGTCTGTAACACATAAACCAACATAAAGTTATGTTATAAAATTAATCTGTTGGTGCCTCAAAATATACTCTGCAAATATTATAGCCAGTTAGAACAGTTACAAGTGAGTTTATCATGTAGCACGAGGAAAGCAATCATAAATAGTATATATACTGTTTCTTTCATCCGCGTACCTCACTTAAAGCATGTGTCTACGGTGTAAATCTTGTAGAATGTGATACTGTGTGTTAGTCGTGTATTTCATTCAGTAGTGTATAGTGTTATTATATTTTGAATAATAAATTTTAAAAAACTCCGTAGCCAGACTAGACGTTGACATGTTTTGACACAGTTTCGGAAGAATGCAATGATATGCAACCTTGTTCAAGAAATCTAAAACCAAACTAATATGTTAGTGAATTTAAAAATCTATTCGCGTGTGTAATCCATCTAATGGGTATATTGTGAGCTGTTGGTGTCTGTTGTCACGGCAAGACTGGTCGTCGAGTCTGTAAAGTGGCTCCTCCGGAATCGGGGTAAGCTTAAATGTATACGTTTATCAGATCCTAGCCATACAAGGTGTGACAGTTGGCAACCAGATTGGTTGCTTTGTGATCGCGGACCTTGCCATGTGGGAGAGATAAGATGCAATGTGGAATGTCAGTGCCTTGTCTAATGATGATAATTTTTTAATAGAGGGATGTGTCCTAGGATAGAGGTACGATACCTTTGGTGGCTTATGGATAAAATGTCAAGTTCCTGTGTGTCAAGCTACATAGAATAAAGTGTTCTCTTTCAAGTTATGTTGATAATTAGTCAATTAAGAAATCCTTGGTCACTCAGAAATAGTATACAAAGTTCTTGTGAAGACAGTATACTAGCAACTTTGTCAGTTTGTTGCGCACGGTTTTGTTCAAACTTAGTGACACGCCATAATTTGATGGAAATTTAATTTCGTTCGATAATAAACGATTTCTATCAACATCTGGATTAATACATCTAGGTCAATTAAAAACAGGTGGATATCAGTCTAAATGCGCTCCGAAAAACTGTTTCCATGAAGCCGTAACACGTGTTTTTATTTTTAATCGACCTGCAAGAAAATGGCGGTTTCCAAGTTAAAACAAACACTACATTAACATTTTGCAAGCTTTTGTAATTTCTTTTCAAATATTTTATATGGATGTAATAGTCTCTATACTCTGACCCCTGATCGGGCAATCTCGGACTTATTAGGGGGGGAGGCGTTTGCAGAGAACAACTTGACGATTGTTAAGTTATATATACGACATCAATGTCGGCGCATGCTGCATTAATGAGAGACAACTCTAATTTTCTATTACCTCCCTTGGCAGATAGAGTCTGACTTATTACAAAATGTGAATATGTCCTTTTTGTTAAGATCCTTTGTTTTTACTGCTGTTCCCTAACCAGATGTTGCGGTATGATAAATCAATATGTGACTATATCCAAATTGTGTTAATTAACTTAAAACATTCTTTTAGAAATAAGTACGCATTGCATATAATGTACGAGATCTGTCGAGATATAGTAATTTAAAATTCATAAGAAATGATAGTGGAATCAAAATGCTAGCATGCTGTGCAAAGGAAACAGGGATAAACACAGAGGAAAACACTTAGTAGGACCTATCTACTTTTAGAGAGTATTCAGGAGCAGTAACTGACCGATGTCTCTCAACGGAAAAGGATTAATCTTTGAATATACAAAATTACATTACGCTATGTGAAAGCGTTATGAAATAGTGACATTAGTTCACGAACTTATTCATGCACCCTCGTATTTGTTGCCATAAAGGTAAATGCGTAGTCACGTTTTCCATTAAAGTGAGCGTAGAGGGGGGGGGGGGGAACAATGACAAGGGTAAACCTATATACATGTAGTCCCCTCAGATTCCTAATGTTATTGGACTGATACTTTTCTATACGGTATTGCAAAGGTTATAGCACACTTGAGAGAATGCATTAATTACAATATTGATATAAATGTTGTCACACATCTTCCTTATTATTTAAATGAATGCGCCAGTCTACGTATGTCACATCCTTGTAGATTTGTGTGCAACGGAAGCTGAGAATATTTATTGGGCCATGGTGCAATGTATTATTGAACCAGAATATATACAGAAAATCCATTCCTGCGCACTTTGAAGATTTCTGTAGCTGTACAAACTGCCTCACTATGCCCAGAATTGCGAACATATATCATATGTTATCAAGGAAGTTATTTGACAGTCGACAACCTTCAGGATATATAATAGAACACAATAATTTGCAACTTTAGTACAGACGGATCTGTAGTCCAGGGATCGCAGGTTCGATCCCCCGTCTGACCCTAATAAAATTAAGTCTTACAGATGGGACGTTAAACCGAGGTCTCGTGTCGGTGCTTTCACCGTGCACGTAAAAGATTCAGAGGAGATTCTGGAATGGGTCTCAGTCTGTATCATGCACTATCCTCCAAAAATCTAAAATAACTAATCTCTTCAGGAGGCGTCGCTCATATGGGCAACCGGTAGAGACGATAAATAAACGTAAAACACACATGCAACTTTAGTGTTGAATCCTGCTGTTTTCAGTGTGGTTGCCTATATCCAAATATGGGCTTAGAGGGAATCACAGTCAATATGGGCTTAGAGGGAATCACAGTCAATATGGGCTTAGAGGGAATCGCAGTCAATATGGGCTTAGAGGGAATCACAGTCAATATGGGCTTAGAGGGAATCAAATATTCAGTTAATATAAAAATTATAATTTTGGTGAATTCAACGTTTATTTATCATCGCTACCGGTTGCCCATATGAGCGACGCCTCCTGAAGAGATTAGTCATTTTAGATTGTTGGGAGGATAGTGCATGATACAGACAGAGAACCATTCCAGAGTCTCCTCTGGTTGTTTTACGTGCGCGGTGTAAAGCACCGACACGATATCTCGGTTTAAAGTCCCATGATCCCCATCTGAAAAACAGTTAATTTTATTATGGTCAAATCGGACCTGCGATCCCTGGATTACCAGTCCAACGTGTTAACCACTGGACTGCAGATCTGTCAGAGCCCAAAAATGGTAAGGATGAAGGCGTAAAACCCGAACAAACACCAAATCATTGTTGAATGAATTGAATATGATGGTTGCTAACACAAACACTAAAATAACGTTGCATCTGAAGTATAGTTTTATTTGTTCATTTATATGAAAATTGCATTGTCGGAATTTATTTAACCCTTTCAACCCCACAGGCCTCTAAATAGGCTTATGAAAAAGTGTAGATCCAGATGAGCCGGCTCGTAACGAGCCGTCTCATCAGGATCTGCACTTTTTTGCCAGTAATAATTATTACTATTTTTAGATAAAATTACCCATTTTGATAAATGAACTGATCCAAATGTAATTTTGTTATTAATTTATTGGTCTAAAAATATCATGGACCAGTCCATGTCAGTTACTTGGGGTTGAAAGGGTTAATATACATGTCAGTCTGATCTGTCTTATATGTTCAGCCTCTCTTCTGGTTTCATTTCCAAGATGGCGAATAGGAAATCTGTACTTTTTCTTGAACTTCGCAATATTTGATCTGGGTCTGGCTTTCTTTCCAAGAATGCGAGTAGAATTTATGTGTATTTCCTTATGATTTCTCAATGTTGGGGCCTCTTTTCTGTAGTTATTTTCATGGTAGTGTATATATTATCTGTGTATATCTCTTGGATTTCTCAATGTTGGTGCCTCTTTTCTGTAGTTATTTTCATGGTAGTGTATATATTATCTGTGTATTTCTCTTGGATTTCTCAATGTTGGGGCCTCTTTTCTGTAGTTATTTTCATGGTAGTGTATATATTATCTGTGTATTTCTCTTGGATTTCTCAATGTTGGGGCCTCTTTTCTGTAGTTATTTTCATGGTAGTGTATATATTATCTGTGTATTTCTCTTGGATTTCTCAATGTTGGGGCCTCTTTTCTGTAGTTATTTTCATGGTAGTGTATATATTATCTGTGTATTTCTCTTGGATTTCTCAATGTTGGGGCCTCTTTTCTGTAGTTATTTTCATGGTAGTGTATATATTATCTGTGTATTTCTCTTGGATTTCTCAATGTTGGGGCCTCTTTTCTGTAGTTATTTTCATGGTAGTGTATATATTATCTGTGTATTTCTCTTGGATTTCTCAATGTTGGAGCCTCTTTTCTGTAGTTATTTTCATGGTAGTGTATATATTTTCTGTGTATTTCTCTTGGATTTCTCAATGTTGGGGCCTCTTTTCTGTAGTTATTTTCATGGTAGTGTATATATTATCTGTGTATTTCTCTTGGATTTCTCAATGTTGGTGCCTCTTTTCTGTAGTTATTTTCATGGTAGTGTATATATTATCTGTGTATATCTCTTGGATTTCTCTTGGATTTCTGTGTTGGGGCCTCTTTTCTGTAGTTATTTTCATGGTAGTGTATATATTATCTGTGTATTTCTCTTGGATTTCTCAATGTTGGGGTCTCTTTTCTGTAGTTATTTTCATGGTAGTGTATATATTATCTGTGTATTTCTCAATGTTGGGGCCTCTTTTCTGTAGTTATTTTCATGGTAGTGTATATATTATCTGTGTATTTCTCTTGGATTTCTCAATGTTGGGGCCTCTTTTCTGTAGTTATTTTCATGGTAGTGTATATATTATCTGTGTATTTCTCTTGGATTTCTCAATGTTGGGGCCTCTTTTCTGTAGTTATTTTCATGGTAGTGTATATATTTTCTGTGTATTTCTCTTGGATTTCTCAATGTTGGGGCCTCTTTTCTGTAGTTATTTTCATGGTAGTGTATATATTATCTGTGTATATCTCTTGGATTTCTCTTGGATTTCTGTGTTGGGGCCTCTTTTCTGTAGTTATTTTCATGGTAGTGTATATATTATCTGTGTATTTCTCTTGGATTTCTCAATGTTGGGGCCTCTTTTCTGTAGTTATTTGCATGGTAGTGTATATATTATCTGTGTATTTCTCTTGGATTTCTCAATGTTGGGGCCTCTTTTCTGTAGTTATATTCATGGTAGTGTATATATTATCTGTGTATTTCTCTTGGATTTCTCAGTGTTGGGGCCTCTTTTCTGGCTTATTTTCCGTGGTAGTGAAAAGCTGCTGCGTGTATTTCTCTTGTTATTTCTCTTAGAATCATCTGTAGATGCTTCGTGCTCACATATTGACGCCATAGAAACACAGTTTCCATAGAAACACACCTGAAAAGAAGAGTGTATCATATTTGGGAAATTATTATATTTTGACTGTCTTCAGGTGTGTATATCATGCATCAACACAACCTATCCTTCATCGACGGGACTTATCCTTCATCGACATATATATCATACATCGACAGGACTTATCCTTCATCGACGGGACGTATCCTTCATCGACATATATATCCTTCATCGACAGGACTTATCCTTCATCGACATATTTATCATACATCGACGGGACTTATCCTTCATCGACATATATATCATACATCGACAGGACTTATCCTTCATCGACATATTTATCATACATCGACAGGACGTATCCTTCATCGACATATATATCATACATCGACAGGACTTATCCTTCATCGACATATATATCATACATCGACGGGACTTATCCTTCATCGACGGGACTTATCCTTCATCGACATATTTATCATACATCGACGGGACTTATCCTTCATCGACATATATATCATACATCGACAGGACTTATCCTTCATCGACATATATATCATACATCGACAGGACGTATCCTTCATCGACATATATATCATACATCGACAGGACGTATCCTTCATCGACATATATATCATACATCGACAGGACGTATCCTTCATCGACATATTTATCATACATTTACGGGACTTATCCTTCATCGACATATATATCATACATCGACAGGACTTATCCTTCATCGACATATATATCATACATCGACAGGACGTATCCTTCATCGACATATATATCATACATCGACAGGACTTATCCTTCATCGACATATATATCATACATCGACGGGACTTATCCTTCATCGACATATATATCATACATCGACAGGACGTATCCTTCATCGACATATATATCATACATCGACAGGACGTATCCTTCATCGACATATATATCATACATCGACAGGACTTATCCTTCATCGACATATATATCATACATCGACGGGACGTATCCTTCATCGACATATATATCATACATCGACAGGACTTATCATTCATCGACATATATATCATACATCGACAGGACGTATCCTTCATCGACATATATATCATACATCGACAGGACTTATCCTTCATCGACATATATATCATACATCGACAGGACGTATCCTTCATCGACATATATATCATACATCGACAGGACTTATCCTACATCGACAGGACTTATCCTTCATCGACATATATATCATACATCGACAGGACTTATCCTTCATCGACATATATATCATACATCGACAGGGACGATCCCATCGACATATAATACATCGACAGGACTTATCCTTCATCGACATATATATCATACATCGACAGGACGTATCCTTCATCGACATATATATCATACATCGACAGGACTTATCCTTCATCGACATATATATCATACATCGACAGGACATCCTATCGACATATATACAACATCGACAACTATATACATCGACAGGACTATCCTTCATCGACATATATATCATACATCGACAGGACGTATCCTTCATCGAATATATATCATACATCGACAGGACGTATCCTTCATCGACATATATATCATACATCGACAGGACTTATCCTTCATCGACATATATATCATACATCGACAGGACTTATCCTTCATCGACATATATATCATACATCGACATATATATCATACATCGACAGACTTATCCTTCATCGACATATATATCATACATCGACAGGACTTATCCTTCATCGACATATATATCATACATCGACAGGACGTATCCTTCATCGACATATATATCATACATCGACATATATATCATACATCGACAGGACTTATCCTTCATCGACATATATATCATACATCGACAGGACTTATCCTTCATCGACATATATATCATACATCGACAGGACTTATCCGTCATCGACATATATATCATACATCGACAGGACTTATCCTTCATCGACGGGACCTATCCTTCATCGACATATATATCATACATCGACAGGACTTATCCTTCATCGACATATATATCATACATCGACAGGACGTATCCTTCATCGACATATATATCATACATCGACATATATATCATACATCGACAGGACTTATCCTTCATCGACATATATATCATACATCGACAGGACTTATCCTTCATCGACATATATATCATACATCGACAGGACTTATCCGTCATCGACATATATATCATACATCGACAGGACTTATCCTTCATCGACGGGACCTATCCTTCATCGACATATATATCATACATCGACAGGACTTATCCTTCATCGACATATATATCATACATCGACAGGACTTATCCTTCATCGACATATATATCCTTCATCGACGGGACTTATCCATCATCGACGGGACTTATCCTTCATCGACGGGACTTATCCATCATCGACGGGACATATCCTACATCGACGGGACTTTTCGTGCATCGATGGGACTTCGTACAAGTAATGGTCAGTGTGCATAAATGCCGTCACCAGGAATATCTGTGTACATTTTATGCTAATGTTTCCCAATATAAATGCTCAAAACATTTAAGTGGAAATCAAAAATATGTATGTATTTTATAACTGTATATAAACATGGGTGGAGCTAGAGGTAGACTTAGGGGAGATAGTCTCTTCAGCTGCTTCATTTCAATGCTTGTATACAATATAAGTATTCTTACATTGTTTGTTTGTGTACCATCCTCACTCACACACGTAGTCCCATCAAATATTTGAAATAAAGGATATGCTGGCGGGTCACACATCCCGTTTCTGGAACAAGTTAGAAGTGGCGCATTCCAGTCCACATGTGCCATTTCACATCGGTCCGGGGATCCGTCAATCATGTTGGCTGCACCCTAGATTAGAAAATGTTGTGTGGTTACTAGTACAGTTCTGTCGAGTGCAAGAAAAGAAATACAGTCAAATCTGTCTTGCCAACATCACCCGCAGGAATGGTAATATGTAAACAGCACCCGCAGGAATGGCAATATGGAAACAGCACCCGCAGGAATGGCAATATGGAAACAGCACCCGCAGGAATGGCAATATGGAAATAGCATCTGCAGGAATGGTAATATGTAAACATCACCCGCAGGAATGGCAATATGGAAACAGCAACCGCAGGAATGGCAATATGAAAACAGCATCCGCAGGAATGGCAATATGGAAACAGCACCCGCAGGAATGGCAATATGGAAACAGCAACCGCAGGAATGGCAATATGAAAACAGCATCCGCAGGAATGGCAATATGGAAACAGCACCCACAGGAATGGTAATATGGAATCAGCACCCGCAGGAATGGTAATATGGAAACAGCACTCACAGGAATGGCAATATGTAAACAGCACCTGTAGGAATGGTAATATGGAAACAGCACCGGCAGGAATGGCAATATGGAAACAGCACCTGTAGGAATGGTAATATGGAAACAGCACCGGCAGGAATGGCAATATGGAAACAGCACCCGAAGGAATGGCAATATGGAAACAGCACCCGCAGGAATGGCAATATGGAAACATCACCGGCAGGAATGGCAATCTGGAAACAGTACCGGCCGGAATGGCAATATGGAAACAGCACCCGCAGGAATGGCAATATGGAAACATCACCGGCAGGAATGGCAATATGGAAACAGCACCCGCAGGAATGGCAATATGGAAACATCACCGGCCGGAATGGCAATATTGAAACAGCAACGACAGGAATGGCAATATGGAAACAGCACCGGCAGGAATGGCAATATGGAAACAGCATCTGCAGGAATGGCAATATGGAAACAGCAACCGCAGGAATGGCAATATGGAAACAGCACCGGCAGGAATGGCAATATGGAAACAGCATCCGTAGGAATGGCAATATGAAAACAGTACCGGCAGGAATGGCAATATGAAAACAGCACCTGCAGGAATGGCAATATGGAAACGGCACCGGCAGGAATGGCAATATGGAAACAGCATCCGTAGGAATGGCAATATGAAAACAGCACCGGCAGGAATGGCAATATGGAAACAGCATCCGTAGGAATGGCAATATGAAAACAGCACCGGCAGGAATGGCAATATGAAAACAGCACCGGCAGGAATGGCAATATGGAAACAGCACCCACAGGAATGGTAATATGGAAACAGCATCCGTAGGAATGGCAATATGGAAACAGTACCCGCAGGAATGACTGGGAGTCTCTCGGCTGAATTGCTCTGATAATGACCTGATAGAAGATCAGTATGATAGATCTTAGAGACAGTTGGTCTGACAAATTATTACCGGTACTTGGAATTGTCGGCAATATTGCGTCTCAATCTGCAGCAGACTAGCTATTGGGTATATCAATGTATGATCCATTAATGTCAAACACATTGCGGGGGATCTAGACATGTTTTCCTGGGCAGACGTAGCCGACCTAAGCAGTTAATCAGTACTAAGCAATGTGTATGAGGTGCCTTGCTCAAGGACACTACATACGTGACCTGACCGCGTATCGAACCTGGGACAGTTCGATTTCAAACTCCGACGCTCTACCACTGGACCATGGACGGACGCCACATGATGTTGCTATGTTCTGGATATAAAGACCAGGCCCTCACTTCATTTATAGCATAGCTTCCACTAACTATTTATAATTGTGGGGAAAACATTTACAATGTCGGCTGGGTGGAACATTTTGGGCCTGGGTGGGCACATTTGGGCTTGGTGGACAATTTGGGCTTGGGTGGACAATTTTAAGGCCTGGGTGGACAATTTTAAGGCCTGGATGGACAGGTTTAGGCCTGGGTGAACAATGTCGGATCTGATGGACAACTTCGGGCCTTAGTAGAGAATCTGGGTGGACAACGTTTGGTCTGAGTGGACAACTCTGAGCTTGTGTGTACAGTCCTGTGTGAGGTGGACAACTTTCGGCGTGGGTGGACAACTCTGGGCCTGGAGTTATCTCCAGTTAAAAATCTTTCTGTTTATCACCATGGCAACCAGTAAGTATTATCAGTAATACAATATTCAATTAAACATTTTTATTAAATGCATCATGTGCAGCTAAATATATATTTGATTTAACTCTTCTTATTTTGGCGTCAGTTGCAAATATTTAAACTATTTTCACTAACAGGACGTCGTTTTATTGTATATTTGTGAACACACAAAATTATTCATATTTGAACGCAATTTTCATAATTCTACTGTTTGCAAACAGCCCGTTGAAGAATGTTGTTTAATGGTGACTATTCAGCAGCATGTCATTACTATTCCATTTACTAGTATTGAATTAACCTTTAGCATGCTGTAGGCGAAATGGGCATAGTTTCATGTTGACAAAATTATCATATTTTTCCCAATAACGCACTACTCTTTTATAACCTCTAGCATGTTGTAGGCGAAATGGACATAGTTTCATGTTGATAAAATTACCATATTTTCCAATAACCCACTACTCTTTTATAACCTCTAGTATGGGCATAGTTTCATGTTGACAACATTACCATATTTTCCCAAATAACCCACTACTCTTTTATAACCTCTAGCATGTTGTAGGCGAAATGGGCATAGTTTCATGTTGACAAAATTACCATATTTTTTCCAATAACCCACTACTCTTTTAAGACCTCTAGTATGGGCATATTGACAAAATTACCATATCTTTCCCAATAACCCACTACTCTTTTAAAACCGCTAGTATGGGCATAGTTTCATATTGACAAAATTACCATATTTTCCCAAATAACCCACTACTCTTTTATAACCTCTAGCATGTTGTAGGCGTAATGGGCATAGTTTCATGTTGACAAAATTACCATATGTTTTCCAATAACCCACTACTCTTTTAAGACATCTAGTATGGGCATATTGACAAAATTACCATATCTTTCCCAATAACCCACTACTCTTTTAAAACCTCTAGTATGGGCATAGTTTCATATTGACACAATTACCATATTTTTCCAATAACCCACTACTCTTTTATAACCTCTAGCATGTTGTAGGCGAAATGGGCATAGTTTCATGTTGACAAAATTACCATATTTTTTCCAATAACCCACTACTCTTTTAAGACCTCTAGTATGGGCATATTGACAAAATTACCATATCTTTCCCAATAACCCACTACTCTTTTAAAACCTCTAGTATGGGCATAGTTTCATATTGACACAATTACCATATTTTTCCAATAACCCACTACTCTTTTATAACCTCGTGTACGTTGTAGGCGAAATGGGCATAGTTTCATATTGACAAAATTACCATATTTTTCCAATAACCCACTACTCTTTTATAACCTCGAGTACGTTGTAGGCGAAATGAGCAAATGTGTAATATTGTTCTCATTTTTCCTAGAAAGTAAGGCTTGACATTTCATTCAAATCTTCCCATCGTGCTAAAGGTTATAAAAGAGATTTGGGTCATTGGAAAAACTACGGTAATGTTGTCAACATGAAACTATGATTGTTTGACTTTATGGAATAAGACTTACTGGTAAATCTGTGCATACGTAGCTGTCATTGCCATAGAGGAGCCTACATTGATCGTTGATCGTGATTCGAGCCTGCGTCATATCCGCGCACAAGCTCGAGGTAAAGTCGTCCACGGCAGGTGTAGCAGTGTATAAACATGGAACAATTACATCGCTGGACAGACTGAATTATACACCATACCTTGCATAAACATGGAACAATTATATCACTGGACAGACTGAACTATACACCATACCTTGTATAAACACGGAGCAATTATATCACTGGACAGACTGAATTATACATCATACCTTGTATAAACACGGAGCAATTATATCGCTGGACAGACTGAATTATACACCATACCTTGCATAAACATGGAACAATTATATCACTGGACATACTGAATTATACACCATACCTTGTATAAACACGGAGCAATTATATCGCTGGACAGACTGAATTATACATCATACCTTGTATAAACACGGAGCAATTATATCGCTGGACAGACTGAATTATACATCATACCTTGTATAAACACGGAGCAATTATATCGCTGGAAAGACTGAATTATACATTATACCTTGTAAAACACGGAGCAATTATATCGCTGGACATACTGAATTATACATTATACCTTGTAAAACACGGAGCAATTATATCGCTGGAAAGACTGAATTATACATTATACCTTGTAAAACACTGAGCAATTATATCGCTGGACATACTGAATTATACATTATACCTTGTAAAACACGGAGCAATTATATCGCTGGAAAGACTGAATTATACAGTATACCTTGTAAAACACTGAGCAATTATATCGCTGTCATGACGTCATTACGCAACGCTGCGCTATATTTATGTTTTAAACAGCGTTATAACTGCGTCAAGACTTCTTTTAAATCGTAGTTTGTCTTACCATTAACGTTATGTACCAATTCAAATAGAAATGTACATACTTTAAAGTTTAATTTACAAAATATAAGGATTATTCTCTCCATCAATCAGAATCTTTCTAGGTGTTATTACACGTGTGTACATATACGAAATGTATGAGATGGTGTTATTACACGTGTGTACATATAAGAAATGTATGAGATGGTGTTATTACACGTGTGTACATATAAGAAATGTATGAGATGGTGTTATTACATTGAATACAAGCACGTGATCAATAGTATTACCTCGACAAGTAATTGGCAATCTGCTCCGCCGTACATATAGAGAACTTCCGTGAATTTGGATGGTCCAATGTCTTGGGAATGGCTTGTGGTACCATTAGTGTATGCTCTTCAGCCGGGCACCTCTCCGAGTCATCGTGAGATTCGGCACCGAGACTGAAACATAAAATACACCAATTCAGAATATTTCATTTGTATAAGTTTCCTTTCATTATTTTGCGACATAAATAGCAAGTTACTGGGTGTGTACTTAGCTCTGTTGACAAGTGTATAGGAGTCACTCTACCCTGTCCCACATATCATATTCATTGATTTATGAATATTTTAGATGGATAAAGTTATTTGATTGCTCAGCCCGACCATAGCTTCGGCTACAAGCTTAGCATCAAACAACATGACATGTAGGTAAATGTCGTCAGGCAGGCAGACCTATATAATACATGAAACATACACACAAACTTCAAGAAGACGGATGCGTTGTCCAGTGGTTAACACGTTGGACTGGTAATCAAGGATCGCAAGTTTGATCCCCCGTCTGACCCTAATAAAATTAACCGTCTTTAAACCGAGGTCTCGTGTCGGTGCTTTATATCGTGCATGTAAAAGAACCAGAGGAGATTCTGGAATGGGTTTCTGTCTGTATTATTGCACTATCCTCCAAAAATCTAAAATGACTAATCTCTTCAGGAGGCATCGCTCATATGGGTAACCGGTAGCGACGATAAATAACCGTAAAACACACACACAAACTGCATCTGTATTACCTGTGGGCAAGCTCGTGTGCCATCGTTTCTGTAAAGAATTGGCTGTATTCAATGAAACCAAACCGTAGGTCAAACGCCATGTTGTCAAAAATGTTAATACAGAATTGCGACGCCCAAGACACACCTGAAACAAATATAATTTAAACCATATCGATTTGTCCATAAATTTGAAACATAAAACTGTTAAAATTGATTTGGTATGGAATCCATGAAAGATAACTCCATAATACAACTTAAAACTAATAAGAGACATCTCTAATTTTCTATTACCTCCCTTGGCAGATAAAGTCTGCTTTATTCCAAAATGTGAATAGGTCCTTTCAGTTAGAATCCTTTGTTTTTACTGTTGTTCCATAACCAGATGTTGCGGTATGATAATAGTGATTTTATCAAAATCGTGTTAATTAACTGATAACATTGTTTTACAAATAAGTACCCATTGCATATACTGTAGGAGATCTGTCGAGATATAGTAATTTAATAATCATATAAAGCGATAGTGGAATAAAATTGCTAGCAGGTTGTGCAAAGGAAACAACGATAAAAACAGAGGAAAACACTTAATAGGACCTATCTACTATTAGTGAGTATTCAGGGGAAGTAACTGACCAATGTCTCTCATTGATTGGTTGTTAATTATATATGCGAGTATTGAATTGTTGCATATGACCCAGTCTTAATGCTCAATAATTTGATTGGTTGCTAATTAAGAACTTATTTCAGTATTGAATTGTTGCATATGACCCAGTCTTAATGCTC
This sequence comes from Archivesica marissinica, assembly GCA_014843695.1. Lineage (NCBI taxonomy): Eukaryota > Metazoa > Mollusca > Bivalvia > Venerida > Vesicomyidae > Archivesica > Archivesica marissinica. The sequence continues at coordinate 63,120,368 of CM026403.1, read as the reverse complement.
AATAATTTGATTGGTTGCTAATTAAGAACTTATTTCAGTATTGAATTGTTGCATATGACCCAGTCTTAATGCTCAATAATTTGATTGGTTGCTAATTAAGAACTTATTTCAGTATTGAATTACATATGACCCAGTCTTAATGCTCAATAATTTGATTGGTTGCTAATTAAGAACTTATTTCAGTATTGAATTGTTGCATATGACCCAGTCTTAATGCTCAATAATTTGATTGGTTGCTAATTAAGAACTTATTTCAGTATTGAATTGCATATGACCCAGTCTTAATGCTCAATAATTTGATTGGTTGCTAATTAAGAACTTATTTCAGTATTGAATTGTTGCATATGACCCAGTCTTAATGCTCAATAATTTGATTGGTTGCTAATTAAGAACTTATTTCAGTATTGAATTACATATGACCCAGTCTTAATGCTCAATAATTTGATTGGTTGCTAATTAAGAACTTATTTCAGTATTGAATTACATATGACCCAGTCTTAATGCTCAATAATTTGATTGGTTGCTAATTAAGAACTTATTTCAGTATTGAATTACATATGACCCAGTCTTAATGCTCAATAATTTGATTGGTTGCTAATTAAGAACTTATTTCAGTATTGAATTACATATGACCCAGTCTTAATGCTCAATAATTTGATTGGTTGCTAATTAAGAACTTATTTCAGTATTGAATTACATATGACCCAGTCTTAATGCTCAATAATTTGATTGGTTGCTAATTAAGAACTTATTTCAGTATTGAATTACATATGACCCAGTCTTAATGCTCAATAATTTGATTGGTTGCTAATTAAGAACTTATTTCAGTATTGAATTACATATGACCCAGTCTTAATGCTCAATAATTTGATTGGTTGCTAATTAAGAACTTATTTCAGTATTGAATTACATATGACCCAGTCTTAATGCTCAATAATTTGATTGGTTGCTAATTAAGAACTTATTTCAGTATTGAATTACATATGACCCAGTCTTAATGCTCAATAATTTGATTGGTTGCTAATTAAGAACTTATTTCAGTATTGAATTGTTGCATATGACCCAGTCTTAATGCTCAATAATTTGATTGGTTGCTAATTAAGAACTTATTTCAGTATTGAATTACATATGACCCAGTCTTAATGCTCAATAATTTGATTGGTTGCTAATTAAGAACTTATTTCAGTATTGAATTACATATGACCCAGTCTTAATGCTCAATAATTTGATTGGTTGCTAATTAAGAACTTATTTCAGTATTGAATTACATATGACCCAGTCTTAATGCTCAATAATTTGATTGGTTGCTAATTAAGAACTTATTTCAGTATTGAATTGTTGCATATGACCCAGTCTTAATGCTCAATAATTTGATTGGTTGCTAATTAAGAACTTATTTCAGTATTGAATTACATATGACCCAGTCTTAATGCTCAATAATTTGATTGGTTGCTAATTAAGAACTTATTTCAGTATTGAATTACAAACCCCAACCAAAATTTGATTGGTTGCTAATTAAGAACTTATTTCAGTATTGAATTACATATGACCCAGTCTTAATGCTCAATAATTTGATTGGTTGCTAATTAAGAACTTATTTCAGTATTGAATTACATATGACCCAGTCTTAATGCTCAATAATTTGATTGGTTGCTAATTAAGAACTTATTTCAGTATTGAATTACATATGACCCAGTCTTAATGCTCAATAATTTGATTGGTTGCTAATTAAGAACTTATTTCAGTATTGAATTACATATGACCCAGTCTTAATGCTCAATAATTTGATTGGTTGCTAATTAAGAACTTATTTCAGTATTGAATTACATATGTTTTGAAATTCTTCAAAAACGACGGTTTTTGACGTGTAAATAAAATCAGTATGTTATGTAGTTCATAGATTGTAATATATATATATTTAGCATGTAAATAATGTATCTCAATTGTTTCTTAATACTATGAATACTTTTTTATTGCCAACTAAATAGTCTATGCTAATCAGTTCATCACTGATCTGATCAGAGGTGATAATTGTTTTTTTATACCATTTTTTAATTAATAAGCGCGTTAGTGCTCTTTTTCAATATCAGTGTTTTAATAAATATTTTAAGCACTTCTTAGATAAGATTAGCGTAGGCAATTTAGATTTAACACATTTATATCTAAGAGTAGGTCTTGTTTTGGACCGAGAATCTCACTGATAGCGGTTACCCATGGTGACGTTTTGCGGCTGTGGTGTAATGGTGGCAATGTGCCCGTCACCATTTTGACGATTGTCTTCAGTTTGTGAGAGTATCGGTCTGGATCAACCTATATAAACTCTAGTTTTAAGAAACTTATATGTTGAATCGTGTTCTATTGTGAATTGTTACTGTTACTGTCTCTTATAATTCATTATTGAGTGGCAATGTACATCGATATGTTTTTATTATATTGAATGTTGTTTGTTGTACATTGATGAGACGTAAATAAAGAATAAAATCTAAAATCTATGACCCAGTCTTAATGCTCAATAATTTGATTGGTTGCTAATTAAGAACTTATTTCAGTATTGAATTACATATGACCCAGTCTTAATGCTCAATAATTGATTGTTAATGACAAACTTCCGTCAGTATCTATGACAGTCATCTGGTACTTGTATGTGCTATATTATTTTATTCATACTCACCCAGTCCACCTCCGTGGTCGAGTGGTTACGGTCGCTGACTTGTATACCACTGTACCCTATCATCACTGATAGTCACAGGTTCGAGCCCCTCTCATGCCATGCCTCATTTATATGAACAAGTTGGAAGTTTCTTACGGAGGTTGGTGCAGCAAGTAGCCTACTGGTTAGCTGCTGAAGCATGCACAGGAAAGGTGTTGTTAGGTAAACTGCCCGCCGGCGACATAGCCCCAAAATGGTGCTGATACGGACGTAAACGTGAACAAAACGAACAAATAATACTCACCCGCTAGAGCAATACTATCAACTAATGTGTATTCATCATCCTGTCTTCTGTAGATATCAGAATATAGATTAGATCTGTAAATAAAAGTATACACATTTGGACATATACTACAAACAAAATATCGGTCCATTTTTTAAATTTATTTCGAATCAATCGGTCATAAATCCATAAAAACGTGCTTGGATTGGGTCCATTTTTTAAATTTATTTTTAATCAATCGGTCATAAACCCATAAAAACGTGCTTGGATTCGCAGTTCCAATCCACTGAATCATGTAATTATAACAGTATGAAGAATAATTCTTTATCAAAGATCGACTTTATAAGTATTGGATTGACAAGTGAAGTGTTGTATGGGCATTCTCTTGGGTTCGAGCTCTGTCGTGTGGTGATGGGCGGATCACTGTACCGGCCCATTCACTGTACTGGCCACATCACGGTTGTCATTCTTACGGCGGTGTTTGGGTCTATGGGTCATATTGCCACTTTTATCGTTAATCCAATCACTCACTTATATACTGTAATGGTGTATATATCATGATAAAATATGTTCTTATCCAATTACTAG
>CM026403.1:63051381-63115847 GCA_014843695.1 Archivesica marissinica | reverse complement strand
TTTATATTGACGATAACTTAACATGCAATATAATGGCGAGGTTTATATTGACAATAACTTAACATGCAATATAATGGCGAGGTTTATATTGACAATAACTTAACATGCAATATAATGGCGAGGTTTATATTGACGATAACTTAACATGCAATATAATGGCGAGGTTTATATTGACGATAACTTAACATGCAATATAATGGCGAGGTTTATATTGACAATAACTTAACATGCAATATAATGGCGAGGTTTATATTGACGATAACTTAACATGCAATATAATGGCGAGGTTTATATTGACAATAACTTAACATGCAATATAATGGCGAGGTTTATATTGACGATAACTTAACATGCAATATAATGGCGAGGTTTATATTGACAATAACTTAACATGCAATATAATGGCGAGGTTTATATTGACAATAACTTAACATGCAATATAATGGCGAGGTTTATATTGACGATAACTTAACATGCAATATAATGGCGAGGTTTATATCGACGATAACTTAACATGCAATATAATGGCGAGGTTTATATCGACAATAACTTAACATGCAATATAATGGCGAGGTTTATATTGACAATAACTTAACATGCAATATAATGGCGAGGTTTATATTGACAATAACTTAACATGCAATATAATGGCGAGGTTTATATTGACAATAACTTAACATGCAATATAATGGCGAGGTTTATATTGACAATAACTTAACATGCAATATAATGGCGAGGTTTATATTGACAATAACTTAACATGCAATATAATGGCGAGGTTTATATTGACAATAACTTAACATGCAATATAATGGCGAGGTTTATATTGACGATAACTTAACATGCAATATAATGGCGAGGTTTATATTGACGATAACTTAACATGCAATATAATGGCGAGGTTTATATTGACGATAACTTAACATGCAATATAATGGCGAGGTTTATATTGACGATAACTTAACATGCAATATAATGGCGAGGTTTATATTGACGATAACTTAACATGCAATATAATGGCGAGGTTTATATTGACGATAACTTAACATGCAATATAATGGCGAGGTTTATATTGACGATAACTTAACATGCAATATAATGGCGAGGTTTATATTGACGATAACTTAACATGCAATATAATGGCGAGGTTTATATTGACAATAACTTAACATGCAATATAATGGCGAGGTTTATATTGACAATAACTTAACATGCAATATAATGGCGAGGTTTATATTGACAATAACTTAACATGCAATATAATGGCGAGGTTTATATTGACAATAACTTAACATGCAATATAATGGCGAGGTTTATATTGACAATAACTTAACATGCAATATAATGGCGAGGTTTATATTGACAATAACTTAACATGCAATATAATGGCGAGGTTTATATTGACAATAACTTAACATGCAATATAATGGCGAGGTTTATATTGACGATAACTTAACATGCAATATAATGACGAGGTTTATATTGACAATAACTTAACATGCAATATAATGGCGAGGTTTATATTGACGATAACTTAACATGCAATATAATGGCGAGGTTTATATTGACAATAACTTAACATGCAATATAATGGCGAGGTTTATATTGACAATAACTTAACATGCAATATAATGGCGAGGTTTATATTGACGATAACTTAACATGCAATATAATGACGAGGTTTATATTGACAATAACTTAACATGCAATATAATGGCGAGGTTTATATTGACGATAACTTAACATGCAATATAATGGCGAGGTTTATATTGACGATAACTTAACATGCAATATAATGGCGAGGTTTATATTGACAATAACTTAACATGCAATATAATGGCGAGGTTTATATTGACGATAACTTAACATGCAATATAATGGCGAGGTTTAGATTTGGAGGAACTGTTGCTGATTGCCAATATAGGCAAAATTAAATCTCCGCCAATAAATCTATTTATACAGTATTTAACAGCCACCAACAGGGTTCATTCTAGGTCAGAATATTTGGGATAAGTGAGAAAGCGCGGGATCATTTCCTTAAATGGTGTTCTTTAATATACTTCTGCAAAATAGGGTTAAAATGCACAGTACAACCATTAAATACAACATTTGAATAGAAGCAGTGCTTTATAATGGGCCAGTGTATCTTACTAGACACAATTTTGTTTGAAAATCGTAAAAACCAAAAAAAAAAATTTTTTTAGGGAGAAGTGGGGCTCCCAGAGGGCGAAGTCAGGGTCCCTAGGGCAACAATTTCGCCCATATCGCCCTCTAGAATGATCCCTGCACCAACTAATTTAACTATATATACCTGTACGTCGTGTTGGTCTTCATGAGACAGTTTTACTAATAAATCAATAACAGATTCCAGAATGCTCTTTTCTAGCAACGCTGGAACATGATCCCCTCTGTAAGCAAGATATATGTATTTATTAGTGTAAGACGGGAATTTTTAAAACTTTTATTTACTTTACGATTGCGAAGCAAGTGTTAACATCTTATATTAATCGCTTTTGTTGGCGCGGATGAAATCCTAAATGTGGTCATTCAGGTGGGTGGAAACCGGAATACCCGGAGAAAACCCACCTGTCCGTTCTGGCGACCACCGTACCATCTCACATACTTCCCAATATGATTTCATCAAGTGATCACTGCAATTTGTATTTCCACGAGTGGTGTTAACTAATAAACACAAAGCTTCTTTTTCTTTTATGATTTCCAATGATTTTGGCTAATAAATTTGTTTTCAAAATTTATTCATTTTAACTGCCCTTTCGGTAGCCTCACTGCACTGCACTACAATACACAACCCCACAACCACTTCTGTTAGTGTGAACGTCCGTAAGAAGAAATAGTTCCTGCATAATTTTCAAGTTGGTTACTATTTGCTGTCAAAATTAAAATCTACAGACAAAACAAATTCATTAGCATATATTACTTTATAATTAACTGTTCATGATAGCCAGAAAATAGCTAAAATACAAAAGTACATATAACTGCACAGGAATACGAACCGCAACCAGTGGCAGAGAAAATGCCATCTTTCACTGTTTCAAAGCGGTGCAAGATGGAGTTTTCTTTCACTAAGATAACTCTATTATTCCTTAGAAAACATAAAAGATAAGTATATATGCCCTTATATGTAAAACTCTTGCTGCCAAGAAAAAACTCTATGTAGCCTACTTGGACTGGCAAATGATGTTTGATAGAATTGATAGGGTTTACTTATGGGGGAAACTGCTTAATTCAAATGTTAGCACTAGATTTATAACTGCTCTAAAATCTATGTATACAGTAGTACGATCGTATATTCGCTATGGGTCAAACACATCTGATTGTATCACATCGAATATTGGCGTAAAGCAAGGAGACCCGTCCAGTAGCATTTTGTGTTTATTTTTTTTGAATGATATATTAAATAATATTAATGCAGATCTGAATGGAATAATGAACATTGGTGACCTACAAATATTCTTACTATTATTTGCTGACGATGCTGTTGTGTTTGCGCAAGATCCTGAAGCATTACAATCTATGTTGAACGATATTGAGACTTATTGTAATACATGGGGCTTACGCCTTAATACTAATAAAACAAAAATTATGATTTTTGAAAATGGTCGACATTCTCGACATGATTTTTACATATATAATTCACGTATTGATATTGTAGAATCGTTTAAATATTTAGGTGTTCATCTATACAAGAACGGTAATTGGAATCGAACACAAAAACTTGTAGCTAAGCACGCCTCTTTTTCTTTACATAAATTATTTATTGCTTTTAATCAAGTAGACTTCCCATCATCGAGAAAGTTAAGCTTGTTTGATTCTCTTGTCGCACCAATTTTAAACTATTCAGCAGAATTATGGGGCTACCATGATGCACCCGATGTTGAATTAATACTTTCAAAATTTTGCAGAAAAATATTATGCGTAAGGCGCTCAACAAACCTAAATGCACTATATGGAGAACTTGGTTGTCTTCCCATGTCGATACGCAGACAACTACTAATGGTAAAATATTGGTTAAAATTATTGACTTTACCAGAAGATTCCTTACTTTATAAAACTTACCAACTGTTGAAAACAAAAATTATCACAACAAAATGAACTGGGCTTATCAGTTAAAAAATATTATCGATACATGCGGACTGTCCTATTTGTGGCAAAACCAGTCAAGAATGCTTATTAATTACAATACTATAAAATCACGCATATTAGACATATATTATCAACGCTGGTAAACTGCTATCAATAACTCTGCACGTCTAGAGACATACAGTTTGTTTAAAAATGAATTTATCTTTGAAACTTACCTTGATTTTATTAAAGAAAACAAATACAGAATTGCCCTTACACGATTTAAAACATCATCGCATGATTTAGCTATTGAGCGTGGTCGTTACCTACACCTGCCACGAAACGAAAGATTATGTATTTATTGTAATTCGAGAATTTTGGAAAATGAATATCATTTCATACTAATCTGCCCACATTATGCAACTTTAAGATCGAAATTTATTAAAAGATATTACCATACCTGGCCGACTATACAGAAATTTATTAATCTCTTGTCATGCAAATCCCAAAAAATCACTATCGATCTTTCCAAATTTATATATTTTGGAAATAAACAACGAACCTAACACCTTTTTATATCATATACATGTATTTGAATACTAATAACCTATAATTATGCTCTTTTGTAAAATTCCATGTCACTGCCTGTTTCTACTGTTTAATTGCTATAAACATGTGTCTGTTTTATGCAATAAACTTATTGTATTGTATTGTGTTGTGTTGTGTTGTGTTGTGTTGTGTTGTGTTGTGTTGTATTGTATTGTTAAAGTCTACATCCAATATGTCCAATTCCGTCGTAAAGAACAAAATACTTTGACATAACCGAAGTTTGACATAACCGAAGTTTGACATAACCGAAGTTTGACATAACCGATACTGCCCATAGTTCACAAGATACCATTTCTAGCAGATCGCAAGCCTTACAAGTCTACATTGTCCCTTAATAAATCATTTTCCAAGTTGTGATTAATATTTTATACAAACAGTATAAGTAAATTGGCCGAAGGAAAGTTGCACTTTACTATAATGATGGTGAAATACTGCACATTTACATTGAAGGGACAAGACAAGGAATTCGATTTAACCTAAAATTTGACTTAGCGAAATTTGACATAACAGTAGCCAGGTATATGCAAAATGATAGTATTTTGAAAAGGTACCTCAATCTAGAATATATGACGTTATTGTTATATTTATATATTTCGGGTTTTACGCCTGCATCAGCACCATTTTGGGCTATATCGCCGGCGGGCAGTTTACCTAACAACACCATTCCTAGGCAGGCTCCAGTGGAATATATTACGATGTACTCACTTGGTAGTGAGGTAGGTGAGTATCCATGCTACCTCCGCTAGTGTGGCACGGTTCTCTTGCTGGGCATTCATAAGAGGTGGGATCATGTCCATCACTCCAGCTTCTGCAAGATCCCTGAAATATTACAGTGGTCTTCTCACTACAGGGTAATCAACTTGCTCGACTTTCAGTTTCTTATTTGTTTGTTCGGGTTTTACGCCAGCATCAGTACCATTTTTGGGCTATCTCGCCGACAGGCAGTTTACCTACCTAACAACACATTTACCAATACTTGGTGCACCAACCTTCGCAAGAAACTGACTTTTTCATAAAAATAAGACACAGCCTGAGTGGGGCTCGCACACGTGATGATAGGTCACAGTGGTATACAAGTCAGTGACCGCAACCACTCGACCACGGAGGCTGACTGGCTGACTTTCAAACTCTTCACGAAATGAATCACCGGCTCATAATAAAATACCATACGATAATCATATAATTTATTCAAGAATAAAGAAATTTATTTTTCTGTTTCTCCGTCTGGTGTAATACCAAGGGGAACAAAGTGCTCATAATAATTAAATCCAATATTGATTGTTTGTTTGTTTGTATTGAGGTTTGAAAGTCGCACAAACAGACTACAGTCAAACCTGTGTTAGTGGTCACCTCCATTAAGCAGCCATCCTGTATTAAGTAGCCAGTTTCCAGATTCACTATCAGTTGTTTTATTACATATTTGACCTCTATTAAGCAGCCACATGTGCTAAGCAGCCACTTTCTCTGACTCCCTCGACTGGTTGCTTAAGACAGGTATGGTGGCTCTCCAGCTGTTAATGGTGGAGAGAGAACCAGGGTGCTCCTTCGCGCAGTATTTCATTCACGGACGGGCACCCGGGTAAAACCACCGAAGCTGTATGGCTTCATGAAATGATTTTGACAGCAGCAATGGGATTCAAATCTACAGCGACGATTGACTAGTGATCTGAAGTAGACAATCGTAACCACTCGGCTACGTAGCCCGCCAGATTTAATATTGAAAAGTATCAGTCATGATGCAGATATTCTTGACTCCTTGGCTTTCCCCGTGACATATAAATATGAACCAGAAACCAGATTGTCTAACATCATAACCACTGCTCAGGGTTCCCGCTGTCTGTCGCCAATGGCGCCAAAAAACAAATATTGTGAAATGGCGCAATAATTTATTTGGCGCAACTTGTTTTTTTTTGGCACATGTTTTGTCAAATACATTACGTTGTGTTATATTTCGGGTTTTACGCCTGCATCAGCACCATTTCGGGCTATATCGCCGATGGGTAGTTTACTTAACAACACCTTCCCTGGGCAGGCTCCAGCGGTTAACCAGTACTTGGGTGCACCAACCTCCGTAAGAAACTGCCAACTTTTTCATATAAACGAGACACGGGGTTCGAACCCGTGACCATCAGTGATGATAGGTTACAGTGGTATACAAGTCAGCGACCGTAACCACTCGACCACGGAGCCGGACTTTGTCAAATACATGGCCTCAAATATTTGTTGGTGAACTATATGGCTCTTAGTTGGCTCCATGTTTTTTTAATTGGCTCCAGTGATTTTCAATTGGCGACAGAAGTGGCACAGACAAACATTCAGACAGAGGGAACCCTGCTACTTGTTTTGAGTATTTCATGTGCGGATGGGCACCCGGGTAGAACCACCGATCTTTAACAGGCCAGCTAGCTAGCTACCGCACAATTGACACCCTAAGAGGGATTCGAGCTAGCAGTGGTGACGGGCAAGTAATTTGAAGTCAGCGACCGTAACCATTCGGCCACTTCATAACCACTGTACCCCAACTCTGCCGTCTAGTACTCCTCAATGCCTGAAGCGAAATGCAGAACATGTCTGAAACATGTTTTGGAGCCTACATTTAAAATGCATACAATAATTTTCACCTACTTTGTGATCTCTGTAGAATCTCGGGTAATGTTAGACAGGGCGAACGCCGACGACTGCACAACTGTTGAACAGGGAGACTGCAAGTCATAATATATAGAGGATACTTGTTTGTGTGTGTTTTACGTTTATTTATCGTCGCTACCGGTTGCCCATATGAGCGACACCTCCTGAAGAGATTAGTCATTTTAGATTTTGGAGGATAGTGCAATGATACAGACAGAGACCCATTCCAGAGTCTCCTCTGGTTCTTTTACGTACACGGTGTAAAGCACCGACACGAGACCTCGGTGTAACGTCCCATCTGAAAGACTGTTAATTTTATTAGGGTCAGGCGGGGGATCGAACCTGCGATCCCTGGATTACCAGTCCAGCGTGTTATCACTGGACTACAGATCCGTCTACTGCTTGTTTGTTTCAGTGTAGGATAGTTATATATCACCAAATGAATATTGAAGGCAATACTACGAGTGGCACTAGACACAAGTGATAATGTTAGCTGTGAATTTTCATGAGTGAAAACAAATACCAAAATTGGTATTACATAAATACATACAGTAAAACCCCTATAATAAGACCAGACCACCTATGGGACTTCCAAAAAGTGGTCTTATTAGCGGGGTGGTCTCTTTATCGAGTTTGGTCAAGAAGACCTAATTATGATCATTTTTAGGGATGGCAACGAATATTCGAATATTCGCTCAAACGTCCGAATATTATTCCAGTATTCGGAAAAAAATATTATATTGTCCTCAAAAATACCACCCGCTCAGTCACACGTTTGGAAATGCTTGACTCGCTCTGAGAATTAAGAAAACTGCTAGGTGTAATCTATGCACATTGGATTTACCATTTTCGGGTACAATATCAATCTCAATAATCATTTGAAGAAGATGACGTTTATGCGTAAAACAGAAATTAGGTTAGTTTGGCAATTTTTATAAGAGTTTGAGTTTTGGATAGAATTCTATCGAATATTCGAATACCATCCCAACCGAATATTCAAATAGTATAATCGCTATTCGTTGCCATCCCTAATAATTTTACTACATGTACATTGTACTTTTCACACATGATCATTTCTTGGTTTTTTTTCTTGGTTTTTCTGTTTTCTTGTATTCTATAAATTTATGCACAATGTGATATGAAACATACTGTCTTAATGATAATCTTTTATTGTCTCTCGAGGAGATCTTTTATTGTCTCTCGAGGAGATCAATCAATCCAATATCGCAAAGATTAGCAAACAAAATGAAGTAATTATCTATTAATAGAAACACATAGTAAACCTTGTGTTTTGCTTGCAACAGTTTGTACTCCAGACAATATACAAAAGATTAAAAGCAATCAAAACCAATCATTTACAATCAACACCTCCGTGTTTATCTCACTTATCCTTGACCGATACCATAAAGTGGTCGCTTAATTGTCGTACAACTGGAACATTATCGATCCTCGGACCTGGAAGTATGCTTCGCAATCATTAAAAATTAAGCTTAATAAAAAAGAGAGTTTTTAGCAAACAGCAAATTTGCTTTCCCCAGAGAATGTTAAAAGCTAGGCAGAATAATGCTTTAATGAAGACATAATGTATGACATGTACCTGTAATAATTTCACTAATGGAGCGACCACACCCTGGTCATGTAACAAGTTTCTGCACTCTGGGCTGTCCCCCGCCAGATTTCCTAGAGCCCATGCACACTGGTCCTGTTACAAATAAGAAAAACATTAATGAATTGTCGTCTGCTACTGTGCTACAATTATAAATTTTGAACTATTTATAGCCTTTACTTTACCCAGCATGCAAAGAGTTAAGAATCCACTTTAAAAGTTCATTCATATCATAACCCGGCCGATCTCCTCACTGTGAGCACGTCACAGCTGCAGCATTAGATACTGGGATCTTGTCGACCTTGCACCAAGGGACACACGCCTCATCACCGCTGTCTTACAGAGGTGATGAAGGTATGCAGGGTTCCCTGTCTGAATGTTTGTCTGTGCCACTTTTGTCGCTAATTGAAAAACACTGGAGCCATTAAAAAAACTTGGAGCCAACTAAGAGCCATATAGTTCACAAATAAATATTTGAAGCTATGAATTTGACAAAAAAAATAGTTGACAAAATATTTTCACCGACAGCAGGAACCCCGAGTATGGACAAACCGTGGAGCGACAGAGATTACCACATCCGTTTATATGCTATGGGATGACCAACAGTACGGAGGTTGGCCATAAAAGGGAGTTTTAGAAAGGAACCACCTCGGGATTTGTCACCCTGAAAGGAAAGAAGCCGCATCACGCATCTTTTATCGCACCATAATCGGACACAACAAGAACACTACTCTACAACACTACTCTACGATTCATCATCCAGCAAAATCTACATATCAACACGAATAATTGACGGTGTAGAGGCTATGGTTGATTGCTTACCTGGAGGTCATGGTTGATGGAACAGAGACATGATCAGATACGGAGGTCAGTTTGTTTACCTAGAGGCTATGGTTGATTGCTTACCTGGAGGTCATGGTTGATGGAACAGAGACATGATCAGATACGGAGGTCAGTTTGTTTATCTAGAGGCGATGTTGATTGCTTACCTGGAGGTCACGGTTGATGGAACAGAGACATGATCAGATACGGAGGTCAGTTTGTTTATCTAGAGGCTATGTTGATTGCTTACCTGGAGGTCACGGTTGCTGGAACAGAGACATGATCAGATACGGAGGTCAGTTTGTTTATCTAGAGGCGATGTTGATTGCTTACCTGGAGGTCATGGTTACTGGAACCGAGACATGATCAGATACGGAGGTCAGTTTGTTTACCTAGAGGCTATGGTTGATTGCTTACCTGGAGGTCATGGTTGATGGAACAGAGACATGATCAGATACGGAGGTCAGTTTGTTTATCTAGAGGCGATGTTGATTGCTTACCTGGAGGTCATGGTTACTGGAACCGAGACATGATCAGATACGGAGGTCAGTTTGTTTACCTAGAGGCTATGGTTGATTGCTTACCTGGAGGTCATGGTTGATGGAACAGAGACATGATCAGATATGGAGGTCAGTTTGTTTACATAGAGGTTATGGTTGATTGCTTACCTGGAGGTCATGGTTGTTGGAACCCAAGAGACATGATCAGATACGGAGGTCAGTTTGCTTATCCAGGGCGTTCACTAGACTTTGAAACTCAAGAGTCAATGACCCTTGAGGTCAAAATCTCAAGAGTCAAACAGGAATTTTCAAGAGTCAAGCTGGAATTTTCAAGAGTCAAATATATGCATGTTGGTACTTTACGTATATGTATTTTTTTTTCTCGATCATACAATGCACTCTAGACCAATGTGTGAGCTGACCAAGCCAGACCTTTCTCTACTAATACATGACTGTACTTTAACCAAAACGAACACAGGTTTATAATAAATATGTATTTTATTTTTATGAAAAACAGTTTTGTAAACTTTATTCAAGACACAAATCATTAATTCAATCACTTTACTGAGCACGTTTGAAGTTACTGTTTCATTTCTTACGCTTGCACATTTTGTCAAATCTGCGGGCAACCTTTCCAGCCGGGAAATCTGTTACTGTTGGCCCTTCCTCTATGATTCTGATAAGTTTTGCTACCTTGTCATGGGACATGCCTGATCTTGCTTTCGTTTTGAGTCTATTCTGGGTTGAAAACCCTCTCTCACAGGCAACACTGGTGAGAGGTGCAGTTAACATGTACTTAGCTAACACACAGTAATCTGGCAATATGTCATCATAATGTTCAATTAAGTCCTGGCACACAGTTTTCAGTGTTTTTCCTCGCATGTGTTTGATGGTCATTTTCAATTGAATGTGGTCCGCTCTCATGCGTTCTGGATTTACAAGGCCAGGAGCCTCACCAACTGGGCCAAGCCAGTCGATGATGGACTCTAAATTGTCCTCACCATATTCACAGATGGCAACAGTGGACACGGGAAGCAGCTTTGGGTTTAACACACGGTTGGCAACAGCCAATTTGTCCATGGATGACTCCTCAAACCGAGAGTTGATGTTGTCAATGATAGTATCAATGTATTTATCAGCACTGTTTTGAAATCCCATGCGTAGTTGAGGAGTATCGTTAAGTTTCACTCCCTTGTATTTCCCAGTAGTGACTTCACTATACACCGCTTGAAGTGTTGTTCCACTTTTGTCATCTACCAGCTCAGAGTTTATTGCATCTATCATATCATTGTGAATACCGGCGCTGGTGTAGATGTTCACACTGTCTTGTAGAGGCTGGCACCCATTCTCCTTCTGGAGACTAACTAGCTCATTGTGGATGCGCAGTGGTAAGTTATTCTTGGCAACAAAGTACATCGTCTTCAATTGGACTTCCTTTGACTGGGCATTTTCAATAGTCTGCTTTTTTTCCAGAATTTCAATAACATCCATGACAGTTTGTTTTGACTTTACAACTTGTTGAGCACAAACAACTTCAACATGTTCAGGGTTACTGTTTGCATGGCGATCAAGAGCACTTTTTTGTAGGTTCGTGCTACCACTGTTAGCGAAGGGATTTTTCTTTTTAGCATCTCTACACCAAGTACAATACAACAGAATCTGATCATCAGTTTGTTTCATTTCCAGCCACTTAAATTCATTAAGCCACTCAGGCCTGAATTTTCTTTTCATTTTAGACTTAGGAGTGTCACAGTCTACTTTATGGCGTTTAGGTGTCCCAGGTTCACTAACACTATCACTATCACTCAGCTTACGTTTGCTGGGTGTGCCAATTCCGAAGTGACTAAGGGTTTTCTGAACCATATTTAAGATTTAATTTCTAAAACTGATACTCTTTAATTTCTTATCTCCGATCTGATTGAAAATATAACTAAGAATGATTTAGGACTATTCTCCAGAAAATGAAGGAATAATGTAGAAACAATGAAATGATTAATGGGTGGTGCACACAATGAATACCCCATAGAAATCTGTAACAAACAATAGCAAAAGTACTTTTACTCACCGACATCATCAAACGATTCCGGCGTATATTTTCTATATCAGTGGCCCACTATAAGCTTCTCAATTAGCAGACAACTTATTCTTGACAATACACGTGTTACAAAAACACCGTTTTATCTATGCCGATTGTACATTGACAATACACATAATGTCAACACCTACTTAAACTTCTCAGTTCTCATGATTAGCAGCACATATGATGGCAAACAACACAAACGGTAATTGGTTGTTTGCAAAACTTTGCTAAAGGTGATAAAAACTAATTTTTACCGGAAAAATACCGAGCCGTACAGGTATTAGAGAAACGTTATTAAAGATTTATTTCCCTTTGATACTAAAGTTTGCAATCGGACGCCATTGCGAGTCCCTCGTGTTCAAAACCAAATGCAGCAGACTTTTGATGAAAATAACTGCGTTTTATATATGAAAGATTACGGTCTTCGACCTCGTAGACAGACAGATTTTGATAATTACTCCGATGAGAAAATATTTGATGACGCATGACCGATCAACGCCCCGGGTCAATAACTGCGTTTTATATATGAACGATTACCGTTACGGTCTTCGACCTTGAAAACAGACAGATTTTGATAATTACTCGGATGAGAGAAAATATTGGATGACGCATGACCGATCAACGCCCCGGGTCAAAATGACTCTCAGGGCATTTTCACCAAGAGTCAAATATGCGTCTTTATCAATTTTCGTGCGTCAAAACCCGGGAGCTCGGGTCTAATGAAAGCCCTGTTATCTAGAGGCTATGGTTGATTGCTTACCTGGAGGTCATGGTTGCTGGAACCCAGAAACGTGATCAGATACGGAGCAGCCAGTTTGGCAACGGCCATGGCATGTTCCTGAGAGCCAGCAGAGACATTCGTAAGGCACCATGCTGCTTCATGCTGCAGTTCCGCATCACTTCCTGTGAGATATCCCACAATGCACTGCAAGCTGTTCTCAACCCTGAATGGTGAAAACAAAAAACAACCGCTTGCTACAAGTCATGTACATTACTATATAGTACATTTCAATTTTCCAATATTTGTAACATGCAGAATAAGGATCTACTTGACCGAGGTCGAGTGGTTAAGGTCGTCGACTGTACCACTGTAACCTATCATCACTGATGGTCACGGATTCGAGCCCCGTTCAGACCGTGTCTTTATATGCAAAAGTTGGCAGTTTCCTACGGAGGTTGGTGCACCAAGTACTGGTTAACCGCTGGAGCCTGCCCAGGAAAGGTGTTGTTAGGTAAACTGCCCGTCGCTCAAATGGGCAACCGGTAGCGTAGTTAAATAAACTTAAATAAAAAAGAGATCTACTTCATTGAACCATTTCTAGAGCCCCAATAAAACTGAAATGTCAGAGTCCTAATTTCTGAAGGTAGAATTTTTGTACGTTGGAAAGCCAGATAATTTTTCAACGGGGACAATCCACCTACCTATAGAGAGACATGTATGAAACATCTTTTCACAAGTTAGGTATTTGTGATCCAGTGGATCCTGGGTATAAAAGAAAACTGTGATATATTATAGATTGGTGGATTACAGATGGGCTAGTAGTCACATGGTAAACATGTTGGACTGCGAATCCAGGGATCACAGGTTCGATCTCCACATCTGACCCTAATAATATTAACAGTCTTTCAGATGGGACTTAAACTGAGGTCTCGTGTGACGTCGTGTCGGTGCTTTATACTGTGTGCGTAATAGAACCAGAGGAGACTCTGGAATGGGTCTCTGTCTGTATCATTGCACTATCCTCCGAAAATCAAAAATGACTATTCTCTTCAGGAGGCATCACTCATATGGGCGACCGGTAGCGACGATAAATAAACGTAAAACACGCTAGAGCAGTGAGGGGCAAGTGAAGTCAAAGACCGTAACACACACACTGCACTGGGTAATAACACAGAAATATGCAACTCACTTGAAGAATGCATCAATGTAGATGGTACCCTGGGCACAGGCCTGCCTCAGCGTCTTCAAATCTTTATGCTTATCTGGATCACTGTGCTGCAGCTTCTTGGTTAGCTCTGTCACCTACAGGTATATACATAGAGTACACATACTTCCTGCAGGTTCTATGTTAGCTCTGTCACATACAGGTATATACATAGAGTACACACACTTCCTGCAGGTTCTTGGTTAGCTCTATCACATACAGGTATATACATAGAGTACACACACTTCATGCAGGTTCTTGGTTAGGTCTGCCACCTACAGGTATATACATAGAGTACACACACACACACTTCCTGCAGGTTCTTGGTTAGCTCTGTTACATACAGGTATATACATAGAGCACACACACTTCACGCAGGTTCTTGGTTAGCTCTGTCACCTACAGGCATATACATAGAGTACACACACTTCCTGCAGGTTCTTGGTTAGCTCTGTCACCTACAGGTATATACATAGAGTACACACACTTCCTGCAGGTTCTTGGTTAGCTCTATCACATACAGGTATATACATAGAGTACACACACTTCACGCAGGTTCTTGGTTAGCTCTGTCACCTACAGGTATATACATATAGCACACACACACACTTCCTGCAGGTGCTACCAATGCTTGTTATCAGCTTTATTCCACTACTGTGTCCCAGTCTCGGGAAGAGGCCGGGCTAAAATCAACTGATGTATAGAATGATAAACCTTACAGCCTCAACTACCATTGCCAGTTAATGTTACAGACAAACAAGAGCCATCGGAACAACAGTGCGATCGACTATTCGAAAATTTGCATTAACCCATTCAACCCCAAATAACTGACATGGACTGGTGCATGCTATTTTTAGACCAATAAATTAATAAGAAAATTACATTTGGACCAGTTCATTTATCAAAATGGGTAATGTTATCTAAAAATAGTAATAATTATTACTGGCAAAAAAGTGCAGATCCTGATGAGACGGCTCGTCACGAGCCGGCTCATCTGGATCTACACTTTTCATAAGCCTATTTAGAGGCCTGTGGTGTTGAAAGGGTTAATGTCGTCATGCAAGTTTATATTATATGAGAATTTAAACTCACCAGATGTTCAGTGAATCCATGTTCACCATCCTCGATGTGGGTATCGTCATATCTAAACCTCTTAGAACTTATGATCTTCTCGCGTTTCTCCTTACGTAAAGCTGAAATCATCAACTAATTTATGAGTGTGTGTGTGTTTTACGTTTATTTATCGTCGCTACCGGTTGCCCATATGAGCGACGCCTCCTGAAGAGATTAGTAATTTTAGATTTTGGAGGATAGTGCAATGATACAGACAGAGACCCATTCCAGAGTCTCCTCTGGTTCTTTTACGTGCACGGTGTAAAGCACCGACACGAGACCTCGGTCCCATCTGAAAGACTGTTAATTTTATTAGGGTCAGACGGGGGATCGAACCTGCGCCAATTTATGAGAAACATGTCAACCATATATATGGTAACGTCTTCAGGGTTCATTCTAGGTCAGAATTTTTGGGAGAAGTAAGAAAGCGTGTGATTGCTTCCTTAAATGGTGTTCTTTAATATACTTCTGCAAAATAGGGTTAAAATGCACAGTACAACCATTAAATATACAACATTTGAATAGAAGGAGTGCTTTATAATGGGCCAGTGTATCTTACTAGACAACAATTTGTTTGAAAATCATAAAAACCAAAAACAATTTTTTTTTTTAAGGGTGAAGTCAGGGTCCCTAGGGCGACAATTTCGCCCACTAAACTGATCCCTGCGTCTTCAATGAAATATACAGTCAAACCTGTGTTAGTGGTCACCTCCATTAAACAGCCAACCTGCATTAAGCTGCCAGTTACCAGATTCCCCAAAATGTTGTTTTATTATACAATTGCCCTCCATTAAACAGCCAACCTGCATTAAGCAGCCAGCTTCCCCAAAATGTTGTTTTATTATACAATTGCCCTCCATTAAACAGCCAACCTGCATTAAGCAGCCAGTTTCCAGATTCCCCAAAATGTTGTTTTATTATACAATTGCCCTCTATTTTTAAACAGCAACATGTGCTAAGCAGCCACATTCTGCGAGTCCTTTGGCTGGCTACTTAAGACAGGTTTGACTGTATGAATAATACCAGTAACCATTGATTTCTTGTGTGTCTGTTACATACGAAACGCAACCATCCATATTGTATACAATCTCAAACAGATGTGTTTCACAATGGCTTGATCTAGTCCAACTATTTAGAGTAATTTAGACTTGAAAAATGCGACATTTTACTATCAAGGCAATTTTCATAACAGATCAACGAAAAATTATTATGTATACCAGTAGGTCTTATTTATTTTACAACGATTGCGAAGCAAGTTTTAACAACTTATATTAATCACTCTCGTTGGCTCAGATGAAAACGTATATGTGGTCATTCATGTAGGAGGAAACCAGAGTACCCGGAGAAAATCCACCTGTCCGATCTGGTGACCACCGTACCATCTCACATACTTCCCGGTCCGAGGATCGAACCCGGGTCGCGAGAGCGCTAACCGCTGTGCCTAATCGGACAGCTTGTAGAGGTCTTATATACATAGAGGTATACATCCCCGCGAGGGATTCGACATTAGAGGAAGATAGATAAATAGGTAGGTAGATAGATAGAAGAGTGTCTCTTTATATGCAGTGCATAATAAAAAAATTCAATTAGCATAATCGGAGCTGGATACGAGATAGAAAGAATTTTTTTTTTAATTATCTAGATTTGTCCACGGACAACAACTTCAACTTGTTAATGCCGGACAATCAGTGATGATTATGATTGTCAGGCGCAGTCGATGCAACTAATTGTATCTGTTACAGTGTACATAGAGCTAGTCCTATAAATAAGACCTCTACATAAACAAATTTTTTCTGTTATTTCGAAGTCTTATCGTTAAAGCTCATTTTCGCATAGCACTTTCCGCCCTGATCCGATAACAGAATCATTTTTTTAATGTAGCTAGGTCTTATTTATAGGACTAAGGACCGCAGGAACTTGAATTCATAAGCCACCAAAGGTCTCGGAACTCTATCCTAGGACACCCCCTCCTTTAAAAAAAAGAATAGAGGGGGTGTCCTAGGATAGAGTTACGAGACCTTTGTTGGCTTATGGATAAAATTTCAAGTTCCTGTGTAAGGACTAGCTTGTATGTATGTATGTTCCATTAATGTCAAACCTCTTGCGGGGACATAGACTGATAGAGTATAGACATGTTTTCCTGGGCAAGCTTAGCCGACCTAAGTGGTTAACCAGTACTAAGCAATGTGTGTGTGGTGTCTTGCTCAATGACACTACATACATGGCCTGAGAGTATCGAACCCGGGACGATCGATTCCAGATCCGACGCTCTACCACTGCCCTGGACAACGGATGCCATTTGGCATAGGATATCCACAACCACCGAGATCTCTTTATCTTTTTAACTTTGCACATAACATTCTAGACTAACTGAATCCTTCGAGACTGTGACTGACAATTATAATCACTACGGATTGTAAGGCACTCGGCAGTACAAAGAAAGAAAATCTGGGTCGAGCTAGATAGAGAACGAATAGCTACATTTGAAATTATTTTTATGTTAATTTTCAATACATGTAGAATAACATTATGTCAACATTTGAAGAACATACAGACAACTTCATGGCTTCTCTTCACTTTGATTTTACTGATAGAATCAGTTTTATGCTTGTATTTGTCTTTGTGGTCCATGCCGAGTGATTTTGTCTTCCGAATTTATTTGCCCTTGAGTACTCTTCAACAGCAACACCGTCTACAATCGGTATATGTATTTTTATGTATATAATTGTTATTCCCGTAGTATTACTTTGTGTATAGATAAACACTCGAGAGAGCGTAACATACAGCATTATGGCGTGCAACTTCCTTTTATTAAACTGTACATAATCTTCAAAAATACAATATTGTTATTAGTTTTCGCGATCAGAAATTGCCACATTTGTTTGACAAAATGGTCAGACACCGGTAAGCCTTTTTTCTCAACCACCCAACTGAATAATGACATCAACCACGCGTTTTGACCCTAACACTATAATTCCTAACCCTGGGCGGAGCAAGTGATGAAGGCGTTCTTTATGCGTGGTTGATACTATACTCTGATCGGCTGGTTGAGATCAAGATTTTACGTCAGACACTGCTATTGAAATTTCCATAGGCCGGACACCATTATAACGGGAGGCATTTAATTCTTGTGAGTGCGTGGTTATCCAAAAGTAATGAGAGTGCATGTACACAATAATGATTGACAGAAACTTGAGAAAGAGGCGTAAATGGATTGAACAGTGTTGAAGTCTGTAGTGTATTTCGGCGTGGGTAGAACAGCGGCCTGGCTAGCTCAGTTGGTAGAGCTGTCCGACTAGTGTTCGGAAGGTCGTGTGTTCGAGTCCCACGTCGGATCACTAACTTTTCAGCTCACTTTAAGTCAAATTATACATGAAGATGAAGACCTATGAAAGATGAATTGATTTCCAAAATCATTCACTATGTAAATTAGTACTGATAGAACTATATCGATGCAATCAATGGAAAAAATAAATTTTTATAATAAAGTTTTATTCAGTAAAATGTGGCTTTTTTGGATCTTATACTGTAGATTTATTACAAAAATAGTATACTTATTCTACGTCCTTCCTAGTACTAATTACTTCCTAGTAACATAGCTATGTTATGTATGTTTGTTCCATTAATGTCAAACCCCTTGCGGGGACCTAACCAGTACTAAGCAATGTGTGTGAGGTGCCTTGCTCAATGACACTACATACGTGGCCTGGCCGAGTATCGAACCCTGGACCGTTCGATTCCAAATCCGACGCTCTACCACTGGACCACGGACGCCACTTACTGTTATGTGTACACATACTTCTAGGAGAGATAAGTGCGAGGAAAATCACTGATTTGTACAGGATAAATGCCATGTGTACTTATGAGTAGATAAAGTGTCACCAAAGTAGTGAGATTGCATGTACCATATCGTTGCTTTCATATTGTGCCGGATAAATCTATTTAACTATCTATTAGGCTCTTGTGTATTTATTGTCCACATGTAAATTGTCCTATGTTCTTCAGGTAAGCCAGCCTTGATTGACAGATTAATATGTTACTGAAGTTGCTTACTTCTTTAACAATGATCAATTTGTACCCACTCAGTGACTCACTGTGACTGGGTGATCATAGATACCCAATATGTGTTACATTGAGGGAGTGTAGTGAGTACTAATGACTGGGTGATCATGGATACCCAATAGGTGTTACATTGAGAGGGTGTAGTGAGTACTAATGACTGGGTGATCATGGATACCCAATAGGTGTTACATTGAGAGGGTGTAGTGAGTACTAATGACTGGGTGATCATGGATACCCAATAGGTGTTACATTGAGAGGGTGTAGTGAGTACTAATGACTGGGTGATCATGGATACCCAATAGGTGTTACATTGAGAGGGTGTAGTGAGTACTAATGACTGGGTGATCATGGATACCCAATAGGTGTTACATTGAGAGGGTGTTGTGAGTACTAATGACTGGGTGATCATGGATACCCAATAGGTGTTACATTGAGAGGGTGTTGTGAGTACTAATGACGGGGCTGATCTTGGAGGTCAGATATTCTGCCACTTTCAGTTGACTGCAAGGTTCCCTCTATCTGATTGTTTTTGTCTGCGCCACTTCTGTCACCAATTTGAAAAACTTGTAGCAAACTAAGAGCCATGTAGTTCATAGATATATATATATTTGAAGCCATTTGAAAATGTGTTGTGCCAAAAAAAATGTTGTGCCAAATATTTTCGACAATTCCCAAAATTTAGCGCCATTATTTGTTTTTTGTCGCAATTGGCTACATCGGGATCCCTGTATCATTTGCAGCTTGTCTGACATCTAGTACACATACTGTCATAGACTATGACTCATAGTATCTTCATGGAATCCTTTTGAATCCTAGGCTGTTTCTTTTGTCAGGGAATCACTCAATCAGCAATTATTTCCCTGAATATTGTAGTGACCAGTTCACCTAAACTCCATTGTCAGGATATTTTTGGTCTGCTCGATTTTTTAAATTATTTTAGTTTATTTAAAGTCACTACCGGTTGCCCATTTGAGCGACGGGTAGTTTACCTAACAAGTAACAACACCTTTCCGGGGTAGGCTCCAGCAGTTAATCAGTACTTGGTGCACCAACCTCCGTAAAAAAACTGCCAACTTTTTTATATAAAGAGACATGGCCTGAGCGGGACTCGAACCAGTGACCATCTGTGATGATAGGGTACAGTGTACAAGTAGGCAACATTTTAAACCCGTACAAACAACAAACATGAACTGTTAGCATACTCAGTATGGCACAGTTACATTGTCAGAAATGTTGATTGCTTATAAGTTGATAAAAGCTTGTTCAACTTAATATACAATTGACAGGTATATTTATTACACAGAACTAAGCAAGTCTCTTCCTATTGTGTTACAGATATGGAATTTCCTGCAAAAGGAAAAGATGAAGGCAGTATATGTATACAAGAACAAGATAGGAAGAAAATGGACTCATTACTTGAGAGTTCAAAAGCAGGAGATGTTCCAGACAATGTTGTAGATGATACATGCAATGCAGGCGATGATCCAGATAATTTTGTAAATGATATAGGCAAAGCAGGAGATGTTCCGGACAATGTTGTAGATGATCCATGCAAAGCCGGAGATGCTCCAGGCACTGTGGAAGATGATCTAAGCAGAGTACAAGATGTATCCGACTGTGTAGAAATGGAGGAAATGATTCCAGTTGCTGCTGAACAATCAGATAAATTGACACAAGAACAAAATGAGCCTGATGAATACCTGTACACTAAGAGAGATGAATTTACCTCGGAAATCTACAAAATACAAATATCTAATATGCCAAAGAGATTTGGCTTTGGTGTGAGTAAATAATGTTGTTTCCCATGGTTATGTTTTCACAAATTCTCAAAACAAACGAATGATTTACCAAAGAAAAACAATATTTTGGATAGTTCATTTTCTTCACATTATTACTTTGTGTACAGGGCTGACATGTTTTACAGTTATTCACTATTTCAGATTAATTTGATTTCTTTCTGCAGGAGTTGAAAAAGAAATTATTGCAGCTTGATTTGAAACCAGTGAAAATGAAAGCTTGGAAGGATATATGTTTTGTAACATTTAGGTAAATTTAAAACAGGTTTATTGTCTCCCAACATAAGTTATTTGAAATTAGAATTATTAGGTACGGTATTATAACCAATCACGTCTGTGTTTTTTTAGCAGTTTTGTGCAAAACTATTGGAGAATTTCTTCTACAGGAAAGTGTTGTTAGGTAAACTGCCCATCGGCGATATAGCCCAAAATGGAGCTGATGCAGGCGTAAAACCCGAAATATAACATAACATAGCATAAATTTAAGGAGCACTTCATGTTAGTTTGTATGTTTCCATGGCTACATGTATGTAATTTTGTAGATGCGAGGAGGACAGGGAAGCTGCGTTAAAGAAAGTCAGTGGTCTTGTATGGCGGGGCCGGACACTCCAAGCTGCTGTAAGTTATCTATAGTATATTGTAGAAACATGTAAAGTTAATGGTCTTGTATGGAGGGGCCGGACACTCCAAGCTGCTGTAAGTTATCTATAGTATATTGTAGAAACATGTAAAGTTAATGGTCTTGTATGGCGGGGCTGGACACTCCAGGCTGCTGTAAGTTACCTATAGTATATTGTAGAAACATGTAAAGTTAATGGTCTTGTATGGCGGGGCTGGACACTCCAGGCTGCTGTAAGTTACCTATAGTATATTGTAGAAACATGTAAAGTTAATGGTCTTGTATGGCGGGGCTGGACACTCCAGGCTGCTGTAAGTTACCTATAGTATATTGTAGAAACATGTAAAGTTAATGGTCTTGTATGGCGGGGCTGGACACTCCAGGCTGCTGTAAGTTACCTATAGTATATTGTAGAAACATGTAAAGTTAATGGTCTTGTATGGCGGGGCTGGACACTCCAGGCTGCTGTAAGTTACCTATAGTATATTGTAGAAACATGTAAAGTTAATGGTCTTGTATGGCGGGGCTGGACACTCCAGGCTGCTGTAAGTTACCTATAGTATATTGTAGAAACATGTAAAGTTAATGGTCTTGTATGGCGGGGCCGGACACTCCAGGCCGCTGTAGGTTACCTATAGTATATTGTAGAAACATGTAAAGTTAATGGTCTTGTATGGTGGGGCCGGACACTCCAGGCTACTGTAGGTTACATGTACCTATAGTATATTGTAGAAACGTGTAACATTAATGGTCTTGTATGGACACAGTTTACGGCGAGAACGTGTTTTTAACCTAACTGGGATAGCAAGTCACGAGAGATCATGAGATATTTCACATTCCAGCTACCTGTAATATATATAAACAATACCTTTTATTTCAACATCGATTTTTGTTTTGCTGATAATGGAGATCAGACAGGTAAATAAATGATGAAAACTTCAAACCTACCCTAGTTTTGACTAATTTCACTATTCCCATTCATATCCCCATATAGATAACATTTTTTTTAAAGAAACCAGTAAAACCTTTTTGGCAAAATGACATATATGTCATCTGCACACCAATATATTTACGCATAGATAATGTAGTTTACCAGTATGCAAAGTTATTTTAGCTCGATTGTGAAACAAGTTCTTACAACTTATATTAATCACTCTTGAGACCTCATTCCTGATGGATTCCATTGCCACGAAGGAGAGAAGAGGCAATGTGGAATTTAAATGCCTTGCCTAAGGGCACAATCGTAACGGCTCCAGTGGGGCACGAATTCCGGTACTTTCGCACCTGAAGCGAACGCGGTACCACTGCACTATCACAACTTCCACAAAAAATAATTGTTCGAGAATTTTATGAATGAAAGGTAAAATATTGTTCGAGAATTTTATGAATGAAATGTAAAATATTGTTTATTCATTGAATCATTCTCTTAAAATTGTGCAGTGTATGAACATTAAAAATCTAGTCCATTATATACATGTACTGCATCGCCAGAAACAGGTAACGCCGGGATACTTATAACTTCAGAATACTGGGCGATATACCTGATTCTACCAGCTAGTCTCGTATGTCCATGTTCATTGGTTAACTATTCAGTTCTCTCCAGCCTGTGAGACAAGAATGTGCTTCGAATAAATTCGACAGACAGGTGTTTTATTTAATCGTTGATTGATTTGTTAGTTTAAACAATATTTATTTCTTTGAATAAACATAGTCAAGTATAAATATTATGTACATACATGTAGGATTGGGGAGAAAGCAATCTGCTTGTATGGTTACCTCTTTCCTATGTACATACATGTAGTATTGAGGGGAAAGCAATCTGCTTGTATGGTTACCTCTTTCCTATGTACATGCATGTAGGATTGAGGAGAAAGCAACCTGCTTGTATGGTTACCTCTTTCCTATGTACATACATGTACGGATTGAAGAGAAAGCAATCTGATTGTATGGTTACCTCTTTCCTATGTACCTACATGTAGGATTGAGGAGAAAGCAATCTGCTTGTATGGTTACCTCTTTCCTATGTACATACATGTAGGATTGAGGAGAAAGCAACCTGCTTGTATGGTTACCTCTTTCCTATGTACATACATGTACGGATTGAAGAGAAAGCAATCTGATTGTATGGTTACCTCTTTCCTATGTACCTACATGTAGGATTGAGGAGAAAACAATCTGCTTGTATGGTTACCTCTTTCCTATGTACATACATGTAGGATTGAGGAGAAAGCAACCTACTTGTATGGTTACCTCTTTCCTATGTACATACATGTAGGATTGAGGAGAAAGCAACCTGCGTGTATGGTTACCTCTTTCCTATGTACATACATGTAGGATTGAGGAGAAAGCAACCTGCTTGTATGGTTACCTCTTTCCTATGTACATACATGTAGGATTGAGGAGAAAGCAATCTGCTTGTATGGTTACTTCTTTCCTATGTACATACATGTAGGATTGAGGAGAAATCAACCTGCTTGTATGGTTACCTCTTTCCTATGTACATACATGTAGGATTGAGGAGAAAGCAATCTGCTTGTATGGTTACCTCTTTCCTATGTACATACATGTAGGATTGAGGAGAAAGCAATCTGCTTGTATGGTTACTTACTTCCTATGTACATACATGTAGGATTGAGGAGAAAGCAACCTGCGTGCATGGTTACCTCTTTCCTATGTACATACATGTAGGATTGAGGAGAAAGCAACCTGCTTGTATGGTTACCTCTTTCCTATGTACATACATGTAGGATTGAGGAGAAAGCAATCTGCTTGTATGGTTACCTCTTTCCTATGTACATACATGTAGGATTGAGGAGAAAGCAACCTACTTGTATGGTTACCTCTTTCCTATGTACATACATGTAGGATTGAGGAGAAAGCAACCTGCGTGTATGGTTACCTCTTTCTTATGTACATACATGTAGGATTGAGGAGAAAGCAACCTGCTTGTATGGTTACCTCTTTCCTATGTACATACATGTAGGATTGAGGAGAAAGCAACCTGCTTGTATGGTTACCTCTTTCCTATGTACATACATGTAGGATTGAGGAGAAAGCAACCTGCGTGTATGGTTACCTCTTTCCTATGTACATACATGTAGGATTGAGGAGAAAGCAACCTGCTTGTATGGTTACCTCTTTCCTATGTACATACATGTAGGATTGAGGAGAAAGCAACCTGCTTGTATGGTTACCTCTTTCCTATGTACATACATGTAGGATTGAGGAGAAAGCAATCTGCTTGTATGGTTACCGCTTTCTTATGTACATACATGTAGGATTGAGGAGAAAGCAACCTGCTTGTATGGTTACCTCTTTCCTATGTACATACATGTAGGATTGAGGAGAAAGCAACCTGCTTGTATGGTTACCTCTTTCCTATGTACATACATGTAGGATTGAGGAGAAAGCAATCTGCTTGTATGGTTACCTCTTTCCTATGTACATACATGTAGGATTGAGGAGAAAGCAACCTGCTTGTATGGTTACCTCTTTCCTATGTACATACATGTAGGATTGAGGAGAAAGCAACCTGCTTGTATGGTTACCTCTTTACTATGTACATACATGTAGGATTGAGGAGAAAGCAATCTGCTTGTATGGTTACTTACTTCCTATGTACATACATGTAGGATTGAGGAGAAAGCAACCTGCATGTATGGTTACCTCTTTCCTATGTACATACATGTAGGATTGAGGAGAAAGCAATCTGCTTGTATGGTTACTTCTTTCCTATGTACATACATGTAGGATTGAGGAGAAAGCAATCTGCTTGTATGGTTACCTCTTTCCTATGTACATACATGTAGGATTGAGGAGAAAGCAACCTGCTTGTATGGTTACCTCTTTCCTATGTACATACATGTAGGATTGAGGAGAAAGCAACCTGCGTGTATGGTTACCTCTTTCCTATGTACATACATGTAGGATTGAGGAGAAAGCAACCTGCTTGTATGGTTACCTCTTTCCTAATTTGTTCTATTTCTTCAGGCTGCACGGCCTGCAGCTGATCCTCTAATATTGAAGAGGAAACAGGAAGAAGCTGGGAAGACCTATGAGAAGAAAGCTAAATACACGGATGATCATCTAACTCCTAGTGAACGCCTAAAAAACTCTGTCACCCCATTGTGGAAACTAGAGTATAAGGAACAGTTACGAGTAAGTTGTTACTTTGATAGTTAGCTTATATAGGGTTTTTTCTAGGGCGGAATTAAGGCACCCTGCCAGTTTTAGCCCCGCCCTTTAGCCCAGCCCTTTTGCCTTTTTTATATATATATAATCTCAACAGGCGAATGCCTTCGGGCGGGCAGACCTATATAACTTAGAATTGTTCCGCCCATTTCACCAATATGTACTGTCTCTTTTTATATCAATCACAGTAAGTTAGTATAGTTTTCTTAGGGGCTAACCCCTAAATACCCACAACTCATCGTGGCTCAAAATACACCTTGCCTCTTTTCCAACCCTCCCTGCCCCTTTTCTGACCCACCCTGCCCTTTTCTGACCCACCCTGCCCTTTTTTCCACTCTAGAATAAACCCTAATTTATACAAATTTATTTTAACTTGATTGCGAAACAAGTTCCTGCAACATTATAGTAATCGCTCTCGAGACCTCATTTCTTAGA
Organism: Archivesica marissinica; assembly: GCA_014843695.1. Classification (NCBI taxonomy): domain Eukaryota; kingdom Metazoa; phylum Mollusca; class Bivalvia; order Venerida; family Vesicomyidae; genus Archivesica; species Archivesica marissinica. The sequence continues at coordinate 63,089,378 of CM026403.1, read as the reverse complement.
GGAGAGGCATTGTGGAATTTAAGTGCTAGGCCTAAGGACACTGCTATAGCTTGGTGGGAACCACCGGGCCTTTCATGCTTGGAGCGAACGCGTATCACGACTTCCACGATGTTATTTTTCTGGGGGAAAACAGGCCTTGAGTTTGAAACTAAGCAAAGCTGAAAAGCTGTTTTTATCATATGCGAGGAAGTTTATTACCGATAGTAACTTGAGAGGTCGGTCGTTCTGTCCAACCAAATCTCATTTATTGTAAATATGCATTTAGTGCTGCATGGGCCATTTTGCTTGACTATTGGTATGACCAATGCCATTGTTAATTTGAATTATCAGCGATCATAGTTTGGCACCATTTTGGGCTATATCGCCGGCGGGCAGTTTACCTAACAACACCTTTCCTGGGCAGGCTCCAGCGGTTAACCAGTACTTGGGTGCACCAACCTCCGTAAGAAACTGCCAACATTTTCATATAAATGAGACACGGCCTGAGCGGGGCTCAAACCCGTGACCATCAGTGATGATAGGTTACAGTGGTATACAAGTCAGCGACCTTAACCACTCGACCACGGAGGCGGACCCATTTTTAAGACATTTCATATATTGTATTGTTTTAGACTGGAAAAGCGGGGAGAGGTTCGGGTCTGACATAACCAGGTCATGAGGTGTGAATATTGAACCTCGATAAACATTTCACATTTTGTATCGTTTTAATGTAGAAGAAAGAGGGAGAGATGAGAGGATTTTTGAAAAAAATGCATACGCAACTGTTGAAGATTTGTCCGGACCTTCAACCTTGGTTGCTGCAGAAGAAGAAGATATATGGAGCTATACCTTGTGACCTTCAAGATATTATTCCTTCTGTAGGTGTTTACTGGGTTTTAGTTGTTTGTTCTCTCTCATTCATCCATTTAGCTGCAGTATGCTTTGAAGTTGCCATTTTCATTGAGACAGGTGAATAATTTAGACGTTGCATATCATATTTGCATAATAATAGCTTAACTTTTAGGCTTAAGATTTCATCACCATCATCATCAACAACACTATCTCTCTGAAGACCTTGTTGTAGATGTAAGCTGTACCTTGTATACTGCCATCAACAACACTATCTCTGAAGGCCTTGTTGTAGATGTAAGCTGTACCTTGTATACTGCCATCAACAACACTATATCTGAAGGTCTTGTTGTAGATGTAGGCTGTACATTGTATACTGCCATCAACAACACTATCTCTGAAGGTCTGGTTGTAGATATAAGCTGTACATTGTATACTGCCAACCAAAACACCATCTCTGAAGGCCTCATTGTAGATGTAAGCTGTACCTTGTATACTGCCAACCACAACACTATCTCTGAAGGTCTGGTTGTAGATATAAGCTGTACATTGTATACTGCCAACCAAAACACCATCTCTGAAAGCCTCATTGTAGATGTAAGCTGTACCTTGTATACTGCCAACCACAACACTATCTCTGAAGGTCTTGTTGTAGATGTAAGCTGTACATTGTATACTGCCATCAACAACACTATCTCTGAAGGTCTTGTTGTAGATGTAAGCTGTACCTTGTATACTGCCATCAACAACACTATCTCTGAAGGTCTGGTTGTAGATGTAAGCTGTACCTTGTATACTGCCAACCACAACACTATCTCTGAAGGCCTTGTTGTAGATGTAAGCTGTACCTTGTATACTGCCATCAACAACACTATCTCTGGAGGTCTTGTTGTAGATGTAGGCTGTACATTGTATACTGCCATCAACAACACTATCTCTGAAGGTCTTGTTGTAGATGTAAGCTGTACCTTGTATACTGCCATCAACAACACTATCTATGAAGGCCTTGTGTTAGATGTAAGCTGTACATTGTATACTGCCATCAACAACACTATCTCTGGAGGTCTTGTTGTAGATGTAGGCTGTACATTGTATACTGCCATCAACAACACTATCTCTGAAGGCCTTGTTGTAGATGTAAGCTGTACCTTGTATACTGCCATCAACAACACTATCTCTGGAGGTCTTGTTGTAGATGTAAGCTGTACATTGTATACTGCCATCAACAACACTATCTCTGAAGGTCTTGTTGTAGATGTAAGCTGTACATTGTATACTGCCATCAACAACACTATCTCTGGAGGTCTTGTTGTAGATATAGGCTGTACATTGTATACTGCCATCAACAACACTATCTCTGGAGGCCTCGTAGACGTAGGCTGTACATTGTATACTGCCATCAACAACACTATCTCTGAAGGCCTCGTAGACGTAGGTTGTACATTGTTCTCATGTTCCTATATCTGAACTTTTGTTAAGTAAAGACTTTGTTATTATAAACAATATGAAGGTATGTCTTCTGAATTTTAGATGAAATCAAAATCATTGGTTACAAATTGCCTGGAGGTTACAAAACTTCTCTCAATCGATTTCATTGGTTGATCGTGAGTTTTCTCTCTCACCTGAACCAATCAGATGGCTGAGTTTGAGATCCGAGAAAAGTATTTATAACCTCAGGCCCAGGTAATTAATTAAATTGGCCGCCTCCGTGGTCGAGTGGTTAAGGTCGATGACTTGTATACCACTGTAACCTTCATCACTGATGGTCACGGGTTCGAGCCCCGCTCAGGCCGTGTCTCATTTATACGAAAAAGTTGGCAGTTTCTTACGGAGGTTGGTGCACCCAAGTACTGGTTAACCGCTGGAGCCTGCCCAGGAAAGGTGTTGTTAGGTAAACAGCCCGCCGGCGATATAGCCCAAAATGGTGCTGATGCAGGCGTAAAACCCGAAATATACTAGTAACAAAAATATAACTAATTAAATATTCTGTATTTGATTTCAATTACGGGTGATGGGGTATAGTCTTATAAAATATGCTGTGTAAAGAATTAAAAAGTAGGTGTATTGTTTTTGTTTGTCTTTTAGCCTGTGACCGAGGGATACAGAAACAAGTGTGAACTGACTATAGGCCCGGGCCTGGATGGTGAGGATGTTGTGGGCTTCAGGTATGGTACCTATGTGCAGGGTTCGGTGTACGTCGGCTCACCAGAGGAAATTAGCATTCTACCAGATTCCATGAAGTCTGTAATAAAAGTGAGTCATGGTTTGATTATAAATAAGGCAGAAGATTAACTAGAATGTTACAATTAGAGAAGTAGGTGACATGCCACATCACCTGGTGAGTTGTTGCTGCTCTGGATGACCAGTCCAAAGGTTGGTTGTGTGATCTCCAGCTTGCACAAATTATAAGCTAGTGGGCACCTTATATTTTTTATTGTAGCCACTCATTTTCAATATACAATAAAAAACCGTATATGCGACCACTCTGATTTTGAGACCTACTCTTTTTTTGGAACAGAATAATTCTCTATATATTGCAATGGTCGTTGACTCGGATAACCAGACCACCTCGTTATTCCCCAAGACGACCAGAATTAATCCAGTCCAATTTCAATAAACCTGTAAAAAATATGCATTTTCCATATGATTTCATGCTTTAAAATTGCCTAAAACTGTGCTTAACTCTTTCCTTCATAAGAAATTTAGGTTAATATACTATTATATCTCCATACAAAGACAGCCATTTAACCCTTTCCTTCATAAGAGATTTAGGTTCATATATTATATCTCCGTACAAACGACAGCCATTTAACCCTTAACTTCATAGAGATTTACTATTATATCTCCATACAAACGACAGCCATTTAACCCTTTCCTTCATAGAGATTTACTATTATATCTCCATACAAAGGACAGCCATTTAACCCTTTCCTTCATAGAGATTTACTATTATATCTCCATACAAACGACAGCCATTTAACCCTTTCCTTCATAGAGATTTCGGTAAATATATTGTTAGCCTGGCACTTCTAGTGCCCTTAGTTATCAGGATGAACGACTCTGGTTAGGGACGTAACAGTACGATCCGAGATTTAATTACCATCAAATCTCGCATATATATAAGATCACAAAGAGTTTTCGTTTCAAATATTATTATTATGCATCTATAGATAGATAGGCCTAGTACTGATTAAAAGCAATAATATAGTTTCTGTAACATTTTCCGTTTAAATATGTAGTACCTTCTGGTTATAGTTATTCTTAGCGGGTTCTAGCGGATATATATTAATCGAAATGGCTCTTGATGGAATGTCAGCTCCAGACTGATGTCCGTCCCAGTATTTATAAGGAATGGCGATGTGATTTTTTAAGTGTGAATTGTCGCGCCCCAACTTTCAAACACAGTATTGTCCAATGGAAACGCTGAGCGGATTTGATTACCCAATCAAATCATTCCGCTAAACTTTAACTGTCAGTAGTCGTACGCCGTCACAAAATATAGATCCGCTAAACACGGATTGTTCAGCTCACTTTGAACCAATTATCAAAAGGACCACAGTTCTATACTCGTCAGATCATACAGAGTTAAAACACACTTATGGTAGTTAAACTGGATTAGGTTAGTTTTTAGTGTCGTCTGTAAAATAGCACTTCTTTCTGCTAAAATGCAAACATTTGGATTGTGCATGTTCAGAAAGATGAAATGACAAAACTGTTTATGGAGGGAATACTGGTAATTCGGGTAAGCATCCATGACTATATGTATGTACGGTTGATACTGTTAATTGACGAGTAATTCCAATTAGTCGTCTGTTTTCGCGACCAACCCAGACTGCCAGTCATACTGTGCACTGATCCCATGTAAAATCGCTATGTTATTCAGTCTAAACATGACGTGCCAGTACCGTTTATGAACTGTAGATGATACTGTCTTCAAGATTGACACAGTTTTCATGTCAGAAATGTATTCGGTGTTATCATAGTCAGAACACAGGCACCAGACACAATTTTTTTATATATTTTTTGGCCTATGGTCATATATGACACACAGGCACCAGACATTGTATCTCCATACAAACGACAGCCATTTAACCCTTTCCTTCATAGAGATTTAGGTTAATATACTATTATATCTCCATACAAACGACAGCCATTTAACCCTTTCCTTCATAGAGATTTAGGTTAATATACTATTATATCTCCATAAAAACGACAGCCATTTAACCCTTTCCTTCATAGAGATTTAGGTTGATATACTATTATATCTCCATACAAACGACAGCCATTTAACCCTTTCCTTCATAGAGATTTAGGTTAATATACTATTATATCTCCATACAAACGACAGCCATTTAACCCTTTCCTTCATAGAGATTTAGGTTAATATACTATTATATCTCCATACAAACGACAGCCATTTAACCCTTTCCTTCATAGAGATTTACTATTATATCTCCATACAAACGACAGCCATTTAACCCTTTCCTTCATAGAGATTTACTATTATATCTCCATACAAACGACAGCCATTTAACCCTTTCCTTCATAGAGATTTACTATTGTATCTCCATACAAACGACAGCCATTTAACCCTTTCCTTCATAGAGATTTACTATTGTATCTCCATACAAACGACAGCCATTTAACCCTTTCCTTCATAGAGATTTACTATTGTATCTCCATACAAACGACAGCCATTTAACCCTTTCCTTCATAGAGATTTACTATTGTATCTCCATACAAACGACAGCCATTTAACCCTTTCCTTCATAGAGATTTACTATTGTATCTCCATACAAACGACAGCCATTTAACCCTTTCCTTCATAGAGATTTACTATTATATCTCTATACAGACAACAGCCATTTAACCCTTTCCTTCATAGAGATTTACTATTATATCTCCATACAAATGACAGCCATTTAACCCTTTCCTTCATAGAGATTTACTATTATATCTCCATACAAATGACAGCCATTTAACCCATTCCTTCATAAAGATTTAGGTTAATATACTATTATATCTCCATGCAAACGACAGCCATTTAACCCTTTCATTCATAGAGATTTAGGTTAATATACTATTATATCTTCATACAAACGACAGCCATTTAACCCTTTCCTTCATAGAGATTTAGGTTAATATACTATTATATCTCCATACAAATGACAGCCATTTAACCCTTTCCTTCATAGAGATTTAGGTTGATATACTATTATATCTCCATAAAAACGACAGCCATTTAGCTATCATGCAGTGGATAAGTAGTTGCCATATCTATCCATAGATATTACTGGGACTACATAGAGATTTAAGTTGATATACTATTATATCTCCATACAAACGACAGCCATTTCGCTATCATACAGTGGATAAGTAGTCGCCATATCTATCCCACCTCCATAGATATTACTGGGACTACATAGAGATTTAGGTTAATATACTATTATATCTCCATACAAACGACAGCCATTTAGCTATCATGCAGTGGATAAATAATCGCCCAAATCTATCCCACCTCCATAGATATTACTGGGACTACATGGAGATTTAGGTTAATATAATATTATATCTCCATACAAACGACAGCCATTTAGCTATCATGCAGTGGATAAGTAGGTATTACTGGCACTACATGAGATTCTGGCTTTTATTATGAACATTGGTTTGGCTATCTATCTATCTCTATCTATCTTCCTATTAGTCAAACCCCTGATGGGGACCTTAGACTTTGGCTACTACATTGTCAATGTATGTTGTATTGGTAATTGTGTCAATGAGGGAAAGGGTTAACTTGTATTTGTAGTTAGTTTTATTATGCTTATAACTAGAAAACTCAATGTTACTTTGTATGTTTATTGACAGCATCAAACAGAAAATTAGCTACACCACTTATTGGGCCTCCTAATAATAAGTCCACAAGGACTTTAAAACTAGAGTAAACAATCTGATTTAATATGTTTATAACGTCTGTCTTGAAAATCTTCGCGTGTGTCAATTGGAAACATGCAATGAAATAATCGAGAATGAAAATTGATTAATGAGCGCAATTGCACCCAAGGAGAAGTGGGGCCCACAAAGGGTCCCTAGGGCCCAAGTCGCCCTCTAGAATGAGCCATGGTGGACGGGGGGAAATGGGTCTCCAACCAGTACATGTGATTTAAAAGTGTTTATTGCCGCTGATCATATTTTAGCATCACAATATAATGATGTTGATACAAAAAAATAAATTACAAAAATAAACAGATTTTACAGTTGATACAAAAAAATAAATTACAACAGATTATTGGATTTTACATTGTGTTTTTACTTTATTACCGTAATTGTGATATAATATTATGCGGTTAATGAAATTCAGAAGTACAATCGTGAAATATAGTAAAAACCTAATTAACCTATTGCTATTCAGACAAATATTTTAGCTGCACAATCCAAATAGCAAACAGCACGTTTTGTGCTATCTGATCAGGATCTGTGCTGTTTGCTATTCGGATAGTGGAGCTAAAACACTTGGCTGAATAGCAAACAACATAGATCCTGATCAGACACGGCATATTATTGTTTTAGGGAGCAGTTGGTCTCCCAGATGGCAAAGTCAGGGTTCCTATGACGACTATTTCGCCCATATCACTTCCTAGTATGTGTCCAATACATACGACTACACATAAAAATTCCTGTGTTATGATTGACCTATATTTATATGTGCATTCACATGTATTTAGCGTAGTAATCGTGGAGGAAGATTATAAAAATGGTTGAAGATTACCGCCAATCTCGGACTCCACCAATCAAATCATATTAGCTTGAGGTCTGAAGAAATTTTTTTTGTCGGGACCAGACTGAACTAAAGGTATAACGCATCACTCTCGTTTTCAGGCATTTCAGAAGTTTATTTCTGCATCGAAATACAGGGCATATAACCCTGAGAACCACACTGGTAACTGGCGACAGCTAGCGCTCCGGACCAATAAGCTTGGGCATGTCATGGTGATGATTGATTTACATCCGCAAACTCTTACCCAGGTAAATAATTGCATATATTACAGGTAGGTAATTGCGTATATTACAGGTAAGTAATTGCATATATCACAGGTAAGTAATTGCATATATCACAGGTAAGTAATTGCATATACCACAGGTAAGTAATTGCATATATCACAGGTAAGTAATTGCATATATCACAGGTAGGTAATTGCATATATTACAGGTAGGTAATTGCATATATTACAGGTAAGTAATTGCATATATTACAGGTAGGTAATTGCATATATCACAGGTAAGTAATTGCAATTGCATATATCACAGGTAAGTAATTGCGTATATCACAGGTAAGTAATTGCGTATATCACAGGTAAGTAATTGCGTATATCACAGGTAAGTAATTGCGTATATCACAGGTAAGTAATTGCATATATTACAGGTAGGTAATTGCATATATCACAGGTAAGTAATTGCAATTGCATATATCACAGGTAAGTAATTGCATATATTACAGGTAAGTAATTGCGTATATCACAGGTAAGTAATTGCATATATTACAGGTAGGTAATTGCATATATCACAGGTAAGTAATTGCAATTGCATATATCACAGGTAAGTAATTGCATATATTACAGTTAAGTAATTGCATATATCACAGGTAAGTAATTGCGTATATCACAGGTAAATAATTGCATATATTACAGGTAAGTAATTGCGTATATCACAGGTAAGTAATTGCATATATCACAGGTAAGTAATTGCATATATCACAGGTAAGTAATTGCGTATATCACAGGTAAGTAATTGCATATATTACAGGTAAGTAATTGCGTATATCACAGGTAGGTAATTGCATATATCACAGGTAAGTAATTGCATATATCACAGGTAAATAATTGCATATATTACAGGGTTTCCTCTGTCTGAATTTTTGTCTGCGCCACTTCTGTCGCCAATTGCAAAAAACTGGAGTCAATTTGAAGAACTTGGAGCCAACTAAGAGCCATATAGTTCACAGATAAATATTTGAAGCCATGTATTTGACAACAACAAAAAAGTGCCAAATATGTTTTCATTTTAGGCCACAATCATGTCTGAACACTGGATACAGCTAACATTATTTCGACATTCAACTGAGTGTCTGTTTAACCCTTTCCTTCATAGAGATTTAGGTTAATATACTATTATATCTCCATACAAATGACAGCCATTTAGCTATCAACCAGTTGATAAGTGGGCGCCATATCTATCCCACCTCCATAGATATTACTGGGACTTCATAGAGATTTAGGTTAATATACTATTATATCTCCATACAAATGACAGCCATTTAGCTATCATGCAGTGGATAAGTGGTCGCCATATCTATCCCACCTCCATAGATATTACTGGGACTACATGAGATTCTGGCCGTTATTATGAACATTGGTTTGGCTACTACATTGTCAATGTATGTCCTATTGGTAAAGGCGTCAAGAGGTGCTTCTATGATAAAAAATGAACATTGGTTTGGCTACTACATTGTCAATGTATGTCCTATTGGTAAAGGCGTCAAGAGGTGCTTCTATGAGAAAAGGGTTAATGAACATTGGTTTGGCTACTACATTGTCAATGTATGTCCTATTGGTAAAGGCGTCAAGAGGTGCTTCTATGAGGAAAAGGGTTAATGAACATTGGTTTGGCTACTACATTGTCAATGTGTGTCGTATTGGTAAAGGCGTCAAGAGGTGCTTCTATGAGGAAAAGGTTTATGAACATTGGTTTGACTTCTATATTGTCAATGTGTGTCGTATTGGTAAAGGCGTCAAGAGGTGCTTCTATGAGGAAAAGGGTTAATGAACATTGGTTTGGCTACTACATTGTCAATGTATGTCCTATTGGTAAAGGCGTCAAGAGGTGCTTCTATGAGGAAAAGGGTTAATGAACATTGGTTTGACTTCTATATTGTCAATGTATGTTCTATTGGTAAAGGCGTCAAGAGGTGTTTCTATGAGGGAAAGAGTTAATACTACTGTTGCCTATGTGCATTCTAATCACTTGCCTCTCACCGATGTAGTTGTGGATTCAAAACCCACATGGGATGTCGAAATCTTTCAAGTGAGGAAGCTATCCAGCTGTTTGCAGATGATTTGGTGGTTTTACCCGGGTGTCCAACCAATGCGACCATGCCTGGAGCATCGCTCGGAGGGGCACCAACGGTCTTCCTTCTCCAATAATAGCTACGCTGTTGGTGCGACATTAAACCCCAAAACCAACCAAACATTTATATAAAAATGATACAGCATGATCATATTTCAGTACCATTCACCTTTGCATGTCGACCCGATTGATTTTTATCTTAGTTTTACAGGAAACTAAACATCATTGCCCGCGATTATATCCTATCATTCATGAGAAATTTTGGCTTTTGAAAATGCTATTTTTATGGTTTTTCGTGCCAAAAAAGTGTGCGTTATACATGATAGCGTGTTATACATGATAGCATGTTATACATGATAACGTGTTATACATGATAGCGTGTTATACATGATAGCGTGTTATACATGATAGTGTGTTATACATGATAGCGTGTTATACATGATAACGTGTTATACATGATAGTGTGTTATACATGATAGCGTGTTATACATGATAGCGTGTTATACATGATAGCGTGTTATACATGATAGCGTGTTATACATCGGTTAGCGTGTTATACATGATAGCGTGTTATACATGATAGCTGTTATACATGATAGCGTGTTATACATGATAGCATGTTATACATCGGTTAGCGTGTTATACATGATAGCGTGTTATACATGATAGCATGTTATACATGATAGCGTGTTATACATGATAACGTGTTATACATGATAGCATGTTATACATGATAACGTGTTATACATGATAGCGTGTTATACATGATAGCGTGTTATACAGTTATACATGATAACGTGTTATACATGATAGCGTGTTATACATGATAGCATGTTATACATGATAACGTGTTATACATGATAGTGTGTTATACATGATAGCGTGTTATACATGATAGCGTGTTATACATGATAACGTGTTATACATGATAGTGTGTTATACATGATAGTGTGTTATACATGATAGCGTGTTATACATGATAGCGTGTTATACATGATAGCGTGTTATACATGATAGCGTGTTATACATGATAGCGTGTTATACATGATAGCGTGTTATACATGATAGCGTGTTATACATGATAGCGTGTTATACATGATAGCGTGTTATACATGATAGCATGTTATACATCGGTTAGCGTGTTATACATGATAGCGTGTTATACATGATAGCATGTTATACATGATAGCGTGTTATACATGATAACGTGTTATACATGATAGCATGTTATACATGATAACGTGTTATACATGATAGCGTGTTATACATGATAGCGTGTTATACAGTTATACATGATAACGTGTTATACATGATAGCGTGTTATACATGATAGCATGTTATACATGATAACGTGTTATACATGATAGTGTGTTATACATGATAGCGTGTTATACATGATAGCGTGTTATACATGATAACGTGTTATACATGATAGTGTGTTATACATGATAGTGTGTTATACATGATAGCGTGTTATACATGATAGCGTGTTATACATGATAGCGTGTTATACATGATAGCGTGTTATACATGATAGCGTGTTATACATGATAGCGTGTTATACATGATAGCGTGTTATACATGATAGCGTGTTATACATGATAGCGTGTTATACATCGGTTAGCGTGTTATACATGATAGCGTGTTATACATCGGTTAGCGTGTTATACATGATAGCGTGTTATACATCGGTTAGCGTGTTATACATGATAGCATGTTATACATCGGTTAGCGTGTTATACATGATAGCGTGTTATACATGATAGCGTGTTATACATGATAGCGTGTTATACATGATAGCGTGTTATACATGATAACGTGTTATACATGATAACGTGTTATACATGATAACGTGTTATACATGATAGCGTGTTATACATGATAGCGTGTTATACATGATAGCGTGTTATACATGATAACGTGTTATACATGATAACGTGTTATACATGATAGCGTGTTATACATGATAGCGTGTTATACATGATAGCGTGTTATACATGATAACGTGTTATACATGATAACGTGTTATACATGATAGCGTGTTATACATGATAGCGTGTTATACATCATAGCGTGTTATACATGATAGCGTGTTATACATGATAGCGTGTTATACATGATAGCATGTTATACATGATAGCGTGTTATACATGATAGTGTGTTATACATGATAGTGTGTTATACATGATAGTGTGTTATACATGATAGTGTGTTATACATCATAGCGTGTTATACATGATAACGTGTTATACATGATAGCGTGTTATACATGATAGCGTGTTATACATGATAGCGTGTTATACATGATAGCGTGTTATACATGATAGCGTGTTATACATCATAGCGTGTTATACATCATAGCGTGTTATACATGATAGTGTGTTATACATGATAGCGTGTTATACATGATAGCGTGTTATACATGATAGCGTGTTATACGGATAGTGTGTTACAGATCAGTATATACGGTAGTGGTCTAGTTTCGTGTATAATCTATGCCTATTTTATACGGCATAAATCAAGTTAGTTACGTCTTCACTTTTCAGGATGATGTAGATAAAGAAATGGCGAATATAAAAACTTTCTTCACAACGGCAGACGGCGCGGAGTGTGGCATCACCAGCTGCTTTTTCAGATCACACACAGAAAAGTATGTGACAGAGATGTAGATAGTTAGATCGGTGTATGTGACAGAGATGTAGATAGTTAGATTGTGTATGTGACAGAGATGTAGATAGTTAGATCGGTGTATGTGACAGAGATGTAGATAGTTAGATCTGTGTATGTGACAGAGATGTAGATAGTTAGATCGGTGTATGTGATAGAGATGTAGATAGTTAGATCGTGTATGTGACAGAGATGTAGATAGTTAGATCGTGTATGTGACAGAGATGTAGATAGTTAGATCGGTGTATGTGACAGAGATGTAGATAGTTAGATCGTGTATGTGATAGAGATGTAGATAGTTAGATCTGTGTATGTGACAGAGATGTAGATTGTGTATGTGACAGAGATGTAGATAGTTAGATTGATGTATGTGACAGAGATGTAGATCGTGTATGTGACAGAGATGTAGATAGTTAGATTGATGTATGTGACAGAGATGTAGATCGTGTATGTGACAGAGATGTAGATAGTTAGATCGGTGTATGTGACAGAGATGTAGATAGTTAGATCGTGTATGTGATAGAGATGTAGATAGTTAGATCGGTGTATGTGACAGAGATGTAGATAGTTAGATCGGTGTATGTGACAGAGATGTAGATAGTTAGATCGTGTATGTGACAGAGATGTAGATAGTTAGATCTGTGTATGTGACAGAGATGTAGATAGTTAAATCGGTGTATGTGACAGAGATGTAGATAGTTAGATCGTGTATGTGATAGAGATGTAGATAGTTAGATCGTGTATGTGATAGAGATGTAGATAGTTAGATCAGTGTATGTGACAGAGATGTAGATAGTTAGATCTGTGTATGTGACAGAGATGTAGATAGTTAGATCGGTGTATGTGACAGAGATGTAGATAGTTAGATCGGTGAATGTGATAGAGATGTAGATAGTTAGATCAGTGTATGTGACAGAGATGTAGATAGTTAGATCGGTGTATGTGACAGAGATGTAGATAGTTAGATCGGTGAATGTGACAGAGATGTAGATAGTTAGATCTGTGTATGTGACAGAGATGTAGATAGTTAGATCGTGTATGTGACAGAGATGTAGATAGTTAGATCGTGTATGTGACAGAGATGTAGATAGTTAGATCGGTGTATGTGACAGAGATGTAGATAGTTAGATCGTGTATGTGATAGAGATGTAGATAGTTAGATCTGTGTATGTGACAGAGATGTAGATTGTGTATGTGACAGAGATGTAGATAGTTAGATTGATGTATGTGACAGAGATGTAGATCGTGTATGTGACAGAGATGTAGATAGTTAGATTGATGTATGTGACAGAGATGTAGATCGTGTATGTGACAGAGATGTAGATAGTTAGATCGGTGTATGTGACAGAGATGTAGATAGTTAGATCGTGTATGTGATAGAGATGTAGATAGTTAGATCGGTGTATGTGACAGAGATGTAGATAGTTAGATCGGTGTATGTGACAGAGATGTAGATAGTTAGATCGTGTATGTGACAGAGATGTAGATAGTTAGATCTGTGTATGTGACAGAGATGTAGATAGTTAAATCGGTGTATGTGACAGAGATGTAGATAGTTAGATCGTGTATGTGATAGAGATGTAGATAGTTAGATCGTGTATGTGATAGAGATGTAGATAGTTAGATCAGTGTATGTGACAGAGATGTAGATAGTTAGATCTGTGTATGTGACAGAGATGTAGATAGTTAGATCGGTGTATGTGACAGAGATGTAGATAGTTAGATCGGTGAATGTGATAGAGATGTAGATAGTTAGATCAGTGTATGTGACAGAGATGTAGATAGTTAGATCGGTGTATGTGACAGAGATGTAGATAGTTAGATCGGTGAATGTGACAGAGATGTAGATAGTTAGATCGGTGCATGTGACAGAGATGTAGATAGTTAGATCGTGGCCAACCACTTCGTGCAAACACTCTCAATCAAACGATCTTGGTCAACCGATCTTGGTCAACCACTCGGGTGAAATCTTGGAATGGTTTAAGACTACTGTTATCTGTTTGTGATAGGAAGTCGATTGTGATGGAATCCATCGTCACGAGGGAGTTAGAAGAGACATTGTGGAACTTAAGTGCCTTGCATAAGGGTACAATCGTAACGGCTACAGCTGGGTGCGAAGTCCGGGCCTTTCACACCTGAAGCGAACACGCTAACACGACTTCCGTCAAATGAATACTCTTACCATGGCATCATGCACTCTAATTAGCATGCACTCTAATTAGCATGAATGATGAATGGATTTTGGAAACTTCTGGTTTTCTAATGTGTGAAAAGTCCGCCTCCGTGGTCGAGTGGTTAAGGTCGCTGACTTGTATACCACTGTAACCTATCATCACTGATGTTCCCGGGTTCGAGCCCCGCTCAGGCCGTGTCTCATTTATATGAAAAAGTTGACAGTTTCTTACAGAGGTTGGTGCACCCAAGTACTGGTTAACCGCTGGAGCCTGCCCAGGAAAGGTGTTGTTAGGTAAACTGCCCGCCAGCGATATAGCCCAAAATGGTGCTGATGCAGGCGTAAAACCCGAAATATAACATATAATATATGAAAACTTCTGTTGATTTTGTGCCAACGGTCAAGGTCACAGGAACATTGTATTGAGAAACCAGATTCTGAAGCCCAAACTGTACCTCTGTATGATGCATTTGAATAGGAGGCTGTCCTATTATCGCAGTTGTTAGCACACTTAGATTCTCGGACCGGGAAGTACGTGAACTGGTATGTTTGTTGCCAGATCGTACAGATGAGTTTTCCCTTTAATGTCAAACCCCTCTCGGGGACTTAGCCATGTTTTCCTGGGCAGGCTTAGCCGACCTAAGCGATTAACCAGTACTAAGCAATATGTGTGAGGTGCCTTGCTTGCTCAATGACACTACATACGTGGCCTGACCGTGACTGGATACTCCGGTCCTCCCACATAATATATATTATACACTTTCATCTGTGCCAACGAGTTTGATTAACATAAGTTGTGAAATCTTGAATACATTCGAATTCACATTAACTCAGGTGTTTTGTAGAGTCTGTGTTTCTAAAAATAGAACATTCTTGTTTCCATGTTTGTTGTTCATTAATTTTCTGTTGTAGAATGACGGCAGCCTCTGACAAGCCGTACCGACTGGTGTTTGGAGAAGAGGTTAGTACACTGCTGTTCTTACATTGCGGCTTGAAAAATGACGGAACGATGTGGACTCGGGGGACCTCTGTGGCCGAGTTTTTACGGTCGTTGACTTTTAATCACTTACCCAGGGTTCATTCTAAGTCAGAATTTTTTTGGAGAAGTGAGAAATCGCATGATCGCTTCCTTAAATGGTGTTCTTTAATATACTTCTGCAAAATAGGTTTAAAATGCACAGTACAACCATTAAATACAACATTTGAATAGAAGGAGTGCTTTATAATGGGCCAGTGTATCTTACTAGACACAATATTTTTTTATTTTTTTTAGGGAGAAGTGGGGCTCCCAGAGGGCGAAGTCAGTGTCCCTAGGGCGACAATTTCGCCCACATCGCCCTATAATCTGATCCCTGCTTACCCCTCATTGCTATATGATCGATTCCCACTGGGGCTGTCAAATTATTTCTAGTAAGGAAGCTGTCCAGGTGGTGCTTTTTAATTCTGTCTAAAATACTGCTTGGCAATGGGTCTGCCTCCGTGGTCGAGTGGTTACGGTAGCTGACTCGTATACCAATGTAACATATCATCACTGATGGTCACCTGTTCGAGCCCAGCTCAGACCGTGTCTATTTATATGAAAAGGCTGTTTCTTACGGAGGTTGGTGCATCATGTACTGGTTAACCACTGGAGCCGGCCCAGGAAAGGTGTTGTTAGGTAAACTGCCTGCCAATGATATAGCCCAAAATGGTGTATATGATGCAGGCGTAAAACCCGAACAAACAAAATACTGCTTGCATCTGTGGTCCTCCTCTGGGATTAATATCTAGGAAATCACCATATTACATTCTCATATTTCAAGCTTCACATTGATAATTATATCTCCAGGGTTCATTCTAGGTCAGAATTTTTGGGAGAAGTGAGAAAGCGCGTGATCGCTTCCTTAAATGGACGGGCACTGTCTGAAGCATTGCTTGTATGGGTGGACACTGTACGATACATTGCTTGTATGGACGGACACTGTCTGAAGCATTGCTTGTATGGACGGACACCGTCTGAAGCATTGCTTGTATGGGTGGACACTGTCTGAAGCATTGCTTGTATGGACGGACACTGTCTGAAGCATTGCTTGTATGGACGGACACTGTCTGAAGCATTGCTTGTATGGGCGGACACTGTCTGAAGCATTGCTTGTATGGGTGGACACTCTCTGAAGCATTGCTTGTATGGGCGGACACTGTCTGAAGCATTGCTTGTATGGACGGACACTGTCTGAGACATTGCTTGTATGTGCGGACACACTGTCTGATACATTGCTTGTATGTGTGGACACACTGTCTGATACATTGCTTGTATGTGTGGACACACTGTCTGATACATTGCTTGTATGTGCGGACACACTGTCTGATACATTGCATGTATGTGCGGACACACTGTCTGAGACATTGCTTGTATGTGCGGACACACTGTCTGAAGCATTGCTTGTATGTGCGGACACACTGTCTGAAGCATTGCTTGTATGTGCGGACACACTGTCTGAAGCATTGCTTGTATGTGCGGACACACTGTCTGATACATTGCATGTATGTGCGGACACACTGTCTGAGACATTGCTTGTATGTGCGGACACACTGTCTGAGACATTGCTTGTATGTGCGGACACACTGTCTGAGACATTGCTTGTATGTGCGGACACACTGTCTGAGACATTGCTTGTATGTGCGGACACACTGTCTGAGACATTGCTTGTATGTGCGGACACACTGTCTGAAGCATTGCTTGTATGTGCGGACACACTGTCTGATACATTGCATGTATGTGCGGACACACTGTCTGAGACATTGCTTGTATGTGCGGACACACTGTCTGAGACATTGCTTGTATGTGCGGACACACTGTCTGAGACATTGCTTGTATGTGCGGACACACTGTCTGAGACATTGCTTGTATGTGCGGACACACTGTCTGAGACATTGCTTGTATGTGCGGACACACTGTCTGAGACATTGCTTGTATGTGCGGACACACTGTCTGAGACATTGCTTGTATGTGCGGACACACTGTCTGAGACATTGCTTGTATGTGCGGACACACTGTCTGAGACATTGCTTGTATGTGCGGACACACTGTCTGAGACATTGCTTGTATGTGCGGACACACTGTCTGAAGCATTGCTTGTATGTGTGGACACACTGTCTGAGACATTGCTTGTATGTGCGGACACACTGTCTGAGACATTGCTTGTATGTGCAGACACACTGTCTGAGACATTGCTTGTATGTGCGGACACACTGTCTGAGACATTGCTTGTATGTGCGGACACACTGTCTGAGACATTGCTTGTATGTGCGGACACACTGTCTGAGACATTGCTTGTATGTGCGGACACACTGTCTGAAGCATTGCTTGTATGTGTGGACACACTGTCTGATACATTGCATGTATGTGCGGACACTGTCTGAGACATTGCTTGTATGTGCGGACACTGTCTGATACATTGCTTGTATGTGCGGACACTGTCTGATACATTGCTTGTATGGACGGACACTGTCTGAAGCATTGCTTGTATAGGAGGACAGCTGACGTCTTCCTGTGCCAGATAATGCTGGAGAATCTTATCAAAATAAATCACACAAATAAACTTTTTCATTTCAGCACATTATGGAATCATTGCTTGGAATGAAGTTTCAGATATCACCTAGTGCATTCTTTCAAGGTTTGAATTAAATTCTATTTTTCAACTCGTTTAAGATGATTTAATGCATGTGATGTTCTTTCATAATAATAAATGTTATCTTTGTACAACACAGTTACATGCTCCGGACAAGCTGTACAACACAGTTACATGCTCCGGACAAGCTGTACAACACAGTTACATGCTCCGGACAAGCTGTACAACACAGTTACATGCTCCGGACAAGCTGTACAACACAGTTACATGCTCAGGACAAGCTGTACAACACAGTTACATGCTCCGGACAAGCTGTACAACACAGTTACATGCTCCGGACAAGCTGGTCAGCACAGTTACAGTTCACTCATGCTCAGGACAAGCTGTACAGCACAGTTACAGTGGACTCATGCTCAGGACAAGCTGGAGAGCACAGTTACAGTTCACTCATGCTCAGGGCAAGCTGGACAGCACAGTTACTGTTCACTCATGCTCAGGACAAGCTGTACAGGACAGTTACAGTTCACACATGCTCAGGACAAGCTGTACAGCACAGTTACAGCTCACTCATGCTCAGGGCAAGCTGTACAACACAGTTACATTTCACTCATGCTCAGGGCAATCTGGACAGCACAGTTACAGTTCACTCATGCTCAGGGCAAGCTGTACAGCACAGTTACAGTTCACTCATGCTCAGGGCAAGCTGGACAGCACAGTTACTGTTCACTCATGCTCAGGACAAGCTGTACAACACAGTTACAGTTCACACATGCTCAGGACAAGCTGTACAGACAGTTACAGATCACACATGCTCAGGACAAGCTGTACAGGACAGTTACAGTTCACACATGCTCAGGACAAGCTGTACAGCGTTCACTCATGCTCAGGACAAGCTGTACAGGACAGTTACAGTTCACACATGCTCAGGACAAGCTGTACAGCACAGTTACAGCTCACTCATGCTCAGGGCAAGCTGTACAACACAGTTACATTTCACTCATGCTCAGGGCAATCTGGACAGCACAGTTACAGTTCACTCATGCTCAGGGCAAGCTGTACAGCACAGTTACAGTTCACTCATGCTCAGGGCAAGCTGGACAGCACAGTTACTGTTCACTCATGCTCAGGACAAGCTGTACAACACAGTTACAGTTCACACATGCTCAGGACAAGCTGTACAGGACAGTTACAGATCACACATGCTCAGGACAAGCTGTACAGGACAGTTACAGTTCACACATGCTCAGGACAAGCTGTACAGCACAGTTACAGTTCACTCATGCTCAGGACAAGCTGTACAGGACAGTTACAGTTCACACATGCTCAGGACAAGCTGTACAGGACAGTTACAGTTCACACATGCTCAGGACAAGCTGTACAGGACAGTTACAGATCACTCATGCTCAGGACAAGCTGTACAGCACAGTTACAGATCACTCATGCTAAGGGCAAGCTGTACCAGGTATTCTTCGCTTCTATAGACAGGTAGATGAAAAATGAAAAACGTGATACTGATTTTGAAATCCAAGATGGCCTCCATCTTGTTTAAAAATGTTGTTCGTGTTTCAGTGAATACAGAAGCTGCCGAAGTATTATATAAGACTATTTCTGATTGGTGCAATGTCTCATGTGACACAACTGTCCTTGACGTCTGCTGTGGAACTGGTACCATAGGCCTCACCGTTGCTAAGGTTACTACTTTAATGAAAATATAAGACTATATAATATAAGAACATTAAGTATTGTGTTCGGTTACCAAATGGCAATAGTTCGCTGTTTAGTTTGTTTTTGTTTGTGTAAGAATCAAATGAATATATGTCCGAGCGAATCAGTGGTCGAGTGGTTCAGTTGCGGGTTTCATAATCGAGGAATTGGTTGCATCATTTCATTGCTTGTAATTTTACGCCAAGACCGAGCATATATTTGTTCAGATGCAGTCCATCTGTGGTCGAGTGGTTAAGGTCGCTGACTTGTATGCCACTGTAACCTATCATCACTGATGGTCACGGGTTCGAGCCCCTCTCAGACCGTGTCTCATTTATATGAAAAAGTTGGCAGTTTCTTACGGAGGTTGGTGCACCCAAGTACTGGTTAACCGCTGGAGCCTGCCCAGGAAAGGTGCTGTTAGGTAAACTGCCCGCCGGCGATATAGCCCGAAATGGTGCTGATGCAGGCGTAAAACCCGAAATATAACATAAATTGTTCAGATGTGATGACATTGACTTACCTACAATTGTTACCCCGAGCGCAGTGGATAGCTCGCTTTTTACCAATGATACCCGTGTTTGATGCTCGGACCGGGAAGCATGTGAGATGGTACGATAGTTGTCGGATCGGACAGTTGGGTTTTCGTCGATTACTCTGGTTTCCTCCCACATGAATGACCATGTCTACGATTTCATCCTCGCCAACGGGACTAATTTATAATGTAATCGTTGTAAAATAAATCAAGTTTATACTTTCACCCTGATTCTAATTTTAGAGACAATTACTAGTAGCCGCCCACAAATAGATGTTGAAACACATACTAAATACATTTGAGTATGAAAGTTAACTTTGAAAATGTGCAGCTTTTACAAAGACAAAAAAGTGATATGTGGAAGTCGTGATCGCGCAGTGGTAGCTAGTTCGCTCCAGGTCCTAAAGGTCCTTAGTTCGAGCCATGCTAGAGCAGTTACGATTGTGCCCTTAGGCAAGGCATTTAATTTCCACGTTGCCTCGTCTCTCTCCCTCGTGGCAATGGATTCCGTCAGGAATGAGGTCTCGAGAGTGATTAATATAAGAACTTATTTCGCAATCGAGCTCAAATAAATGTGTATAAACTAAGATTTAGCATAAGTTGAAAGAAAAGAAAAAAATAACTAATAAAAAAAAGTTGAAAGAACTTGTTTTACAATCGAGCCAAATAAATGTGTTAGAAAATTAAGCTAACATATTTGTAGTGTTTTCTTTTCTAATATAACCGTCTCCGTGGCCTAGTGGTTAACGCGTCCGCCTACAGAGTGGGAGGTCAATGGTTCGAACCTCTTCAGGGGTTTGTTCTGATATGGCCGGTTGGTGAGCCACCAGCTAGTTAAATAATGGTTACTGTTTGCCTATCAGCCAGGTGCCCCTTCAAGTAAAGGATTTTGATGTTCATAAAAGAATGTGTCTCATAAGTCAGAAATAGCTGGCCCTTTAAATAGGGGCGACACTATAATAAGCAAACGCTTTACTTTTATACGGTTCTGTGACTATTTCCAGAACGTGAGTAAAGTAATTGGCATCGAGATGTGTTCACAAGCTATTGACGATGCGAAGGTAAACGCCGAGTTAAATGGTGAGTACATGGGTGCATAGATATATACCGTACTTACTTTCCTATAAGACGTCATTTTTATCACCAGATTATTGTCTCAAAAGTGGCTTCTCGTATTATAAGCGAGTGATAAAAAAAATGTTTAACCCTTTCCCTCATAGAAGCACCTCACGTGCCATTACCACTATGACATACATTGACAAGGTAGTAGCCAAACCAATGTTCATAATAAAGGCCAGAATCTTGTGTAGTTCCAGTAAAATCTATGGAGGTGGGATAGATATGGCGACTACTTATCCACTGCATGATAGCTAAATGGCTGTCGTTTGTATGGAGATATAATAGTATATTAACCTAAATCTCTTATGTAGGAAAGGGTTAAATGGCTGTTGTTTGTATGGAGATATAATAGTATATTAACCTAAATCTCTGTGAAGGAAAGGGTTAAATCAAGTTTGTTCCTACTCAATAATTGATGACCTTTGAAAGAACTGAAATTTTGTAGCAAAAGCATAGACCTTCACAGCTCTATCTGTAAACTGAACTTGCCAATAGCATTGTAGCCAATCAAATTTATTGTTGTGCATCAGCGTTTTTTTTATGATTTGACATAATTTACCGTGCTTTTATAGTACAATTTGTTTGATCTTTACTTCTGAGTGGTTTCCACGATGATGATTGAGCTTATTACCCTCGCCTCCAGCGAACCATTCTCTCAATCCGTCTTATATGCGGGTCTATGCAAAATGCTGATTTAAGACCAGCGTTGGGGGCGTCTTATAGGCGAGTAAATATGGTACGTCTCCATGTTTCTTCCAATGAAAATAGACGACTACAATTCATATTGAAATTTATTAAGCTATCAATTGCAATGCAGTTTTGGCATATCAATATCTATAAAAGGGAGATAATTTAATTTTTTAACTTTCATGCTTTAAACGCCTTTAATGAGCATCATTCCAACACAGTTATCTCCCATTTACAGATATGAGCAGAAGAGAGCCATGTCTAATTGATTTATTTTTTATTTGATTCTGATTGTAGCATTCATGCACTAGCCAATAAATAAATAACAACTGGCAATTGGTATTCACAGATGGATCTGTAGTCCAGTGGTTAACATGCTGGACTGGTAATCCAGGGATCGCAGGTTGGATCCCCCGTCTGACCCTAATAAAATTAACAGTCTTTCAGATGGGACTTTAACCCAAGGTCTCGTGTCGGTGCTTTACATTGTGCATGTAAAAGAACCAGAGGAGACTCTGTAATGGGTCTCTGTCTGTATCATTGCACTATCCTCCAAAAATCTAAAATGACTAATCTCTTCAGGATGCGTCGCTCATATGGGCAACCGGTAGTGACGATAAATAAACGTAAAACACACATACAAAATTGGTATTTGAAAGATTATTTATTTGATTGTAGATTTGAAATTTGTAAACTATTTTTAGCTTCGATTTCCATTTTTATGTCAAACCACTTGCGGGGACCTAGACATGTATTCCTGGGCAGGTTTAGCCACCCAAAGCGGTTAACCAGTACTATGTAACGTTTGTGAGGTGCCTTGCTCAACAACACTGTGACTGAATATCGAACCCCGGACCCCTTGATTTCAAATCCAATTTTGACCACTTGCCATAAATATTTCATCACATGACATCGGCTCTCTGGTTGAAGTGGTTATGGTCGCACAAGGTTAATGCATGGTGTTACATGTGCTGTGCCCTAATAAGCAACATCGATAGTTTTTCTATTACCTCCCTTGGCGGAGTTACATGTGCTGTGCCCTAATGAGTGACATCGATAGTTTTTCTATTACCTCCCTTGGCGAAGTTACATGTGCTGTGCCTTAATGAGCAACATTGATAGTTTTTCTATTACCTCCCTTGGCGGTGTTACATGTGCTGTGCCTTAATGAGCAACATCGATAGTTTTTCTATTACCTCCCTTGGCGGTGTTACATGTGCTGTGCATTAATGAGCAACATAGATAGTTTTTTTCTATTACCTCCCTTGGCAGCGTTACATGTCCTTAATGAGCAACATCGATAGTTTTTCTATTACCTCCCTTGGCGGAGTTACATGTGCTGTGCCCTAATGAGCAACATCGATACTTTTTCTATTACCTCCCTTGGCGGAGTTACATGTGCTGTGCCTTAATGAGCAACATCGATAGTTTTTCTATTACCTCCCTTGGCAGATAATGTCCGATTTAGCCCGAAAAGTATATTGGTCCTTTTAGTTGGAATCCTTTAGTATTTTTGTTGCTTCCTAACCAGATGTTGCAAATGTAATTTTATCAAAATCATGTTAATTAAAAGATTACAAATGTTGACAGTATGCATTCGATATACTATAGGATATCTGTCGAGATTTAATAATAATAATTATAAGATGAGAAAATCGAATAAATTTGATAGCATGTTGTGCAAAGGAAGCCCCGATGAAAACAGAGGAAACCAAATAAAATGACTAACCTCCTTAAAGAGTAGTTTAAGGGGAAGTAACTGAGTAATGTCCCTCGTACCTATGTGGTATAAATGAGTTTATGTAGAGATATCCGCCTCCGTGGTCGAGTGGTTAAGATCACTGATTTGTATACCACTGTAACCTATCATCACTGATTGTCACGGGTTCGAGCCTCGTTCAAACCGTGTCTCATTTATTTGAAAAAGTTGACAGTTTCTTACGGAGGTTGGTGCACCATGTACTGGTTAACAGCTGGAGCCTGCCCAGGAAAGGTGTTGTTAGGTAAACTGCCCGTCGCTCAAATGGACAACCGGTAGCGACGTTAAATAAACTTAAATAAAAAAATCTTATTTTGTATTGGCCTTGGATTACAATGGCTGTAAAACTTTCCATTTTCAGGTATATCAAATGTAACATATCACTGTGCTAAGGCAGAGGATGTGATGAAGAACATTACAAGGTCGGTGTTAGGGTCTACGGAGGTCATTGCCATAGTGGATCCTCCTAGAGGCGGGCTGCGTGAGTCCTTTATTATGTTTTATTATTTCATGGTGAGATTTTTGTTTATGTTTATACATATTTATTTTAGCTCGATTGCGAAACAAGTTCTTTCAACTTATATTAATCTCGAGACCTCATTCCTAATGGAATCCATCGCCATGAGGGAGAGAGAAGAGGCAATGTGGAAATTAAATGCCTTGCCTAAGGGCACAATAGTAACTGCTCCAGCGGGGCTCAAACTCAGGATCTTTTCGTACCTGAAGCGAACGCGCTACCACTGAGCGAGCATGGCTTCCACCTTCATTGGAATATATCTTTTAAACTGTAATACCACTGAATTTATCAATAGCTACAATTTTATTTTACTTTACACCCGTGAATAGTGAATACCTAAGCCGTACCTTGCTGTTGATTTACATGTATATATATCTCACAATGGACTTTAAACGCCCCGTGAATAGTGAATACCTAAGCCGTACCTTGCTGTTGATTTACATGTGTATATATCCCACATGGGACTTTAAACTCCCCATGAATAGTGAATACCTAAGCCGTACCTTGCTGTTGATTTACATGTGTATATATCCCACATGGGACTTTAAACTCCCCGTGAATAGTGAATACCTAAGACGTACCTTGCTGTTGATTTACATGTGTATATATCCCATATGGGACTTTAAACTCCCCGTGAATAGTGAATACCTAAGCCGTACCTTGCTGTTGATTTACATGTATATATATCTCTGTATTACAGATTCTAGTGTGGTGGTTGCCATTAGGAACTGTAGAAGTATTAATCGACTTGTCTATGTCTCCTGTAATGTTAACGGAGCATTGAATAACTTTGTAGAGTAAGTCTTGCATTTTGTATTCTTTGTTTAATTTTTGTTTTTGGTGTGTTTTACGTTTATTTATCGTCACTACCGGTTGCCCATATGAGCGCTGCCTCCTGAAGAGATTAGTCATTTTAGATTTTTAGAGGACAGTGCAATGATACAAACAGAGACCCATTCCAGAGTCTCCTCTGGTTCTTTTACGTGCACGGCGTGAAGCAAGTCAACCACTCGACCATGGAGGGGGACACCCTGATTCTGCTAGTGAGTTTCATATTTGAATGAAATTATTTTCAATATGAAATGAATAAATAAAAAAAAGAGTGTGGCAACACATCTATGTTTTCTTTCTGTTTCAGATAAACAATATAATTACGTTATTTCCAAAATCAATTAAAACCTTTTTAAAAATTTGAAAACATGTACAGTCAAACCTGTCTTAAGCAGCCAGCCAAGGGAATCACAGAAAGTGGCTGGCTGCTTAGAACAGGTAGCTGCTTAATAGAGGTCAAATATACAGTAAAACAACATATTGGTTATCTTGAAACTAAACTGGCTGCTTAATAGAGGTGACCACTAGCACAGTTATTTCTACTTATATTAATCACTCTCAAGACCTCATTCCTGATGGAATCCATCGCCACGAGGGAGAGAGAAGAGGCAACGTGGAATTTTGAATATAGAATATAATTATGAAAGACACTTAGCCGAGTCAATAAACTTCTCCCTCATATACATTAACCCAATGCGTGCTAGCGGTGAAACGAACATTCAAATATGTCATGCAACTTCAAAACCTTCTCCCTCAGCTTAAAATATGGAGAAATCGGATACTACTTCTCCCTAATCTCCCTCAGCTTAAAATAGGAAGAAATCGGATACTACTCCCTAATCTCCCTCAGCTTAAAATAGGGAGAAATCGGATACTACTTTTCCCTAATCTCCCTCAGGTTAAAATAGGGAGAAATCGGATACTACTTCTCCCTAATCTCCCTCAGCTTAAAATAGGGAGAAATCGGATACTACTTCTCCCTCAGCTTAAAATAGGGAGAAATCGGATACTACTTCTCCCTAATCGCTGTGATGTGTATGTCTCTATACTCGGTTGTTATTGGTTTTCATTTCAGTTACGTTCGACCATTATTTGAACTATTTATAGCCTTTATTTTACCCAGCATGCAAAGAGTTAAGATTCTTCATGTTTTCAATGTATAGCTTAAGAAGGCCTTTCTGGTTTGAATGTGTATGTCTCTATATTGTTATTGGTTTCATTTCAGTTTGGTTCGACCAATATCCAAGCGTTTAAAAGGAGAGAGATTTTACCCAGTGAAAGCCGTACCAATAGATTTATTTCCACATACAAACCACTGTGAACTTGTAATGCTATTTGAACGTGCACAGCCGGACAGTCAACCCTGATTAACGTGCACAGCCGGACAGTCAAACCTGATTAACGTGCACAGCCGGACAGTCAAACCTGATTAACGTGCACAGACGGACAGTCAAACCTGATTAACGTGCACAGCCGGACAGTCAAACCTGATTAACGTGCACAGCCGGACAGTCAAACCTGATTAACGTGCACAGCCGGACAGTCAAACCTGATTAACACTCTGTTTTATTTTGCTCACAACTTCATATATTGTTATTTTATATGTCAATAAAATTTACATATAAAGGACTATTCATCTTTATCTTAGTGTCTTTACGCGTTTATTCCTTCAGTTATAAAAATAATACTATACAGACAGACCTGTGTTAGTGGTCACCTTGTGGCGTCCGCGGTCAAGTGGTAGAGCGTCGGATTTGGAATCGAACGGTCCCGGGTTCGATACTCGGTCAGGCCACGTATGTAGTGTCATTGAGCAAGGCACCTCACACACATTGCTTAGTACTGGTTAATCGCTTAGGTTGGCTAAGCCTGCCCAGGAAAACATGTCTAAATCCCCGCAAGGGGTTTGACATTAAAGGAACATACATACATACCTCTATTAAGCAGCCAACCTGTGACTAAAGAGCCTGTTTCCAGATTCCCAATATGTTGTTTTGCTATACATTTTAACTCAGCCACCTGTGCTAAGCAGCCACTTTCTGTGATTCCCTTGGCTGTAATTCATCCTAGTGTTCTCTTTAGTAAACCACCATTTACAGAGTTGTTTTGGATTATGTTAAAAAAGTACTGATAAAGGGAGGTAATTTACAAATAGTTATTTCACGAAAGCAGATTTGTTTCTTGTCATATTTTACTTATTGATCATAATAATTGACTCGTGTAGCCTTGAACAACCATTAAATGCCTATGTTCTAGGTCATAGACAACCATTTCCATTCACAAACCATCATGCTTTGGGCAGGTACTTATTTATGATTTAATGTGTGGAGGCCGAATGTATGTATAGTGTCTTGAGTATTATTATTTCTATTACTGCCCATCAATCAGTTTCTGATTATTATTGGGAGTCAAGTGGGGGAGGGTAGAGCACCCACATTTCCTGGGTTAAGAAACTACTCGACTCCAACTTCCGTAAGCGACGGACAGCTCTCATATATCGCCATTTATCACTTCTCTGATAGGGAGCGAACCTGCAGCCCTGATGATAGTGGTGAAAGGAAAATTCTAACGACTGGATCGCATAGTCTCTTGAGAGTATCTGCTTGTTTGCCTATCATGTTGTTCCAGCAAGTTTGCACATTGTGGCAAGCTTTGTATGAGTTTTCGGCTTGTGTGATGTAGGGCTTCCAACTTTGTCTTCATATATATATATGTTTTTAAGTTAATTTAACGTCGCTACCTGTTGCACATTTGAGCTACGGACAGTTTACCTAATAACTTTCCCAAGGCATGCTTGAAATATGAGAACGAAATAGTGAGTTACTAAATATTAACGCCAGATGCCAAGCATTATTTTGTTTGTTCGGGTTTTACGCCTTCATCGGCACCATTTTGGGCTATATCACCGGCAAGCAGTTTACCAGACAACACCTTTCCTGGACAGGCTCCAGCGGTTAACCAGTACTTGGTGCACTAACCTCTGTAAGAAACAGTCAACTTTTTCCTATAAATAGACACGTTCTGGGCCGGACTCGAAATATATATAGTGTTTGAAGAACTTCAGTACTGTCCAAGAATTAGTAGTGTTGTGCCGTTTTATTTCGAAATTATCACGATGCATTATTCTTACAACACCAGGTTGTCACAGAAAATAAACTTGTAAGTTTTTATCAAGTAAAACGTTCTTTATGTCACATGTTAGTTCAATGCATCATCGAACTATATATCAGAAACCCATTTAGATTCAAACTTTAGCATCACTTATTGCTTTTTCCTGTTATTGTATAATGCTTCACCGATTATGGCATGGTAACAATTTCGGATAGAATACATTTCGGATAATAGGAATGATCATGTTTGCGAACAAAGATCTGATTCAACGATATGCATAGCTAACAAAATGGAAATATGTTGCACAGGAAATAAACATGTGTTATAACATATCAGTATATTGTTGCATCAAGCTACAGGTCTGTATCGCTGTGTAGGCCTGACCTCTGTCACTGTCAGCAAGCTGTATGTATGTATGTTCCATTAATGTCAAACCCCTTGCGGGGACCTAGACATGTTTTCCTGGGCAGGCTTAGCCGACCTAAGTGGTTAACCAGTACTAAGCAATGTGTTTGAGGTGCCTTGCTCAATGACACTACATACGTGGCCTGACCGAGTATCGAACCCGGGACCTCTCAATTCCAAATCCGACGCTCTACCACAGGATGCCACCTTATAACCACCAAACACAGGAAGACCTTGCAGCCCTCAAGGAATAGGAATCCAAATGGCACCTTTCACCCCGTGAAGTGCTCAGTACTTAGAATGAGTAATACCACAGGAACTTGAAATTTTATCCATAAGCCACCACAGGTCTCGTACCTCTATCCTAGGACACCCCCCTCTATTAAAAAATAGAGGGGGGTGTCCTAGGATAGAGGTACGAGACCTTTGGTGGCTTATGGATAAAATTTCAAGTTCCTGTGGTAATACATAAGCGGAATTAATTTATTGGTACTGAGCTGTGTATCAAGTTAATTGTGATCAATGACCAAGGTCAAATAAACGAAGAATCTTTAATGATTTAATTTGTTAAATGACCGGTCTATGTATTGTCTCTTTTCCGATTAGCATTATACCTGTAAATAGCTCCATTCTGGTCGGTTGACCGGTCTATGTATTGTCTCTTTTCCGATTAGCATTATACCTGTAAATAGCTCCATTCTGGTCGGTTATCATTCTAATCGAATAAATTGTTTATCTTTTATTTTGCAGATAGATGTCTAGCTGGCAGAGACTGTGTGGTAGCCTGATATCATATGGTTCTGTTCCTAAATTAGCCAGGTATACACATGTAGTATAGTAGTGGATTTACACATGTAGTATAGTAGTGGATTTACACATGTAGTATAGTAGTGGATTTACACATGTAGTATAGTAGTGGATTTACACATGTAGTATAGTAGTGGATTTACACATGTAGTATAGTAGTGGATTTACACATGTAGTATAGTAGTGGATTTACACATGTAGTATAGTAGTGGATTTACACATGTAGTATAGTAGTGGATTTACACATGTAGTATAGTAGTGGATTTACACATGTAGTATAGTAGTGGATTTACACATGTAGTATAGTAGTGGATTTACACATGTAGTATAGTAGTGGATTTACACATGTAGTATAGTAGTGGATTTACACATGTAGTATAGTAGTGGATTTACACATGTAGTATAGTAGTGGATTTTATGGATTATGTTACATGCCCCATCATGACACATCAACATGTTACTCGGAGTACAGGGCTCATTGTAGAGAGCGATTTGGCCGAAATAGTCGCCCTAGAGACCCTGACTTCGCCCCTAAAAGAAATTACAATTTTCATACAAAATGTTGTCATGTAAAATACACTGGCCCATTATAAATAACTCCTTCTATCCAAATGTTGTATTTAATGGTCATACTGTGCATTTTAACCATATTTCGTTGACATTTTTTTAAATAACACCATTTAAGGAGGCGATCAATGTATTCTATCCGAAATTGTTACCATGACATAATCGGTGAAGCATTATACAATAACAGGAAAAAGCAATAAGTGATGCTAAAGTTTGAATCTGAATGAGTTTCTGATATATAGTTCGATGATGCATTGAACTAACATGTGACGTAAAGAACGTTTTACTTGATAAAAACTTACAAGTTTATTTTCTGTGACAACCTGGTGTTGTAAGAATAATGCATCGTGATAATTTCGAAATAAAACGGCACAACACCACTAATTCTTGGACAGTACTGAAGTTCTTCAAACACTATATATTTCTCCCAAAAAGACTGAAATAGGATGAGTCTACTATCATGTTACTCAGTAATGTATACACATTATTTCTTTTACAATGCCTATGAAACAAGCTTTAACAACTTATATAAATCACTCTCATTAGCACAGTTAAAAACGTATAATTATATGGTCCTTCAAGTGAGGGGGAGTCGTGATAGCGCAGTGGATGCGCGTTCGCTTCAGGTGCGGAAGGTCCGGAGTTCGAACCCTGCTGGAGCCGTTATGATTAAGGCATTTAATTTCCACAGTGCCTCTTCTCACTCCTTCATGGCGATGGATTCCATCAGGAATGAGGTCTCGAGAGTGATTAATATAAGTTGTAAGAACTTGTTTCACAATCGAGCTAAAATAAATTTGTATAAACAAACTGTTTTCTTATCTCTCTGTGTCCATCTTTCTCTTTCTGTAAGCTCTCCTCAAGGGTTTGGACCCCTTTAATACTCTGGTGAATCTCCAGCTCTTTCCATCAGGAATGAGGTCTCGAGAGTGATTAATATAAGTTGTAAGAACTTGTTTCACAATCGAGCTAAAATAAATTTGTATAAACTAATCTAAGTGGGGGGGGGGTAACAGTGTACCCGGAGAAACCCCACCTGTCTGATTTGGCATTACTGCCCCTAAATTACATGACCATTAAATACAACATCTGTAGTTTCTGTACAGATTCTAAGAAGGACTGCTTTACAATGGCAAGTATATCTTACTGGACACAAATTTGCACAGAAATTGTAAACACAAAATTATTTTATTCAATTTTTTTTTAGGAAGAAGTAGGGCCTCCAGAGGGGAGGGTGCAAAGTCTAACCCTGGCGACTATTTTGCCCAATAACCATCTAGAATGAGCCCTGAAGTATGTGAACTCTTAAAAGTCACACAAATAAACATAACTCCTTTCCAAGGGTCTTAGAAGTCAATTATTAATCCACGTTTCACCCAAATATTCTCTGTTAGCGAAGTTGTCTAAAAGTATAAAAAATATATAACTTGTAAGTGAGATAGAGTGATTTTTGTTGTGTGTGCCTCATTTTTATTATGGCCCTGCCTGTCGTGAATAACATGAATATATATTTATACCGTATTGTCTATAAGTATGCTCCGTAAGTGAGAACACACTATATAATATAAACAGATTAGAACATAACATGGTTTACAGACGGATCTGTAGTCCAGTGGTTAACATGCTAGACTGGTAATCCAGGGATCGCAGGTTCGATCCCCCGTCTGACCCTAATAAAATTAACAGTCTTTCAGATGGGACGTTAAACCGAGGTCTCGTGTATGTGCTTTACACCGTGCACGTAAAAGAACCAGAGGAGACTCTGGAATGGGTCTCTGTCTAAAATAACTAATCCTGTTCAGGAGGCGTCGCTCATATGGGCAACCGGTAGCGACGATAAATAAACGTAAAACACACGAACACAATATACAGTAGCAACTAGCTAGTTGACTAACCAAGATACTTGTACATGTTTATAGACGTCAGGTGTATGTTCCGGTATTATCCTTGCTATATGTTCCAGTATTATCCTAACCAAGATACTTGTACATGTTTATAAACGTCAGCTATATGTTCCAGTATTATCCTAACCAAGATACTTGTACATGTTTATAGACGTCAGGTGTATGTTCCGTATTATCCTTGCTATATGTTCCAGTATTATCCTAACCAAGATACTTGTACATGTTTATAGACGTCAGGTGTATGTTCCGGTATTATCCTTGCTATATGTTCCAGTATTATCCTAACCAAGATACTTGTACATGTTTATAGACGTCAGCTATATGTTCCAGTATTATCCTAACCAAGATACTTATACATGTTTATAGACGTCAGGTGTATGTTCCGGTATTATCCTTGCTATATGTTCCAGTATTATCCTAACCAAGATACTTGTACATGTTTATAGACGTCAGGTGTATGTTCCGGTATTATCCTTGCTATATGTTCCAGTATTATCCTAACCAAGATACTTGTACATGTTTATAGACGTCAGGTGTATGTTCCGGTATTATCCTTGCTATATGTTCCAGTATTATCCTAACCAAGATACTTGTACATGTTTATAGACGTCAGGTGTATGTTCCGTATTATCCTTGCTATATGTTCCAGTATTATCCTAACCAAGATACTTGTACATGTTTATAGACGTCAGGTGTATGTTCCGTATTATCCTTGTTATATGTTCCAGTATTATCCTAACCAAGATACTTGTACATGTTTATAGACGTCAGCTGTATTTTCCGGTATTATCCCGACTGATATCCAAGAAGACCTATCCCTGGCCAGAATTGAAAGAAGACGATATTGAGGAAGAGTTTATGCGTGGTAGTGGGCCTGGGGGTCAATCAGTCGCCAAGACCAGTAACTGCGTACAACTCAAGCACATACCTACAGGAATCGTGATTAAAGTACGTCAAACCAAATAAAATAAATTTATTATTTTATATACAAATTTATTTTAGCCTTCTTGCAACTTATATTGATCACTCTCGAGACTTCAATCCTGATGTAATCCATCGCCACGAGAATTTAAATGCCTTGCCTAAGGGCACAATCGTCGCCAAGACCAGGCTCGAACTCCGGACCTTTCACACCTGAAGCGAACCACTGCGGTATCACGAATTCCTACAGTTGTTATGAATTTGCGATGTCAGTTTGCCAACATATCGCTGGTTGAACATTCATTTCACGAGGGTCTAGATATTTGTGAGTTGCCACCTTTGTGTGTTTGTTATTATGTTGCTTTATGAATTCACAATTTTATGCATTTTTGTGTGTTTTACGTTTATTTATCGACGCTACCGGTTGCCCATATGAGCGACGCCTCCAGAAGAGATTAGTCATTTAAGATTTGTTGGAGGATAGTGCAATGATACAGACAGAGACCCATTCCAGAATCTCCTCTGGTTCATTTACGTGCACGGTGTAAAGCACCGACACGAGACCTCGGTTTAACGTCCCATCTGAAAGACTGTTACGGTAATTTTATTAGGGTCAGACGGGGGATCGAATTGCACACAAACCTATTTTTAAGTGGAAGTTGTGATAAAGCAATGGTAGAGAGTTTGCTTCAGGTGTGATAGACCCGGTGTTCACCAACTGTAGCTGCTATGGTTGTGCCCCTAGACAAGGCTTCAATTCCAGATGAATTACTGTAGGAATTAGATCTCGAGCGAGATTAATCTAATGTTGTAAAAACCTGTTGTGCAATTTGTATAAACTAAACTATTTTTAACCAAAATCTATTTTTAACCAAAATAATTTTGTATCAAAAACAAAAAACACAGAACGTGTCACCAGACCTTTTCCTATTTTTGTTTGCAATATTTATATTATTGTATACATGTATATAATGCAAAAAAATAGTACTAAACTTGGCATCAGTCCGTGGTTGGAGCAAGATGACACTTGACTGTGTCCACACACATTTTCCTCATGTATCGTAAGCTTCTCAGTAATTTGAAAGTATAAGTTTAGCAAATTTATTTTAGCTCAATTGTGAAACAGGTTCTTACAACTTATATTAATAAAGCTCGAGACCTCATTCCTGATGGAATCCATCGCCACGAGGGAGGGTGAAGGAACAACATGGAATATAAATGCCTTGCTAAAGGCTCCAATGGGGTTAAAAAAAATTCCCTCATTCCTGATGAAATCCATCGCCACGAGGGAGAGAGAAGTGACAACATGGAATATAAATGCCGTAAAGGCTCCAACGGGGTTAAAAGAAAACTTCCCTCATTCCTGATGGAATCCATCGCCACGAGGGAGAGAGAAGTGACAACATGAAATATAAATGCAAAGGCTCCAACAGGGTTAAAAAACTTCCCTCATTCCTGATGGAATCCATCACCACGAGGGAGAGCGAAGAGACAACATGAAATATAAATGCTTGCTAAAGGCTTCAGCGAGGTTAAAAAAAACTCTTTTTTTTTTACAGAGTCACGAGACGAGATCTCAATTTCAGAATAGGAAAATAGCGCGAGAGAAACTAAAATATCAGCTGGATATACTGTACAATAAGGAGAAGAGCTTTGATGCACTAAATAAGAGGGAAGTCGGGCAGAGGAAACATTTAGCTGAGAGCAAGGCTAAAAGAAGAGAGGCATTGAAGAAAGAGTTTAAAACAAGAGAAGGATTAGATAAGAAATAACGGTACGTTCATTTAAGGAATGATTCACAGGTTCATAGTTTCCATCGGGGTACAAGCTCAAGGCTCATTCTAGAGGGCAACTTGGGTGAAATAGTTGCCCTAGGGACCTTGACTTCGCCCCCACTTCTCCCTAAAAGAATTGTTTTTGTTTGTTTACAAGTTTCATACAAAAGTTTGTCCAGTAAGATAGACTGACCCATCTATATGGTTGTACTGTCCAGTAAGATACACTGGCCCATCTATATGGTTGTACTGTCCAGTAAGATACACTGGCCCATCTATATGGTTGTACTGTCCAGTAAGATAGACTGACCCATCTATATGGTTGTACTGTCCAGTAAGATAGACTGACCCATCTATATGGTTGTACTGTCCAGTAAGATACACTGGCCCATCTATATGGTTGTACTGTCCAGTAAGATAGACTGACCCATCTATATGGTTGTACTGTCCAGTGAGATAGACTGACCCATCTATATGGTTGTACTGTCCAGTAAGATAGACTGACCCATCTATATGGTTGTACTGTCCAGTAAGATAGACTGACCCATCTATATGGTTGTACTGTCCAGTAAGATACACTGACCCATCTATATGGTTGTACTGTCCAGTAAGATAGACTGACCCATCTATATGGTTGTACTGTCCAGTAAGATAGACTGACCCATCTATATGGTTGTACTGTCCAGTAAGATAGACTGACCCATCTATATGGTTGTACTGTCCAGTAAGATAGACTGACCCATCTATATGGTTGTACTGTCCAGTAAGATACACTGGCCCATCTATATGGTTGTACTGTCCAGTAAGATAGACTGACCCATCTATATGGTTGTACTGTCCAGTAAGATAGACTGACCCATCTATATGGTTGTACTGTCCAGTAAGATACACTGGCCCATCTATATGGTTGTACTGTCCAGTAAGATAGACTGACCCATCTATATGGTTGTACTGTCCAGTAAGATACACTGGCCCATCTATATGGTTGTACTGTCCAGTAAGATAGACTGACCCTTCTATATGGTTGTACTGTCCAGTAAGATAGACTGACCCATCTATATGGTTGTACTGTCCAGTAAGATACACTGGCCCATCTATATGGTTGTACTGTCCAGTAAGATAGACTGACCCTTCTATATGGTTGTACTGTCCAGTAAGATAGACTGACCCATCTATATGGTTGTATTGTCCAGTAAGATACACTGGCCCATCTATATGGTTGTACTGTCCAGTAAGATAGACTGACCCATCTATATGGTTGTACTGTCCAGTAAGATACACTGGCCCATCTATATGGTTGTACTGTCCAGTAAGATAGACTGACCCATCTATATGGTTGTACTGTCCAGTAAGATACACTGGCCCATCTATATGGTTGTACTGTCCAGTAAGATAGACTGACCCATCTATATGGTTGTACTGTCCAGTAAGATAGACTGACCCATCTATATGGTTGTACTGTCCAGTAAGATAGACTGACCCATCTATATGGTTGTACTGTCCAGTAAGATAGACTGACCCATCTATATGGTTGTACTGTCCAGTAAGATAGACTGACCCATCTATATGGTTGTACTGTCCAGTAAGATAGACTGACCCATCTATATGGTTGTACTGTCCAGTAAGATAGACTGACCCATCTATATGGTTGTACTGTCCAGTAAGATAGACTGACCCATCTATATGGTTGTACTGTCCAGTAAGATACACTGGCCCATCTATATGGTTGTACTGTCCAGTAAGATAGACTGACCCATCTATATGGTTGTACTGTCCAGTAAGATAGACTGATTCATCTATATGGTTGTACTGTCCAGTAAGATACACTGGCCCATCTATATGGTTGTACTGTCCAGTAAGATAGACTGACCCATCTATATGGTTGTACTGTCCAGTAAGATACACTGGCCCATCTATATGGTTGTACTGTCCAGTAAGATAGACTGACCCTTCTATATGGTTGTACTGTCCAGTAAGATAGACTGACCCATCTATATGGTTGTACTGTCCAGTAAGATACACTGGCCCATCTATATGGTTGTACTGTCCAGTAAGATAGACTGACTTCTATATGGTTGTACTGTCCAGTAAGATAGACTGACCCATCTATATGGTTGTACTGTCCAGTAAGATACACTGGCCCATCTATATGGTTGTACTGTCCAGTAAGATAGACTGACCCATCT
The DNA here is from genome assembly GCA_014843695.1 of Archivesica marissinica. Classification (NCBI taxonomy): domain Eukaryota; kingdom Metazoa; phylum Mollusca; class Bivalvia; order Venerida; family Vesicomyidae; genus Archivesica; species Archivesica marissinica. Next base: position 63,052,151 of record CM026403.1, on the reverse strand, counting down.
AGGTTGTACTGTCCAGTAAGATACACTGGCCCATCTATATGGTTGTACTGTCCAGTAAGATAGACTGACCCATCTATATGGTTGTACTGTCCAGTAAGATACACTGGCCCATCTATATGGTTGTACTGTCCAGTAAGATAGACTGACCCATCTATATGGTTGTACTGTCCAGTAAGATACACTGGCCCATCTATATGGTTGTACTGTCCAGTAAGATACACTGGCCCATCTATATGGTTGTACTGTCCAGTAAGATACACTGGCCCATCTATATGGTTGTACTGTTCAGTAAGATACACTGGCCCATCTATATGGTTGTACTGTCCAGTAAGATACACTGGCCCATCTATATGGTTGTACTGTCCAGTAAGATAGACTGACCCATCTATATGGTTGTACTGTCCAGTAAGATAGACTGGCCCATCTATATGGTTGTACTGTCCAGTAAGATAGACTGACCCATCTATATGGTTGTACTGTCCAGTAAGATACACTGGCCCATCTATATGGTTGTACTGTCCAGTAAGATAGACTGACCCATCTATATGGTTGTACTCTCCAGTAAGATAGACTGACCCATCTATATGGTTGTACTGTCCAGTAAGATAGACTGACCCATCTATATGGTTGTACTGTCCAGTAAGATAGACTGACCCATCTATATGGTTGTACTGTCCAGTAAGATACACTGGCCCATCTATATGGTTGTACTGTCCAGTAAGATAGACTGACCCATCTATATGGTTGTACTGTCCAGTAAGATAGACTGA
>CM026403.1:63025172-63050381 GCA_014843695.1 Archivesica marissinica | reverse complement strand
AGGATATTTGTTTTGAGTGAATATGGAATATATCTCGCTGAGAAGTGAGAACGTTTCAAATATTTTCACGAGCGCATAGCATATTCAGAACATATTCACTCAAAACAAACAAATTTTCTTTTTATTTTATGCTAATTGGTGAAAAACAAACACAAAATGAAGAAATTAAAATAGCTGGCCGCCGTGTTTTTGCGCGGATGAATACATTGACGACTATATGTCATGAGTCGATACACAAATCTGCCGCCATCTTGAATTTAAAGTTGAATCGAGGAAAAATACATGAAAACATTTATTGGATTTATTGTTACAATTTGCAGTAACACAATTCGAGACATTGTCAGGTGTATTTCGCTTTTGATTTGTTTCATAACAAAAACAATAATACAGGTAAATAGTGTGATTGAAGCCAGGTAAACGGTGAACATTAAATGACACATGTGACACAGTGCAAGTTGGTGAAAAAAACAGCAACAATAGTGTATTGGGAAGGGAGACAATAAAAAAGTAGTCCGGCAAAATACAGTGAGTGATATGCAGTGAGTGATATGGATTATATCTCACTGATAGAACACTGCATTTCATCAATTAGCATAAAATAAAAATAGATATTTATGGTTCGGAATGTACTACAATTCTGAGCAATACCAGCATGTATTTGGCCCAAAATAAAATACCTGTGTTTTATGCCCAAAAAAAGGGTTGACCTGTAAGGAATTGGGGGGGGGGGGGTTACCATACTCTGGGCACAGAAAAATGAAATTTTGTTTGAAATTTAAAAAACAATCAGGGTCGGGGGGGGGGTAAAAACCAGTCAGTTGGGAAACCGTAGATGCAGGTCTTTTTTTGCCTAATCTTTGTACAAATATTTGGAAATGGGAGAGCCAGGTGCCTCCTTTTTCGTCAATACAGTTACAGGCCTTGTAAATATAAATACACCGTTACAGGATGGCAGCCTGGACGCATTTAGCAATGTGATTCATTATGACTCAGCACTCTTAGATCGGGACACAGGCAAGAAGCAAAGTACAAAACAAATCGAGAACTCCTCACGGTTTGCTTGTAAGTAATACTACTATTGTGATTGCTTACGTGAGACACAAGAACTCCTCACAGTGACAATGGGCTTAAACTATGAATAGGGAGAAGTTTAATGTATACATGGGAGAAGGTGAAGGTAAACAAGGGAGAAGTGTAATGTAAACATGGGAGAAGTTTAATGTATACATGGGAGAAGGTGAAGGTAAACATGGGAGAATGTATACATGGGAGAAGTTTAAGGTGTACAAGGGAGAAGTTTAAGGTGTACAAGGGAGAAGTTTAAGGTATTCATGGGAGAAGTTTAATGTATACATGGGAGAAATTTAAGGTAAACATGGGAGACGTTTAAGGTAAACATGGGAGATGTTTAAGGTATACATGGGAGAAGTTTAAGGTAAACATGGGAGAAGTTTAAGGTATACATGGGAGAAGTTTAAGGTATACATGGGAGAAGTTTACAGTATACATGGGAGAAGTTTACGGTATACATGGGAGAAGATTAAGGTATACATTGGAGAAGTTTAAGGTATACATGGGAGAAGATTAAGGTATACATGGGAGAAGTTTACAGTATACATGGGAGACGATTAAGGTGTACAAGGGAGAAGTTTAAGGTATACAAGGGAGAAGATTAAAGTATGCAAGGGAGAAGATTAAAGTATACAAGGGAGAAGTTTAAGGTATACATGGGAGAAGATTAAAGTATACAAGTATCCAAATCCCTCTCTAGCTTCAACCCTGCCTAGTAATTGTTAGTACATGCATTATTTTAACCAATAAAAAGGATGAATAAATAGGAAGGAATGTGCAAACAACATGGATCCAGATCAGCCGTGGAATAGTGCCACATCTAATCAGGATCTATGTTGTTTGCTATTTTAGCTCCACTATCCGAATAACAGACAGCAAAAATGCCATTTTGTTTAGTTTATACAAATTTATTTTAGCTCAATTGCGAATCAAGGTATTACAATTTGTATTAATTACTCTCGATACCTCATTCCTGATGGAATCCATTGCCATGAGAGAGAAGAGGAAATGTGTAATTTAAAAGCACTGCCTAACGGCACAATCTTAACGGCTCCAGCGAGGCGCAAACTCCGGTCCTTTCACACCTGAAGCGAACACGCTACCACTGCTTCTACGACTTAGTCTTGATTAGTAGGTTAAGGACTAATTTGTTGGCATGTGAGCAAGGAAATGAAATTGATGAAACGGGGCACAAATGTAGCAACACTCCAGTCGTGTTGAGGGTTCATTGTGTGTGTTTTATGTTTATTTATCGTCGCTACCGGTTGCCCATATGAGCGACACCTCCTGAAGAGATTAGTCATTTTAGATTTTTGGAGGATAATGCAATGATACAAACAGAGACCCATTCCAGAGTCTCCTCTGGTTCTTTTACGTGCATAGTGTAAAGCACCGACACGAGACCTCGGTTTAAAGTCCCATCTGAAAGACTGTTAATTTTATTAGGGTCAGACGGGGGATCAAGCCTGCGATCCCTGGATTACCAGTCCAGCATGTTACCACTGGACTACAGATCCGTCTGTTCATTGTGAATCTAGAATGTACTATTTTATTTATATGCAGATGCAATATTTCCTTGGTAAATCCCTGATGTACATTGTATTTTAATAAATATAATGCGTATTGCTATAATCTGCACTTTGCACCCCATGCCAGTCTTTTCATTTGTCAGTGTATTTCAGAAGTAAACTTGTGATGCAGTGCTATTATTTTATGTTTTAGAATATTATATACCGGTACATGTTTTCAAGTATTCCAGCTAGATTATGAAATGGGTGGAGTCGGTCTCAACATTGGACACCCTTTAAATAGTGCAATAAGCGAACCCTGTTCTCTGGTTAAAAAGTGTTCTTTTATTTACAACAAATATTTGGTTAAGAGCAGGATGGGACAGGGCACTCACATTGATGGGTATGGGGGCAGCACCGTTCACTTAGGGTCCCAGACCAATTATCAGGGAGCTGCATCAATTCTTCTATTTAGGGCCCCAGGTCAATGGATAGGGGATACTGCCTTCTATTTATGGGCTCAGATCACTGGTGTACATGGGACTGCTGTCTTCTATTTATGGGCTCAGATCACCGGTGTACATGGGGCTGCAGCATTCTATTTATGGGCTCAGATCACCGGTGTACATGGGAATGCTGCCTTCTATTTATAGGCTCAGATCACCGGTGTACATGGGGCTGCTGTCTTCTATTTATGGGCTCAGATCACCGGTGTACACAGGGCTCGACAAATCCACTCGTCCGCTCGTAATTACGAGTGACTTTTCGATCTGGACGAGTAGAAATTCCAAGTCGCTTGCCCAGTCGGACGAGTGAAAATTTCAGCTAAATATCCAATATAAATCGAAGGAACAAAATAAAATAATATCCGTTTTACTTTCTTCGGACGTGATAATGGGAATCACCGAGGATATTTTAATGTGTTTATGCTGCCACATAATTGCATTTATTAATAAATTAAAGTGCAATTCTGACGATTTTTAATTTTCCTAAAATACATGGGACGAGTGATAGTCCAATCTGGACGAGTGGAACAGTGGCATCACTCGCCCAGTAGGACGAGTAAGAAATTAAAAATTTGTCGAGGCCTGGTACATGGGGCTGCAGCATTCTATTTATGGGCTCAGATCACCAGTGTACATGGGGCTGCAGCCTTCTATTTATGGGCTCAGATCACCGGTGTACATGGGGCTGCTACCTTCTATTTATGGGCTCAGATCACTGGTGTACATGGGGCTGTGGCATTCTATTTATGGGCTCAGATCACCGGTGTACATGGGACTGCTGCCTTCTATTTATGGGCTCAGATCACCGGTGTACATGGGGCTGCTACCTTCTATTTATGGGCTCAGATCACTGGTGTACATGGGGCTGTGGCATTCTATTTATGGGCTCAGATCACCGGTGTACATGGGACTGCTGCCTTCTATTTATGGGCTCAGATCACTGGTGTACATGGGGCTGTGGCATTCTATTTATGGGCTCAGATCACCGGTGTACATGGGACTGCTGCCTTCTATTTATGGGCTCAGATCACCAGTGTACATGGGGCTGTGGCATTCTATTTATGGGCTCAGATCACCAGTGTACATGGGGTTGCTGCCTTCTATTTATGGGCTCAGATCACCGGTGTACATGGGGCTGAGGCCTTCTATTTATGGGCTCAGATCACCAGTGTACATGGGGCTGCTGCCTTCTATTTATGGGCTCAGATCACCGGTGTACATGGGGCTGCTGCCTTCTATTTATGGGCTCATATCACCAGTGTACATGGGGCTGTGGCATTCTATTTATGGGCTCAGATCACCAGTGTACATGGGGTTGCTGCCTTCTATTTATGGGCTCAGATCACCGGTGTACATGGGGCTGAGGCCTTCTATTTATGGGCTCAGATCACCAGTGTACATGGGGCTGCTGCCTTCTATTTATGGGCTCAGATCACCGGTGTACATGGGGCTGCTGCCTTCTATTTATGGGCTCATATCACCAGTGTACATGGGGCTGTGGCATTCTATTTATGGGCTCAGATCACCGGTGTACATGGGGCTGCTGCCTTCTATTTATGGGCTCAGATCACCAGTGTACATGGGGCTGCGGCCTTCTATTTATGGGCTCAGATCACCAGTGTACATGGGGCTGCGGCCTTCTATTTATGGGCTCAGATCACCAGTGTACATGGGGCTGCGGCCTTCTATTTATGGGCTCAGATCACCAGTGTACGTGGGGCTGCTGCCTTTTATTTATGGGCTCAGATCACCAGTGTACGTGGGGCTGCTGCCTTTTATTTATGGGCTCAGATCACCGGTGTACGTGGGGCTACTTATTTAGAGGTTCACACTAATTAACAAGGTGCTGCACCCATCTATTTATTTTGGGGCACCGATCAATTGACATGGGGCTGCACCCTTCTATTTAATTGCCAGATCGAGAGATATGGGGCTGCAACCTTCCTTTTAGGGGCACAGATCAATTGACATGGGGCTGCACCCTTCTATTTAATTGCCCAGATCGAGAGATATGAGGCTGCAACCTTCCATTTAGGGGCACAGATCAAAATGGATAGTGAGCTGCACCCTTCCATTTAGGGGCACAGATCAAAATGGATAGTGAGCTGCACCCTTCTATTTAATTACCCAGATCGAGAGATATGGGGCTGCAACCTTCCATTTAGGGGCACAGATCAAAATGGATAGTGAGCTCAACCTTCCATTTAGGGGCACAGATCAAAATGGATAGTGAGCTGCAACCTTCCATTTAGGGGCACATATCAAAATGGATAGTGAGCTGCACCCTTCTATTTAGGGGCCATATTGCAACCTATATTATAATGTTCCAGACCGATGTACCGGGGATTTGCACATTCGGGTTCTATTTAAGCCTAGCTGGGGTATTGCCTGCACTGTTTCTGTCTATCACATTTGAGTTGATGTTTTTATTTCTCTGCATGTTTTTCGGTGTAGGGTTGAATTCAAAGCAAGCACCTAATTCACGGAAGCGTTGTACCCCTGCTTTGTTTCGAGGCGAACTATCTGTCCCAGCATCCACTGCGGTGTTACTTACTCCTCCTTTTCAAGACGAGCACCCAATCACAGCTTGCCAGGCTAAACAGAATATAGTAGATACAATCACTGACGTAAAGGCGGGAGATTTTGCAAGTGATTTTAATCGGCTGATCAAAGACGTGTACTCGGAGGTTGAAGTGCCGTTTAGCCCCCTTCAAACTCCGAAGAGCATCCCTGATTGGATATTTCTCCAACAAAGTAGAAACCAAGGTGATGGCTTAATCTGGTTGTGGCATTTTATTTTTATGTTTCAGCTAATTTTAATTATTTATACATGTATACAATCAAACCTGTATAAGTGGTCACCTCTATTAAGCAGTCAACCTGCATTAAGCAGCCAGTTTGCAGATTCCCAATATGTAGTTTTGCTATACATGTAATGTGTACCTGTAATCTGCACTTGTCGGTACCAGTTTTTGTTTAATATATATAGGGATGGCAACATATCGTATTCGAATATAAAATTAGCAATTTTAAAAGTATTTTTGTTTAAAATACGGATGGCAACATATCGTATTCGAATATAAAATTAGCAATTTTAAAAGTATTTTTGTTTAAAATACGGATGGCAACATATCGTATTCGAATATAAAATTAGCAATTTTAAAAGTATTTTTGTTTAAAATACGGATGTCAACATATCGTATTCGAATATAAAATTAGCAATTTTAAAAGTATTTTTGTTTAAAATACGGATGGCAACATATCGTATTCGAATATAAAATTAGCAATTTTAAAAGTATTTTTGTTTAAAATACGGATGTCAACATATCGTATTCGAATATAAAATTAGCAATTTTAAAAGTATTTTTGTTTAAAATACGGATGGCAACATATCGTATTCGAATATAAAATTAGCAATTTTAAAAGTATTTTTGTTTAAAATACGGATGTCAACATATTGTATTCGAATATAAAATTAGCAATTTTAAAAGTATTTTTGTTTAAAATACGGATGGCAACATATCGTATTCGAATATAAAATTAGCAATTTTAAAAGTATTTTTGTTTAAAATACGGATGTCAACATATCGTATTCGAATATAAAATTAGCAATTTTAAAAGTATTTTTGTTTAAAATACGGATGGCAACATATCGTATTCGAATATAAAATTAGCAATTTTAAAAGTATTTTTGTTTAAAATACGGATGGCAACATATTGTATTCGAATATAAAATTAGCAATTTTAAAAGTATTTTTGTTTAAAATACGGATGGCAACATATTGTATTCGAATATAAAATTAATGTAATGTATAAAGCATGACAATTTTAGTTTTATAGTTTTTAATTATATTTACTGTCCATGCTTGTAAGACAAGTTTTTTACCACAAAATTATGTTACAGATTATTACAGACGGATATGTAGTCCAGTGGTAACACGCTGGACTGGTAATCCAGGGATCGCAGGTTCGATCCCCCATCTGACCATAATAAAATTAACAGTTTCAAATGGGACGTTAAACCGAGGTCTCGTGTTGGTGCTTTACACCGTGCACGTAAAAGAACCAGAGGAGACTCTGGAATGGGTCTCTCTCATTGCACTATCCTCCAAAAATCTAAAATTACTTATCTCTTCAGGAGGCGTCGCTCTTATGGGCAACCGGTAGCGACGATAAATAAACGTAAAACACACACAAAATTATGGACTCAAAGTAGCTTCACGCTTTATAAGTGAGAGCTCAAATAAATAAAAAATTAAAAACATTTTTTTTATTAAATGTGTTAAATGGTATAGATAATTATGATTTAGAAAAGAAAGCACCCTAACACTGAACATTTATTCAACTTGCACTGGCCAAACATGCAATCATTTATTCATGGTCTGGTATCCATTTTATGAACCTGTCTTATATGTGAATACATCACTGCATGCCAAAACACACAAATTTTATGATGAAAGTAGGGGGTACGTACGTCTTATAGGCGAGTGTGTACGGTACATATAACATTTACTTTACATTCACATTTCTTATGAAAATTTCAGTTGTTTCTTCACCTGCGCCCACGTCACACTTGTCAGTTATAGTGATCAGGTTTTGTCCATCGTTCATCCGTCTTGTCAACCTTTGCTTTAAAAGCTATGTTGCAAGTGTATTTTCCATTGAATAAATTGCTTCAATTAGACTAAAATTACAGATTTTCCCAATCTCTTTACATAACTGTATAGTTTCAAGGGAAAACGATGCAACTTTGAGCTAAATGGCACTAGAACGTTGCTTTTAGACGACCAAAATATTAATGATGTCATAAAACTCACTGACACAGTCCGAAAACATTTCAACATGCAGCTGCTAGGTACCACACATGCAAAGCTGTGAGAAATAAAATTGTGTTATTCCACCGCTTTCAAGCTGTGAGAAATAACACATTTTATTTCACATATAAATTTCTACAGTCAAACTTGTGTTAAGCAGCCAGCCAAGAGAGTCAGAGAAAGTGGCTGCTTAGCACATGTGGCTGCTTAATAGAGGTCAAATATATAATAAAACAACTGATTGGGAATCTGGAAACTGGCTGCTTAATACAGGTTGGCTGCTTAATGGAGGTCAAATATATAATAAAACAACTGATTGGGAATCTGGAAACTGGCTGCTTAATACAGGTTGGCTGCTTAATAGAGGTCAAATATATAATAAAACAACTGATTGGGAATCTGGAAACTGGTTGCTTAATACAGGTTGGCTGCTTAATGGAGGTGACCGCTAACACAGATTTGACTGTATTTATTTCACATGTAAATTTCTATATTTATTTCACTGGTAATTTATTTCACGATAAATTTCTATATTTATGTCACTGGTAATTTATTTCACATGTAAATTTCTATATTTATGTAACTGGTAATTTATTTCACATGTAAATTTCTATATTTCTGTCACTGGTAATTTATTTCACATGTAAATTTCTATATTTCTGTCACTGGTAATTTATTTCACATGTAAATTTCTATATTTATGTCACTGGTAATTTATTTCACATGTAAATTTCTATATTTATTTCACTGGTAAATTTCTATATTTATTTCACTGGAAAGCATAAAATAAATGGATTGATTTGGGCTGTGGATATTTCTGGTATGACACTCTGGTGTTTGGGATTGCCAGCATTGTTAACCCTTTCAACACCACAGACCTCTCAATAGGCTTATAAAAAGTGTAGATCCAGATGAGCCGGCTCATGATGAGCCGTCTCATCAGGATCTGCACCTTTTGCCAGTAATATTATTATTTTTAGACAAAAATTACCTATTTTGATAAATGAACTGGTCCAAATGTAATTTCCTTATTAATTTATTGGTCTGAAAATATCATGCACCAGTCCATGTCAGTTAATTGGTGTTGAATGGGTTAAATAGTCTTCTTTATTATGTTAATTAGTCCCATTTCCGTTGTTTGTTCTGTGTTAATGAAAACAAGTCTCTATACATGTACATCACGGCTCATTCTAGTTCAAACTTTTTGGGAGTAGTGAGAAAGCGCGCGATTGTGTCCTTAAATTGCGTTATTTACGGTAATCAATTTCAACAAAATATGTTTAAAATGCACGGTATCACCATTAAATACAACATTTGAATAGGAGTGCCATACTGGACACAATTTTGTATGAAAATTGTAAAAATAAAAAAAATAAAATGTTGTTTTAGGGAGGGAAAGTCAGGGTCGCCAGGGCGACTATTTCGCCCAAATTGCCCTCTAGAATGAGATACATGTGCCACCTTATAATTGTTTGTATGTATGTGTGTTCCTTTAATGTCAAACCCCTCGCGGGGACTTAGACATGTTTTCCTGGGCAGGCTTAGCCGACCTAAGCGATTAACCAGTACTAAGCAATGTGTGTGAGGTGCCTTGCTCAATGGCACTACATACGTGGCCTGACCGAGTATCGAACCCGGGACCGTTCGATTCCAAATCCGACGCTCTACCACTGGGCCACGGACGCCACACTTGTCCTCTGTAGAGGACATTTCTTATGAGAAATATTATATAACGCTTATATATGAAAGTTTGCGATATTTTAACAGATAGTTATCCCAGTAGACTGCAGGATTATATAGCTCAGCCGAGCCGGGTGAAGGTTACACAAGTGTACAGCCAGACGGTCCCTGCCATCTCAACTTATGACACACCTAGCGGGGGTACACGGAATGTGAAGGTGCCCGCATGTGACGTTGTGGTTAGAGGAACAGATATAAGCACTCTACAACAGGTTTGTAAATACATTTATTTATAAAACATGTTTTTTTTTGTCCGCCTCTGTGGTCGAGTGGTTAAGGTCGCTGACTTGTATACCACTGTAACCTATCATCACTGATGGTCACGGGTTCGAGCCCCGCTTAGACCGTGTCTCATTTATAGGAAAAAGTTGGCAGTTTCTTACGGAGGTTGGTGCACCCAAGTACTGGTTAACCGCTGGAGCCTGCCCAGGAAAGGTGTTGTTATGTAAACTGCCTGCCGGCGATATAGCCCAAAATGGTGCTGATGCAGGCGTAAAACCCGAAATATAAAAATAAATAAATAAAATAAAACATGTTTTTATTATAGTATCACCGGTGTTGAAAAGGGGGTGGTCATGGCATCTTGTTGTGAACATCAATATTTCTTGAATACTGTACTAAATGCCGGGTACCAGACAAGTTGGCGGCTGAATAACCGATGGGTATAATTATAACCACTTGTTGGGCTTAAACCTTTGACCTGCTCTGTAGACATGCGGGTGCACCTTAGCAGGCAGCATACATAGTGTTTAAGATTCTACATGGAATAGTAGAAAGAGTGTATGTTATATGTAATTGTTTAAACCACAGACATTAGACACAATCACTTTTTTATGCCCTATTTTTTGGGGTCATTTTCAGGAAGCAAATTAAGTCCAATTCCTGCTACCACTGGGAAATTTGTCACATGGCATTAGAAAATGACACCCAAAAAATAAAATAATTGTCACATGGCACTATTTTGATGCCCTATGGGTTTATAGTGTTTTATCCTTTTAATAAAAATACACACTAAAAGTCCATAGGGCATACATGCGACGATGTGATTGTATCTAGTAGGTGCGGTTTAAACTAACATGTACATGAGACAATGTGATTGTATTTAGTAGGTGCGGTTTATACTAACATGTACATGAGACAATGTGATTGTATCTAGTAGGTGCGGTTTAAACTAACATGTACATGAGACAATGTGATTGTATCTAGTAGGTGCGGTTTATACTAACATGTACATGAGACAATGTGATTGTATCTAGTAGGTGCGGTTTAAACTAACATGTACATGAGACAATGTGATTGTATCTAGTAGGTGCGGTTTAAACTAACATGTACATGAGACAATGTGATTGTATCTAGTAGGTGCGGTTTAAACTAACATGTACATGAGACAATGTGATTGTATCTAGTAGGTGCGGTTTAAACTAACATGTACATGAGACAATGTTATTGTATCTAGTAGGTGCGGTTTAAACTAACATGTACATGAGACAATGTGATTGTATCTAGTAGGTGCGGTTTAAACTAACATGTACATGAGACAATGTTTTTGTATCTAGTAGGTGCGGTTTAAACTAACATGTACATGTGACGTCCTACACGTTATAAACTTCTAATAAACATATAAAGCTTGGGTTTGATTATTTTATTAATTTGTGATAATGTATACAAATTTATTTGAGCTCAATTGCGAAACAAGTTCTTACAACTTATATTAATCACTTTCGAGACCTCATTCCTGATGGAATCCATCGCCACGAGGGCAAGAAAAGGCATGTGGAATTTACATGCCTTACCTAAGGGCATTTAATCGTAATGGCTCCAACCTGAAGGAAACACGCTACTACTGCGCTATCACAACTTCCATGTTTAATTTGTGTTTAAATGTACTATAATAACTATATGCAAGGATTGGTATGCATGTATACATAGACGTGTGAAGTCTAAGACTGTAGTTTCCATAGTAACCACCATTTGTGTACAGTACAGTCAAACCTGTGTTAGTGGTCACCTCCATTAAGCAGCCAACCTGTATTAAGCAGCCAGTTTCCAGATTCCCATTATGTTTTATTATATATTTGACCTCTTTTAAGCAGCCATCTGTGCTAAGCAGCCACTTTGTGCGATTCCTGTGGCTGACTGCTTAACACAGGTTTGACTGTATTCCTATTTATATACAGACGTCTGTTATTGCTATAGATTTCATCCAATACCACTGCCTCTCGGCGATACCAGAACTACCCGAGACCGCAGAGGATGGCAGGAAACCAGCGTGATGTGGACAACATGACCACATCCGAACCATTCGAGTCGGTGGCTGAAGCACTTCACCTGCAGCAATCTGTCATAGGTAACATTTCTTATTGGTGTTGTCTGGGTTTGCAGAATGGGGTGTGGTTTTACCTGGGTGCAAACCCATGCTGGAGTGGGGTCTTCCTCCACTGTGACAAATGTATGACACTGTGTTACAAAATCGGGGCTATTTCTTATTGGTGGTGTCTGGATTTGCAGAATGGGGTGTGGTTTTACCTGGGTGCCTGCCCATGCTGGAGTGGGGTCTTCCTCCACTACAAAAAATATATAAGAAAATGACGCGATTATTTCACCCATGTTGCTGTCGACTATTTCACCCATGTTGCTGTCGACTATTACACCCATGTTGCTGTCGACTATTTCGTCCATGTTGCTGGCAACTATTTCGCCCATGTTGCTGTCGACTATTTTGCCCATGTTGCTCGTGACTATTTCACCCATGTTGCTCATGACTATTTCGCCCATGTTGCTCGTGACTATTTCACCCATGTTGCTGGTGACTATTTCACCCATGTTGCTGTCGACTATTTCACCCATGTTGCTGTCGACTATTTCACCCATGTTGCTGGCGACTATTTCGTCCATGTTGCTCATGACTATTTCGCCCATGTTGCTCGTGACTATTTCACCCATGTTGCTAGTGACTATTTCACCCATGTTGCTGTCGACTATTTCACCCATGTTGCTGTCGACTATTTCACCCATGTTGCTGGCGACTATTTCACCCATGTTGCTGGCGACTATTTTACCCATGTTGCTGTTGACTATTTCACCCATGTTGCTGGCGACTATTTCACCCATGTTGCTGGCGACTATTTTACCCATGTTGCTGTTGACTATTTCACCCATGTTGCTGGCGACTATTTCACCCATGTTGCTCACGACTATTTCACCCATGTTGCTCACGACTATTTCACCCATGTTGCTGTCGATTATTTCACCCATGTTGCTGTCGATTATTTCACCCATGTTGCTGGCGACTATTTCGTCCATGTTGCTCATGACTATTTCGCCCATGTTGCTCGTGACTGTTTCACCCATGTTGCTGGTGACTATTTCGCCCATGTTGCTGGTGACTATTTCGCCCATGTTGCTGGTGACTATTTCACCCATGGTGCTCGCGACTATTTCACCCATGTTGCTGTCGACTATTTCACCCATGTTGCTGTCAACTTTCACCCATGTTGCTGTCGACTATTTCACCCATGTTGCTGGCGACTATTTCACCCATGTTGCTCACGACTATTTCACCCATGTTGCTCACGACTATTTCACCCATGTTGCTGTCGATTATTTCACCCATGTTGCTGTCGATTATTTCACCCATGTTGCTGGCGACTATTTCACCCATGTTGCTGTCAACTTTCACCCATGTTGCTGTCTACTATTTCACCCATGTTGCTGGCGACTATTTCACCCATGTTGCTCACGACTATTTCACCCATGTTGCTCACGACTATTTCACCCATGTTGCTGTCGATTATTTCACCCATGTTGCTGTCGATTATTTCACCCATGTTGCTGGCGACTATTTCGTCCATGTTGCTCATGACTATTTCGCCCATGTTGCTCGTGACTATTTCACCCATGTTGCTGGTGACTATCTCACCCATGTTGCTCATGACTATTTCACCCATGTTGCTGGTGACTATTTCACCCATGTTGCTGTCGACTATTTCACCCATGTTGCTGTCGACTATTTCACCCATGTTGCTGTCGACTATTTCACCCATGTTGCTGGTGACTATTTCACCCATGTTGCTGTCGACTATTTCACGCATGTTGCTGTCGACTATTTCACCCATGTTGCTGTCGACTATTTCACCCATGTTGCTGTCGACTATTTCACCCATGTTGCTGGCGACTATTTCACCTATGTTGCTGGCGACTATTTCACCCATGTTGCTGTCGACTATTTCACCCATGTTGCTGGCGACTATTTCACCCATGTTGCTCGTGACTATTTCACCCATGTTGCTCACGACTATTTCACCCATGTTGCTGTCAATTATTTCACCCATGTTGCTCGCGACTATTTCACCCATGTTGCTGGCGACTATTTCGCCCATGTTGCTGGCGACTATTTCACCCATGTTGCTTGTGACTATTTCACCCATGTTGCTCACGACTATTTCACCCATGTTGCTGTCGTTTATTTCACCCATGTTGCTCGAGACTATTTCGCCCATGTTGCTGTCGACTATTTCACCCACGTTGCTGGCGACTATTTCGCCCATGTTGCTGGCGACTATTTCGCCCATGTTGCTGTCGACTATTTCGTCCATGTTGCTGTCAACTATTTTGCCCATGTTGCTGTTGACTATTTCGCCCATGTTGCTGTCAACTATCTTGTCCATGTTGCTGTTGACTATTTCGCCCATGTTGCTGTCAACTATTTTGCCCATGTTGCTGGCAACTATTTCACCCATGTTGCTGGTGACTATTTAACCCATGTTGCTGGTGACTATTTCACCCATGGTGCTGGTGACTATTTCACCCATGTTGCTTGTGACTATTTCACCCATGTTGCTGGTGACTATTTCACCCATGTTGCTGGTGACTATTTCACCCATGTTGCTGGTGACTATTTCACCCATGTTGCTGGTGACTATTTCACCCATGTTTCTGGCGACTATTTCACCCATGTTGCTTGTGACTATTTCACCCATGTTGCTGGCAACTATTTCACCCATGTTGCTGGCGACTATTTCACCCACGTTGCTCGTGACTATTTCACCCATGTTGCTGGCGACTATTTCACCCATGTTGCTGTCGACTATTTCACCCACGTTGCTGGCGACTATTTCACCCATGTTGCTCGTGACTATCTCACCCATGTTGCTGTCGACTATTTCACCTATGTTGCTCATGACTATTTCACCCATGTTGCTCGTGACTATTTCACCCATGTTGCTGTCGACTATTTCACCTATGTTGCTCATGACTATTTCACCTATGTTGCTCGTGACTATTTCACCCACGTTGCTCGTGACTATTTCGCCCATGTTGCTCGTGACTGTTTCACCCATGTTGCTGGTGACTATTTCGCCCATGTTGCTAGTGACTATTTCACCCATGTTGCTCGCGACTATTTCACCCATGTTGCTCACGACTATTTCACCCATGTTGCTGTCGATTATTTCACCCATGTTGCTGTCGACTATTTCACCCATGTTGCTGGCGACTATTTCGCCCATGTTGCTCGTGACTATTTCACCCATGTTGCTCGTGACTATTTCACCCATGTTGCTGGTGACTATTTCGCCCATGTTGCTGGTGACTATTTCACCCATGTTGCTCGCGACTATTTCACCCATGTGCTCGCGACTATTTCACCCATGTTGCTGTCGACTATTTCACCCATGTTGCTGTCAACTTTCACCCATGTTGCTGTCGACTATTTCACCCATGTTGCTGGCGACTATTTCACCCATGTTGCTCACGACTATTTCACCCATGTTGCTCACGACTATTTCACCCATGTTGCTGTCGACTATTTCACCCATGTTGCTGTCGACTATTTCACCCATGTTGCTGTCGACTATTTCACCCATGTTGCTGTCGACTATTTCACCCATGTTGCTGGCGACTATTTCACCCATGTTGCTGGCGACTATTTCACCCATGTTGCTCACGACTATTTCACCCATGTTGCTGTCGACTATTTCACCCATGTTGCTGTCGATATTTCACCCATGTTGCTGTGACTATTTCACCCATGTTGCTGGCGACTATTTCACCCATGTTGCTGTCGACTATTTCACCCATGTTGCTGGCGACTATTTCACCCATGTTGCTCACGACTATTTCACCCATGTTGCTCACGACTATTTCACCCATGTTGCTGTCGACTATTTCACCCATGTTGCTGTCGACTATTTCACCCATGTTGCTGTCGACTATTTCACCCATGTTGCTGTCGACTATTTCACCCATGTTGCTGGCGACTATTTCACCTATGTTGCTGGCGACTATTTCACCCATGTTGCTGTCGACTATTTCACCCATGTTGCTGGCGACTATTTCACCCATGTTGCTCGTGACTATTTCACCCATGTTGCTCACGACTATTTCACCCATGTTGCTGTCAATTATTTCACCCATGTTGCTCGCGACTATTTCACCCATGTTGCTGGCGACTATTTCGCCCATGTTGCTGGCGACTATTTCACCCATGTTGCTTGTGACTATTTCACCCATGTTGCTCACGACTATTTCACCCATGTTGCTGTCGTTTATTTCACCCATGTTGCTCGAGACTATTTCGCCCATGTTGCTGTCGACTATTTCACCCACGTTGCTGGCGACTATTTCGCCCATGTTGCTGGCGACTATTTCGCCCATGTTGCTGTCGACTATTTCGTCCATGTTGCTGTCAACTATTTTGCCCATGTTGCTGTTGACTATTTCGCCCATGTTGCTGTCAACTATCTTGTCCATGTTGCTGTTGACTATTTCGCCCATGTTGCTGTCAACTATTTTGCCCATGTTGCTGGCAACTATTTCACCCATGTTGCTGGTGACTATTTAACCCATGTTGCTGGTGACTATTTCACCCATGGTGCTGGTGACTATTTCACCCATGTTGCTTGTGACTATTTCACCCATGTTGCTGGTGACTATTTCACCCATGTTGCTGGTGACTATTTCACCCATGTTGCTGGTGACTATTTCACCCATGTTGCTGGTGACTATTTCACCCATGTTTCTGGCGACTATTTCACCCATGTTGCTTGTGACTATTTCACCCATGTTGCTGGCAACTATTTCACCCATGTTGCTGGCGACTATTTCACCCACGTTGCTCGTGACTATTTCACCCATGTTGCTGGCGACTATTTCACCCATGTTGCTGTCGACTATTTCACCCACGTTGCTGGCGACTATTTCACCCATGTTGCTCGTGACTATCTCACCCATGTTGCTGTCGACTATTTCACCTATGTTGCTCATGACTATTTCACCCATGTTGCTCGTGACTATTTCACCCATGTTGCTGTCGACTATTTCACCTATGTTGCTCATGACTATTTCACCTATGTTGCTCATGACTATTTCACCTATGTTGCTCGTGACTATTTCACCCACGTTGCTCGTGACTATTTCACCCATGTTGCTGACGACTATTTCACCCACGTTGCTGGCGACTATTTCGCCCATGTTGTTGGCGACTATTTCACCCATGTTGCTCGTGACTATTTCACCCATGTTGCTCACGACTATCTCACCCATGTTGCTGTTGACTATTTCACCTATGTTGCTCGTGACTATTTCACCCATGTTGCTCATGACTATTTCGCCCATGTTGCTCGTGACTATTTCACCCATGTTGCTCGTGACTATTTCACCAATGTTGCTGGTGACTATTTCACCCATGTTGCTCATGACTATTTCACCCATGTTGCTGGTGACTATTTCACCCATGTTGCTGGTGACTATTTCACCTATGTTGCTGGTGACTATTTCACCCATGTTGCTGGTGACTATTTCACCCATATTGCTGGTGACTATTTCACCCATGTTGCTCGTGACTATTTCACCCATGTTGCTGGTGACTATTTCGCCCATGTTGCTCGTGACTATTTCACCCATGTTGCTGGTGACTATTTCACCTATGTTGCTGGTGACTATTTCACCCATGTTGCTGGTGACTATTTCACCCATGTTGCTGGTGACTATTTCACCCATGTTGCTCACGACTATTTCACCCATGTTGCTCACGACTATTTCACCCATGTTGCTGTCGATTATTTCACCCATGTTGCTGTCGATTATTTCACCCATGTTGCTGGCGACTATTTCGTCCATGTTGCTCATGACTATTTCGCCCATGTTGCTCGTGACTATTTCACCCATGTTGCTGGTGACTATTTCGCCCATGTTGCTGGTGACTATCTCACCCATGTTGCTCATGACTATTTCACCCATGTTGCTGGTGACTATTTCACCCATGTTGCTGTCGACTATTTCACCCATGTTGCTGGTGACTATTTCACCCATGTTGCTGTCGACTATTTCACCCATGTTGCTGTCGACTATTTCACCCATGTTGCTGTCGACTATTTCACCCATGTTGCTGTCGACTATTTCACCCATGTTGCTGTCAACTATTTCACCCATGTTGCTGGTGACTATTTCACCCATGTTGCTGTCGACTATTTCACCCATGTTGCTGTCAACTATTTCACCCATGTTGCTGGCGACTATTTCACCTATGTTGCTGGCGACTATTTCACCCATGTTGCTGTCGACTATTTCACCCATGTTGCTGGCGACTATTTCACCCATGTTGCTCGTGACTATTTCACCCATGTTGCTCACGACTATTTCACCCATGTTGCTGTCGATTATTTCACCCATGTTGCTCGCGACTATTTCACCCATGTTGCTGGCGACTATTTCGCCCATGTTGCTGGCGACTATTTCACCCATGTTGCTTGTGACTATTTCACCCATGTTGCTCACGACTATTTCACCCATGTTGCTGTCGATTATTTCACCCATGTTGCTCGAGACTATTTCGCCCATGTTGCTGTCGACTATTTCACCCACGTTGCTGGCGACTATTTCGCCCATGTTGCTGGCGACTATTTCGCCCATGTTGCTGTCGACTATTTCGTCCATGTTGCTGTCAACTATTTTGCCCATGTTGCTGTTGACTATTTCGCCGATGTTGCTGTCAACTATCTTGTCCATGTTGCTGTTGACTATTTTGCCCATGTTGCTGTCAACTATTTTGCCCATGTTGCTGGCAACTATTTCACCCATGTTGCTGGTGACTATTTAACCCATGTTGCTGGTGACTATTTCACCCATGTTGCTGGTGACTATTTCACCCATGTTGCTTGTGACTATTTCACCCATGTTGCTGGTGACTATTTCACCCATGTTGCTGGTGACTATTTCACCCATGTTGCTCGTGACTATTTCACCCATGTTGCTGGTGACTATTTCACCCATGTTTCTGGCGACTATTTCACCCATGTTGCTTGTGACTATTTCACCCATGTTGCTGGCAACTATTTCACCCATGTTGCTGGCGACTATTTCACACACGTTGCTCGTGACTATTTCACCCATGTTGCTGGCGACTATTTCACCCATGTTGCTGTCGACTATTTCACCCACGTTGCTGGCGACTATTTCACCCATGTTGCTCGTGACTATCTCACCCATGTTGCTGTCGACTATTTCACCTATGTTGCTCGTGACTATTTCACCCATGTTGCTCATGACTATTTCACCTATGTTGCTCATGACTATTTCACCCATGTTGCTCGTGACTATTTCACCCATGTTGCTGACGACTATTTCACCCACGTTGCTGGCGACTATTTCGCCCATGTTGTTGGCGACTATTTCACCCATGTTGCTCGTGACTATTTCACCCATGTTGCTCACGACTATTTCACCCATGTTGCTGTCGATTATTTCACCCATGTTGCTCGCGACTATTTCACCCATGTTGCTGGCGACTATTTCGCCCATGTTGCTGGCGACTATTTCGCCCATGTTGCTTGTGACTATTTCACCCATGTTGCTCACGACTATTTCACCCATGTTGCTGTCGATTATTTCACCCATGTTGCTGCGTATTTCCAGTTGCTCGTCTATTTCGCCCATGTTGCTGTCGACTATTTCACCCACGTTGCTGGCGACTATTTCGCCCATGTTGCTGGCGACTATTTCGCCCATGTTGCTGTTGACTATTTCGCCCATGTTGCTGTCAACTATTTTGCCCATGTTGCTGTTGACTATTTCACCCACGTTGCTCATGACTATTTCGCCCATGTTGCTGTCGACTATTTCGCCCATGTTGCTGTCGACTATGTCACCCATGTTGCTGGCGACTATTTCACCCATGTTGCTGTCGACTATTTCACCCATGTTGCTGGCGACTATTTCACCCATGTTGCTGGCGACTATTTCACCCATATTGCTGTCGACTATTTCACCCATGTTGCTGTTGACTATTTCACCCATGTTGCTGTTGACTATTTCACCCATGTTGCTCGCAACTATTTCACCCATGTTGCTGTCGACTATTTCACCCATGTTGCTGGCGACTATTTCGTCCATGTTGCTCATGACTATTTCGCCCATGTTGCTCGTGACTATTTCACCCATGTTGCTCGTGACTATTTCACCCATGTTGCTGTCGACTATTTCACCCATGTTGCTGTCGACTATTTCACCCATGTTGCTGGCGACTATTTCACCCATGTTGCTGGCGACTATTTTACCCATGTTGCTGTTGACTATTTCACCCATGTTGCTGGCGACTATTTCACCCATGTTGCTGGCGACTATTTTACCCATGTTGCTGTTGACTATTTCACCCATGTTGCTGGCGACTATTTCACCCATGTTGCTCACGACTATTTCACCCATGTTGCTCACGACTATTTCACCCATGTTGCTGTCGATTATTTCACCCATGTTGCTGTCGATTATTTCACCCATGTTGCTGGCGACTATTTCGTCCATGTTGCTCATGACTATTTCGCCCATGTTGCTCGTGACTGTTTCACCCATGTTGCTGGTGACTATTTCGCCCATGTTGCTGGTGACTATTTCGCCCATGTTGCTCGCGACTATTTCACCCATGGTGCTCGCGACTATTTCACCCATGTTGCTGTCGACTATTTCACCCATGTTGCTGTCAACTTTCACCCATGTTGCTGTCGACTATTTCACCCATGTTGCTGGCGACTATTTCACCCATGTTGCTCACGACTATTTCACCCATGTTGCTCACGACTATTTCACCCATGTTGCTGTCGATTATTTCACCCATGTTGCTGTCGATTATTTCACCCATGTTGCTGGCGACTATTTCGTCCATGTTGCTCATGACTATTTCGCCCATGTTGCTCGTGACTATTTCACCCATGTTGCTGGTGACTATCTCACCCATGTTGCTCATGACTATTTCACCCATGTTGCTGGTGACTATTTCACCCATGTTGCTGTCGACTATTTCACCCATGTTGCTGTCGACTATTTCACCCATGTTGCTGGTGACTATTTCACCCATGTTGCTGTCGACTATTTCACCCATGTTGCTGTCGACTATTTCACCCATGTTGCTGTCGACTATTTCACCCATGTTGCTGGTGACTATTTCACCCATGTTGCTGTCGACTATTTCACGCATGTTGCTGTCGACTATTTCACCCATGTTGCTGTCGACTATTTCACCCATGTTGCTGTCGACTATTTCACCCATGTTGCTGGCGACTATTTCACCTATGTTGCTGGCGACTATTTCACCCATGTTGCTGTCGACTATTTCACCCATGTTGCTGGCGACTATTTCACCCATGTTGCTCGTGACTATTTCACCCATGTTGCTCACGACTATTTCACCCATGTTGCTGTCAATTATTTCACCCATGTTGCTCGCGACTATTTCACCCATGTTGCTGGCGACTATTTCGCCCATGTTGCTGGCGACTATTTCACCCATGTTGCTTGTGACTATTTCACCCATGTTGCTCACGACTATTTCACCCATGTTGCTGTCGTTTATTTCACCCATGTTGCTCGAGACTATTTCGCCCATGTTGCTGTCGACTATTTCACCCACGTTGCTGGCGACTATTTCGCCCATGTTGCTGGCGACTATTTCGCCCATGTTGCTGTCGACTATTTCGTCCATGTTGCTGTCAACTATTTTGCCCATGTTGCTGTTGACTATTTCGCCCATGTTGCTGTCAACTATCTTGTCCATGTTGCTGTTGACTATTTCGCCCATGTTGCTGTCAACTATTTTGCCCATGTTGCTGGCAACTATTTCACCCATGTTGCTGGTGACTATTTAACCCATGTTGCTGGTGACTATTTCACCCATGGTGCTGGTGACTATTTCACCCATGTTGCTTGTGACTATTTCACCCATGTTGCTGGTGACTATTTCACCCATGTTGCTGGTGACTATTTCACCCATGTTGCTCGTGACTATTTCACCCATGTTGCTGGTGACTATTTCACCCATGTTTCTGGCGACTATTTCACCCATGTTGCTTGTGACTATTTCACCCATGTTGCTGGCAACTATTTCACCCATGTTGCTGGCGACTATTTCACCCACGTTGCTCGTGACTATTTCACCCATGTTGCTGGCGACTATTTCACCCATGTTGCTGTCGACTATTTCACCCACGTTGCTGGCGACTATTTCACCCATGTTGCTCGTGACTATCTCACCCATGTTGCTGTCGACTATTTCACCTATGTTGCTCATGACTATTTCACCCATGTTGCTCGTGACTATTTCACCCATGTTGCTGTCGACTATTTCACCTATGTTGCTCATGACTATTTCACCTATGTTGCTCGTGACTATTTCACCCACGTTGCTCGTGACTATTTCGCCCATGTTGCTCGTGACTGTTTCACCCATGTTGCTGGTGACTATTTCGCCCATGTTGCTAGTGACTATTTCACCCATGTTGCTCGCGACTATTTCACCCATGGTGCTCGCGACTATTTCACCCATGTTGCTGTTGACTATTTCACCCATGTTGCTGTCAACTTTCACCCATGTTGCTGTCGACTATTTCACCCATGTTGCTGGCGACTATTTCACCTATGTTGCTCACGACTATTTCACCCATGTTGCTCACGACTATTTCACCCATGTTGCTGTCGATTATTTCACCCATGTTGCTGTCGATTATTTCACCCATGTTGCTGTCGACTATTTCACCCATGTTGCTGTCAACTTTCACCCATGTTGCTGTCGACTATTTCACCCATGTTGCTGGCGACTATTTCACCCATGTTGCTCACGACTATTTCACCCATGTTGCTCACGACTATTTCACCCATGTTGCTGTCGACTATTTCACCCATGTTGCTGTCGACTATTTCACCCATGTTGCTGTCGACTATTTCACCCATGTTGCTGTCGACTATTTCACCCATGTTGCTGGCGACTATTTCACCTATGTTGCTGGCGACTATTTCACCCATGTTGCTGTCGACTATTTCACCCATGTTGCTGGCGACTATTTCACCCATGTTGCTCGTGACTATTTCACCCATGTTGCTCACGACTATTTCACCCATGTTGCTGTCAATTATTTCACCCATGTTGCTCGCGACTATTTCACCCATGTTGCTGGCGACTATTTCGCCCATGTTGCTGGCGACTATTTCACCCATGTTGCTTGTGACTATTTCACCCATGTTGCTCACGACTATTTCACCCATGTTGCTGTCGATTATTTCACCCATGTTGCTCGAGACTATTTCGCCCATGTTGCTGTCGACTATTTCACCCACGTTGCTGGCGACTATTTCGCCCATGTTGCTGGCGACTATTTCGCCCATGTTGCTGTCGACTATTTCGTCCATGTTGCTGTCAACTATTTTGCCCATGTTGCTGTTGACTATTTCGCCCATGTTGCTGTCAACTATCTTGTCCATGTTGCTGTTGACTATTTCGCCCATGTTGCTGTCAACTATTTTGCCCATGTTGCTGGCAACTATTTCACCCATGTTGCTGGTGACTATTTAACCCATGTTGCTGGTGACTATTTCACCCATGGTGCTGGTGACTATTTCACCCATGTTGCTGGTGACTATTTCACCCATGTTGCTGGTGACTATTTCACCCATGTTGCTGGTGACTATTTCACCCATGTTGCTGGTGACTATTTCACCCATGTTGCTGGTGACTATTTCACCCATGTTTCTGGCGACTATTTCACCCATGTTGCTTGTGACTATTTCACCCATGTTGCTGGCAACTATTTCACCCATGTTGCTGGCGACTATTTCACCCACGTTGCTCGTGACTATTTCACCCATGTTGCTGGCGACTATTTCACCCATGTTGCTGTCGACTATTTCACCCACGTTGCTGGCGACTATTTCACCCATGTTGCTCGTGACTATCTCACCCATGTTGCTGTCGACTATTTCACCTATGTTGCTCATGACTATTTCACCCATGTTGCTCGTGACTATTTCACCCATGTTGCTGTCGACTATTTCACCTATGTTGCTCATGACTATTTCACCTATGTTGCTCGTGACTATTTCACCCACGTTGCTCGTGACTATTTCACCCATGTTGCTGACGACTATTTCACCCACGTTGCTGGCGACTATTTCGCCCATGTTGTTGGCGACTATTTCACCCATGTTGCTCGTGACTATTTCACCCATGTTGCTCACGACTATCTCACCCATGTTGCTGTCGACTATTTCACCTATGTTGCTCGTGACTATTTCACCCATGTTGCTCATGACTATTTCGCCCATGTTGCTCGTGACTATTTCACCCATGTTGCTCGTGACTATTTCACCCATGTTGCTGGTGACTATTTCACCCATGTTGCTCATGACTATTTCACCCATGTTGCTGGTGACTATTTCACCCATGTTGCTGGTGACTATTTCACCTATGTTGCTGGTGACTATTTCACCCATGTTGCTGGTGACTATTTCACCCATATTGCTGGTGACTATTTCACCCATGTTGCTCGTGACTATTTCACCCATGTTGCTGGTGACTATTTCGCCCATTGCTCGTGACTATTTCCCCATGTTGCTGGTGACTATTTCACCTATGTTGCTGGTGACTATTTCACCCATGTTGCTGGTGACTATTTCACCCATGTTGCTGGTGACTATTTCACCCATGTTGCTCACGACTATTTCACCCATGTTGCTCACGACTATTTCACCCATGTTGCTGTCGATTATTTCACCCATGTTGCTGTCGATTATTTCACCCATGTTGCTGGCGACTATTTCGTCCATGTTGCTCATGACTATTTCGCCCATGTTGCTCGTGACTATTTCACCCATGTTGCTGGTGACTATTTCGCCCATGTTGCTGGTGACTATCTCACCCATGTTGCTCATGACTATTTCACCCATGTTGCTGGTGACTATTTCACCCATGTTGCTGTCGACTATTTCACCCATGTTGCTGGTGACTATTTCACCCATGTTGCTGTCGACTATTTCACCCATGTTGCTGTCGACTATTTCACCCATGTTGCTGTCGACTATTTCACCCATGTTGCTGTCGACTATTTCACCCATGTTGCTGTCAACTATTTCACCCATGTTGCTGGTGACTATTTCACCCATGTTGCTGTCGACTATTTCACCCATGTTGCTGTCAACTATTTCACCCATGTTGCTGGCGACTATTTCACCTATGTTGCTGGCGACTATTTCACCCATGTTGCTGTCGACTATTTCACCCATGTTGCTGGCGACTATTTCACCCATGTTGCT
>CM026403.1:62920781-63024172 GCA_014843695.1 Archivesica marissinica | reverse complement strand
TACAGGTATATATACATAGATATAGGTGCTCATGTACCGGTATATATACATAGATATGGGTGCTCATGTACCGGTATATATACATAGATATAGGTGCTCATGTACGGGTATATATACATAGATATGGGTGCTCATGTACCGGTATATATACATAGATATAGGTGCTCATGTACTGGTATATATACATAGATATGGGTGCTCATGTACCGGTATATATACATAGATATAGGTGCTCATGTACCGGTATATATACATAGATATAGGTGCTCATGTACGGTATATATACATAGATATAGGTGCTCATGTACGGGTATATATACATAGATATAGGTGCTCATGTACCGGTATTATACATAGATATAGGTGCTCATGTACGGTATATATACATAGATATAGGTGCTCATGTCAGTATATATACATAGATATGGGTGCTCATGTACCGGTATATATACATAGATATGGGTGCTCATGTACCGGTATATATACATAGATATGGGTGCTCATGTACCGGTATATATACATAGATATGGGTGCTCATGTACCGGTATATATACATAGATATAGGTGCTCATGTACCGGTATATATACATAGATATGGGTGCTCATGTACGGGTATATAAACATAGATATGGGTGCTCAATAAATTGGACGGAGTGTGCACACAATATAGATCAGCAGCATGCAGTATCAGATGTTGTTTGCTATTCAGATACGTGTTTAGCTCCAGTATCCAAATAGCATAGAGCCTGATCAAACGGAAAGTTCTGTGCCGTGTGATCTGGCCCTATGCTGTTTGCAAAGGTGACTTTACTTGTGATTGGCAGGCTAAGGGTTAAAGTGAATGTTTCATTGAATTAAGTATAATGGTGGCCACTATAAATGTATTACATTTGTACTGGGATCTCATCCAAATAATGTCGTGATAGCGCAGTGGATGCGCGTTTGCTTCAGGTGCAAAAGGTCCAGAGTTTGAACCCCGCTGGAGCCGTTACGATTGTGCCCTTAGGCAAGGCATTTAAATTCCACATGGCCTCTTCTCTCGCCCTCGTGTCGATGGATTCCATCAGGAATGAGGTCTCGAGAGTGATTAATATAAGTTGAAAGAACTTGTTTCGCAATCGAGCTAAAAATAAATGTGTATAAACTATTGAGAATTATTGAAAAGAATGTAATTTTATTCTATAAAAATTGAGGGGAGGCAGTAAATGTCCGATGATTGTCGCAAAAAGTCGCCATAAACTTATACAATATATTATACAGTACCAAAGCCATATTAATCATTTGATGACTGTAGACAATAACAGCAGATAAGAGCAACATTTCAATCAATGTTATTCCTTTCAACATGAACAATGTTTTATCTCCCGATATCTGACATGAAGTTTGACTGTCCTTCGCATTTTATGTAACAACATTGAATAACACATTAACCCATTCAACACCAAGTAACTGACATGGACTGGTCCAGGATATTTAACCCATTCAACACCAAGTAACTGACATGGACTGGTCCAAGATATTTAACCCATTCAACACCAAGTAACTGACATGGACTGGTCCATTCAACACCAAGTAACTGACATGGACTGGTGCATTCAACACCAAGTAACTGACATGGACTGGTCCAGGATATTTAACCCATTCAACACCAAGTAACTGACATGGACTGGTCCAAGATATTTAACCCATTCAACACCAAGTAACTGACATGGACTGGTCCATTCAACACCAAGTAACTGACATGGACTGGTGCATTCAACACCAAGTAACTGACATGGACTGGTCCAGGATATTTAACCCATTCAACACCAAGTAACTGACATGGACTGGTCCAAGATATTTAACCCATTCAACACCAAGTAACTGACATGGACTGGTCCAGGATATTTAACCCATTTAACACCAAGTAACTGACATGGACTGGTGCATGATATTTAACCCATTCAACACCAAGTAACTGACATGGACTGGTCCAAGATATTTAACCCATTCAACACCAAGTAACTGACATGGACTGGTCCATTCAACACCAAGTAACTGACATGGACTGGTGCATTCAACACCAAGTAACTGACATGGACTGGTGCATCATATTTAACCCACTCAACACCAAGTAACTGACATGGACTGGTCCAAGATATTTAACCCATTCAACACCAAGTAACTGACATGGACTGGTCCAGGATATTAACCCATTCAACACCAAGTAACTGACATGGACTGGTGCATGATATTTAACCCATTCAACACCAAGTAACTGACATGGACTGGTGCATCATATTTAACCCATTCAACACCAAGTAACTGACATGGAGACTGGTGCATGATATTTAACCCATTCAACACCAAGTAACTGACATGGACTGGTGCATGATATTTAACCCATTCAACACCAAGTAACTGACATGGACTGGTGCATGATATTTAACCCATTCAACACCAAGTAACTGACATGGACTGGTGCATGATATTTAACCCATTCAACACCAAGTAACTGACATGGACTGGTGCATGATATTTAACCCATTCAACACCAAGTAACTGACATGGACTGGTGCATGATATTTAACCCATTCAACACCAAGTAACTGACATGGACTGGTGCATGATATTTAACCCATTCAACACCAAGTAACTGACATGGACTGGTGCATGATATTTAACCCATTCAACACCAAGTAACTGACATGGACTGGTGCATCATATTTAACCCATTCAACACCAAGTAACTGACATGGACTGGTGCATCATATTTAACCCATTCAACACCAAGTAACTGACATGGACTGGTGCATCATATTTAACCCATTCAACACCAAGTAACTGACATGGACTGGTGCATCATATTTAACCCATTCAACACCAAGTAACTGACATGGACTGGTGCATGATATTTAACCCATTCAACACCAAGTAACTGACATGGACTGGTGCATGATATTTAACCCATTCAACAAGTAACTGACATGGACTGGTGCATGATATTAACCCATTCAACACCAAGTAACTGACATGGACTGGTGCATGATAGTTAACCCATTCAACACCAAGTAACTGACATGGACTGGTGCATGATATTTAACCCATTCAACACCAAGTAACTGACATGGACTGGTGCATGATATTTAACCCATTCAACACCAAGTAACTGACATGGACTGGTGCATGATATTTAACCCATTCAACACCAAGTAACTGACATGGACTGGTGCATGATATTTAACCCATTCAACACCAAGTAACTGACATGGACTGGTGCATCATATTTAACCCATTCAACACCAAGTAACGGACATGGACTGGTGCATCATATTTAACCCATTCAACACCAAGTAACTGACATGGACTGGTGCAGGATATTTAACCCATTCAACACCAAGTAACTGACATGGACTGGTGCATCATATTTAACCCATTCAACACCAAGTAACTGACATGGACTGGTGCATCATATTTAACCCATTCAACACCAAGTAACTGACATGGATTGGTGCATCATATTTTTAGACCAATAATTATATTAAATAGAAAATTACAATTGGACCAGTTCATTTATCAAAATGGGTAATTTTGTCTAAAAATAGTAATATTACCGGCAAAAAGTGCAGATCCTCGTCACGAGCTGACTCATCTGGATCTACACTTTTTGTAGGCCTAATTAGATGTATATAGTGTTGAAAGGGTTAAGTAGTAAATTTCTGAGAGGTAAATATTCAGACATTTATTAAATAATGCTTATTTTGTGAACTCTTCAGCTTGGAGTTAGATACCTTACTTAGTCTACTACAGTTGTTACATTGTTGTTACGTGACTTTGTGTGGCAATCGGATAACCAGATAACCTCTGTTGTTTTTGGAGGAGGGTGTACCGTACAATATGGGAAAGACAGGATGTTGGTGGAGAAGATATTCAGCCCAGACAAATTTGGTAATGAAAAATAAAACAACCACATAGATTGAATGTATACAGGTGCATGTTGTTATTGATGTTGTTATTGTTGTTGTTATTGATGTTGTTATTGACGTTGTTATTGATGTTGTTATTGATGTTGTTATTGTTGTTGTTATTGATGTTGTTATTGACGTTGTTATTGATGTTGTTATTGATGTTGTTATTGATGTTGTTATTGACGTTGTTATTGATGTTGTTATTGATGTTGTTATTGTTGTTGTTATTGATGTTGTTATTGATGTTGTTATTGATGTTGTTATTGACGTTGTTATTGATGTTGTTATTGACGTTGTTATTGACGTTGTTATTGATGTTGTTATTGATGTTGTTATTGATGTTGTTATTGATGTTGTTATTGATGTTGTTGATGTTGTTATTGATGTTGTTGATGTTGTTATTGACGTTGTTGATGTTGTTATTGACGTTGTTATTGATGTTGTTATTGATGTTGTTGATGTTGTTATTGACGTTGTTATTGATGTTGTTATTGATGTTGTTATTGACGTTGTTATTGACGTTGTTGTTGACGTTGTTATTGATGTTGTTATTGACGTTGTTATTGATGTTGTTATTGACGTTGTTATTGACGTTGTTATTGATGTTGTTCTTACCTCTAATCTAACACATTCCGATTCTTCCTTTATTTTCTTTCTTTCTGTTTCATACTCTAGCATCTCCTGTACGGAAGGTAAGCATAAATGGTTAGTCAAAGGGAGAAATCCCTCACCAGTGCAATGATATAATTGCTGTGTCGTTTTCTTGATTCAGTTGCATTGGGTATGTTTGCTTATAATGCAGAATTGTTCTCAAATTGTCAACAGACTACAGACCTCTAAATAGGCTTAGAAAAAGTGTAGATCCAGATGAGCCATCTTATCAGGACCTGCATGTGTTGCCAGTAATATTACTATTTTTAGACAAAATTACCCATTTTGATAAATGTATCAATTTAATGAACTGGTCCAAATGTAATTTTCTATTAATTTATTGGTGTAAAGATATCATGCACCAGTTCATGTCAGTTAGTTGGTGTTGAATGCACCAGTCCATGTCAGTTAGTTGGTGTTGAATGCACCAGTCCATGTCAGTTAGTTGGTGTTGAATGCACCAGTCCATGTCGGTTAGTTGGTGTTGAATGCACAAGTTCATGTCAGTTAGTTGATGTTGAATGCACCAGTTCATGTCAGTTAGTTGGTGTTGAATGCACCAGTCCATGTCAGTTAGTTGGTGTTGAATGCACCAGTCCATGTCTGTTAGTTGGTGTTGAATGCACCAGTTCATGTCAGTTAGTTGGTGTTGAATGCACAAGTTCATGTCAGTTAGTTGGTGTTGAATGCACCAGTTCATGTCAGTTAGTTGATGTTGAATGCACCAGTTCATGTCAGTTAGTTGGTGTTGAATGCACCAGTTCATGTCAGTTAGTTGGTGTTGAATGCACAAGTTCATGTCAGTTAGTTGGTGTTGAATGCACCAGTTCATGTCAGTTAGTTGATGTTGAATGCACCAGTTCATGTCAGTTAGTTGGTGTTGAATGCACCAGTTCATGTCAGTTAGTTGGTGTTGAATGCACCAGTCCATGTCAGTTAGTTGGTGTTGAATGCACAAGTTCATGTCAGTTAGTTGGTGTTGAATGCACCAGTCCATGTCAGTTAGTTGGTGTTGAATGCACCAGTCCATGTCAGTTAGTTGGTGTTGAATGCACCAGTCCATGTCAGTTAGTTGGTGTTGAATGCACCAGTCCATGTCTGTTAGTTGGTGTTGAATGCACCAGTTCATGTCAGTTAGTTGGTGTTGAATGCACAAGTTCATGTCAGTTAGTTGGTGTTGAATGCACCAGTTCATGTCAGTTAGTTGATGTTGAATGCACCAGTTCATGTCAGTTAGTTGGTGTTGAATGCACCAGTTCATGTCAGTTAGTTGGTGTTGAATGCACCAGTCCATGTCAGTTAGTTGGTGTTGAATGCACAAGTTCATGTCAGTTAGTTGGTGTTGAATGCACCAGTCCATGTCAGTTAGTTGGTGTTGAATGCACCAGTCCATGTCAGTTAGTTGGTGTTGAATGCACCAGTCCATGTCAGTTAGTTGGTGTTGAATGCACCAGTCCATGTCAGTTAGTTGGTGTTGAATGCACCAGTCCATGTCTGTTAGTTGGTGTTGAATGCACCAGTCCATGTCAGTTAGTTGGTGTTGAATGCACCAGTCCATGTCAGTTAGTTGGTGTTGAATGCACCAGTCCATGTCAGTTAGTTGGTGTTGAATGCACCAGTTCATGTCAGTTAGTTGGTGTTGAATGCACCAGTCCATGTCAGTTAGTTGGTGTTGAATGCACCAGTCCATGTCAGTTAGTTGGTGTTGAATGCACCAGTCCATGTCAGTTAGTTGGTGTTGAATGCACCAGTCCATGTCAGTTATTGGTGTGAATGCACCAGTCCATGTCATATTGGTGTTGAATGCACCAGTCCATGTCAGTTAGTTGGTGTTGAATGCACCAGTCCATGTCTGTTAGTTGGTGTTGAATGCACCAGTTCATGTCAGTTAGTTGGTGTTGAATGCACCAGTCCATGTCAGTTAGTTGGTGTTGAATGCACCAGTCCATGTCAGTTAGTTGGTGTTGAATGCACCAGTCCATGTCAGTTAGTTGGTGTTGAATGCACCAGTCCATGTCAGTTAGTTGGTGTTGAATGCACCAGTCCATGTCAGTTAGTTGGTGTTGAATGCACCAGTCCATGTCAGTTAGTTGGTGTTGAATGCACCAGTCCATGTCAGTTAGTTGGTGTTGAATGCACCAGTCCATGTCAGTTAGTTGGGGTTAAACAAATGCTGTATCATGGGGAAATGAAACAATACCCTAAATGATGTCTGGCATATTGCCAAATTTAGAATACAATTTAAATGAAGCGTCTACCACCAGCAAGTAATACAATTCATATCAAACAATCGAACCAATTATAAATAGTATAGTATTTAATCGTATTAAAATTACATGACGGTTATAGAGTACAGAGAATACTACGCAAATTAAGAGGAAATGGGAAGTATTAAATTTAGTTTATTAAAACAGGAATCTGGGAAATGTGCGAACAACAAAATATTAGTACAACACTAAGTTAAACAATACAGAACTGTGATATACTGTATTGTTGTATAGCAATGTGATATACTGTAATGTTGTATAGTAATGTGATATACTGTAATGTTGTATAGTAATGTGATATACTGTAATGTTGTATAGTAATGTGATATACTGTAATGTTGTATAGCAATGTGATATACTGTATTGTTGTATAGCAATGTGATATACTGTATTGTTGTATAGAACTGTGATATACTGTATTGTTGTATAGTAATGTGATATACTGTATTGTTGTATAGTAATGTGATATACTGTAGTGTTGTATAGTACTGTGATATACTGTAATGTTGTATAGTAATGTGATATACTGTATTGTTGTATAGAACTGTGATATACTGTATTGTTGTATAGTAATGTGATATACTGTAGTGTTGTATAATAATGTGATATACTGTATTGTTGTATAGTAATGTGATATACTGTAATGTTGTATAGTAATGTGATATACTGTAATGTGATATACTGTATTGTTGTATAGTAATGTGATATACTGTATTGTTGTATAGAACTGTGATATACTGTATTGTTGTATAGTAATGTGATATACTGTAATGTTGTATAGTAATGTGATATACTGTATTGTTGTATAGTAATGTGATATACTGTATTGTTGTATAGTACTGTGATATACTGTATTGTTGTATAATACTGTGATATACTGTATTGTTGTATAGCATTGTGATATACTGTATTGTTGTATAGTATTGTGATATACTGTATTGTTGTATAGTAATGTGATATACTGTATTGATTTTATCTTGTATGTATTCTACCAGCTTGGGAACAGGCGTCAATATATTTTGCCTGGTCAGTAAAATAAATATATTTTAACACCGAGACTATTAATTGGGCCGTATTGAGTTTCTGATCATATCAACGCCTGGGGAAACTGGACGGATTGTCCGTGTAATAATTGACTAGGATTAATCCTATTAATAGGCCTATTAGCACGTGACTTAATTAATGACGTACTTGAATCGAAAGCGAGGCACTGCAATGTTGATCAAACTTTATAATTGGCCGCCATTGTTCAACGGAATGATAAATAGTTCTAAAAAGTACAATGTGCGTTTGATTTGACATATTTACTCAATATTTAAGTTGTCCTTAGTTCAATTACGCCGAATCGACCCACTACCATCTAAACGTAATATTTAAAATCCGCCATCTCGTCGATATAACACAGAAACGGGACATTATATGTTTGCAATGTAAATGAGTCAATGGGAGCATTTGTGTATATTCGGAAATGATCGTGTATAATCGTGCCTGTTCGGTGATTTACGATAGAATTCCGTTTCTATATTTAGCGATATTATCTTGTAGAGAAGAGTTGTCGTTCTTCAAATCTACACCCTCGCTTAAGTAGATGGCGCTACGATCGGAAATCCAGTTTCCCCAGGCTGTCATTTTGCCAGAAGTTAAAAAGTGAAAAATCGACAGACTGGCACCCAGGCTAGTATTCTACACTAATACATGCATGTTGTGTGTTTTAGGCTATAAAGCATAGGGAATAACTAAGTAGAAAGAATGCGAGGGATTTGTATGAATTAGCCTTGTGACGTATATCTCTAGCAAGTTGAAAGAATGCGAGGGATTTGTAAGAATTAGCCTTGTGGCATATATCTCTAGCAAGTAGAAAGAATGCGAGGGATTTGTATGAATTAGCCCTGTGACGTATATCTCTAGCAAGTAGAAAGAATGCGAGGGATTTGTATGAATTAGCCCTGTGACGTATATCTCTAGCAAGTAGAAAGAATGCGAGGGATTTGTATGAATTAGCATTGTGGCGTATATCTCTAGCAAGTGACAATACACCCATGTCATCAATATTAATATTCACACAAAACTCTGAACTTTATCCACATTAAAGCACTGTAATAACATTAACACAGAAAGCACAGCAGTTCAATAAAACGTTTAAAGCGACATTACATAGCAAAGAGCAAACAAATGCATTTTTATATACATAGCAATGCGAATATATACAACTCTTCGGAAATAATTCCAATGCTAACCTTCAATCAATAAACAGTGATTAAGACCTACAAACTCTCAAAAGTGAAAGTAGGATTTCATATATTGGTCAGCCACGCTCCTGAATTGACGTTTGGAGTCTACACTAAACATGTGATACCGTCGAGATAATTTAAATCAGATTAGCGTAAAAATTAAATCTGCATTGGCACAAATGTTAGATATAACGGTAAATCTGTACAATAAATCTTGTTATTCGGGGTACACGCGTTGTATTGTGCATGGATGTTGACTGTATTTACATTATTTGTTATATCAACAAACTACATAGTCAACGTTTGTTTATTAGTTAAAATACTAAGATACTGTAGCAAATATTTGAAAACAATTTGTTTTTCTCACCGATGTAGTGTCGCTTTAACATGTTTAAAACACTAAATCTGTCAAACGACATATAAAAGGACAGAATAGATATTGGTTAAAACTACACGAGATGCTAGTGTTACAATATCTAAAATACTTACATCATCCATGTCTAAACAGGAGCTGCTAGAAATAGGAAATTAATGAAACTTGAAATTATGGCGTAAAATTACGATGGTGCATGGTACTATGGTTTGCTGTTAAAGCGATGGTACTATGGTTTACCGTTAAAGTGATGGTACATGGTACTATGGTTTACCGTTAAAGTGATGGTGCATGGTACTATGGTTTGCCATTAAAGTGATGGTACATGGTACTAAGGTTTGCCGTTAAAGCGATGGTACATGGTACTATGGTTTACCGTTAAAGCGATGGTACATGGTACTATGGTTTACCGTTAAAGTGATGGTGCATGGTACTATGGTTTGCCATTAAAGTGATGGTGCATGGTACTATGGTTTGCCATTAAAGCGATGGTGCATGGTACTATGGTTTGCCATTAAAGTGATGGTGCATGGTACTATGCTTTGCCATTAAAGTGATGGTGCATGGTACTATGGTTTACCATTAAAGTGATGGTGCATGGTACTATGGATTGCCGTTAAAGCGATGGTGTATAGTACTATGGTTTACCGTTAAAGCGATGGTGCATGGTCAAATATAACTATAATATTATACTTACTTGACATCAAGTTGCTACCCAAAGCAGTACATGTCAATCATGCCTGTTCACACACAAGCTAATCATGAAAACACGATATAGTCATGTAAACACGATATAGTCATGTAAACACGATATAGTCATGTAAACACGATATAGTCATGTAAACACGATATAGTCATGTAAACACGTGTAGCAACAATTTGGGACGAAAAGTGAACAAAATTTGAAGGTACAGAAAAAACATGTTTTGTAAATCAAAATAGACATTGTACATTGGTAGCCAGATATAGACATTCATAGACATTGTACATTGGTAGCCAGATATAGACATTCATAGACATTGTACATTGGTAGCCAGATATAGGCATTCATAGACATTGTACATTGGTAGCCAGATATAGACATTCATAGACATTGTACATTGGTAGCCAGATATAGGCATTCATAGACATTGTACATTGGTAGCCAGATATAGACATTCATAGACATTGTACATTGGTAGCCAGATATAGGCATTCATAGACATTGTACATTGGTAGCCAGATATAGACATTCATAGACATTGTACATTGGTAGCCTGATATAGGCATTCATAGACATTGTACATTGGTAGCCTGATATAGGCATTCATAGACATTGTACATTGGTAGCCAGATATAGGCATTCATAGACATTGTACATTGGTAGCCAGATATAGACATTCATAGACATTGTACATTGGTAGCCAGATATAGACATTCATAGACATTGTACATTGGTAGCCAGATATAGGCATTCATAGACATTGTACATTGGTAGCCAGATATAGGCATTCATAGACATTGTACATTGGTAGCCAGATATAGACATTCATAGACATTGTACATTGGTAGCCAGATATAGACATTGTACATTGGTAGCCAGATATAGGCATTCATAGACATTGTACATTGGTAGCCAGATATAGACATTCATAGACATTGTACATTGGTAGCCAGATATAGGCATTCATAGACATTGTACATTGGTAGCCAGATATAGGCATTCATAGACATTGTACATTGGTAGCCAGATATAGGCATTCATAGACATTGTACATTGGTAGCCAGATATAGACATTCATAGACATTGTACATTGGTAGCCAGATATAGGTATTCATAGACATTGTACATTGGTAGCCAGATATTGATATTTATAGAACAAAGCTTCTAAGAACAGTGTTTCAGATCATTTACATTTGAATTTGTTAAAACTGTTATTATTAAATGTCTGTCCAACCTACAAGTGGGAACCTCAATGATGGTTTTCTGATTGCTTTAAACTCTGTATAATATTTCACCGTTGTACGCTTAAATTCACATATTTCATTGACTAGTTAAAGTTCCAGGATTACCAGTTCATTACAAGATGCTGAAAACTTTGCAATAAAGTTGATACAGTTATGTTGCCCATGTGATATGTGTACATTGTGTATATCAAACTCACCTTCAATTTCTTTTCCATTGACTCCCGATACTTATCAAACTGTTTTTGTAAGTTTGCAAATCTACAACTAAAAAGAAAGCATTATTGGAAAGAGCTAAGACAATAAAAAGAAACGTATATTCCTGGCCCTCGACCCGTTTATCATCCAGATATGTGATGAAACTACTAGGTCGACTTATGCGTGAGAAACAAGCAACTCATATTTTATTTGTTGGAACTTTATTTATGTCCGGTTGTTTGTTTTATTTGATTTAATAAAACAATTTGCTTAGACAAGTATTTACATTATGAACAATGAGAGACATCGGTAACTTTCTATTACCTCCCTTGGCAGATAAATTCGGATTTATTTCAAAATTGTTTTTTAAGTTGGAATCCTTTGTTTTTACTGTTATTCCCTAACCAGATGTTGCGGTATGATAATTGTGATTTTATCAAAATCGTGTTAATTAACTGATAACATTCTTTTACAAATAAGTACCCATTGCATATACTGTAGGAGATCTGTCGAGATATAGTAATTTAATAATCACAAGAAGCGATAGTAGAATAAAATTGCTAATATCAAGCTCTGAAATTCTTACAATGAACTAATATAAAGCTCTGAAATTCTTACAATGAACTAATATCAAGCTCTGAAATTCTTACAATGAACTAATATCAAGCTCTGAAATTCTTACAATGAACAAATATCAAGCTCTGAAATACTTATTTTTAGCTAATATAGTAAGACGTAAATGCAGGAAAAACAGTGCTATGTTGCCACGGTGCCCTGCCTCTACATGTAACTGAACATCTTGCTATTAACTTGATCCAATAGTTAACTTGCTTATTACAGCCTCTACATGTAACTGAACATCTTGCTATTAACTTGATCCAATAGTTAACTTGCTTATTACAGGCTCTACGTGTAACTGAACAGCTTGCTATTAACTTGATCCAATAGTTAACTTGCTTATTACAGCCTCTACATGTAACTGAACATCTTGCTATTAACTTGATCCAATAGTTAACTTGCTTATTACAGGCTCTACGTGTAACTGAACAGCTTGCTATTAACTTGATCCAATAGTTAACTTGCTTATTACAGCCTCTACATGTAACTGAACATCTTGCTATTAACTTGATCCAATAGTTAACTTGCTTATTACAGGCTCTACGTGTAACTGAACAGCTTGCTATTAACTTGATCCAATAGTTAACTTGCTTATTACAGCCTCTACATGTAACTGAACATCTTGCTATTAACTTGATCCAATAGTTAACTTGCTTATTACAGGCTCTACGTGTAACTGAACAGCTTGCTATTAACTTGATCCAATAGTTAACTTGCTTATTACAGGCTCTACGTGTAACTGAACAGCTTGCTATTAACTTGATCCAATAGTTAACTTGCTTATTACAGCCTCTACATGTAACTGAACAGCTTGCTATTAACTTGGCCCAATAGTTAACTTGCTTATTACAGCCTCTATGTGTAACTGAACAACTTGCTATTAACTTGGCCCAATAGTTAACTTGCTTATTACAGCCTCTACTTGTAACTGAACAACTTGCTATTAACTTGATCCAATAGTTAACTTGCTTATTACAGCCTCTACATGTAACTGAACAGCTTGCTATTAACTTGATCCAATAGTTAACTTGCTTATTACAGCCTCTATGTGTAACTGAACATCTTGCTATTAACTTGGCCCAATAGTTAACTTACTTATTACAGCCTCTACGTGTAACTGAACAACTTGCTATTAACTTGGCCCAATAGTTAACTTGTTTATTACAGCCTCTACGTGTAACTGAACATCTTGCTATTAACTTGATCCAATAGTTAACTTGCTTATTACAGCCTCTACATGTAACTGAACATCTTGCTATTAACTTGGCCCAATAGTTAACTTGCTTATTACAGCAAGCTAGCCTAGTGTGAAGTATCAAATACACACACTGTTTACTGACTGAACAACTTCATGGCAACTTGCATACCAAACAGTGAGGGCACCGATGCTAATGCAGATGAGGACACCGATGCTAATGCAGATGAGGACACCGATGCAAATGCAGATGAGGACACAGATGCTAATGCAGATGAGGACACTGATGCTAATGCAGATGAGGACACCGATGATAATGCAGATGAGGACACCGATGCTAATGCAGATGAGGACACAGATGCTAATGCAGATGAGGAAACAGATGCTAATGCAGATGAGGACACTGATGCTAATGCAGATGAGGACACCAATGCTAATGCAGATGAGGACACTGATGCTAATTCAGATGAGGACACCGATGCTAATGCAGATGAGGACACCGATGCTAATGCAGATGAGGACACTGATGCTAATGCAGATGAGGACATCGATGCTAATGCAGATGAGGACACCGATGCTAATGCAGATGCCCGGGTGATGAGAATAGCTCTCCTTGTTCTCAAAATAGATGCCCTTCAATTCTAAAAATTCTGCAACCAAGTTCATGCAACATTCAAAAATATATACATGTAATATTTAGTTATGCTATTATCTTTATCTTTCAATTTTATTTTTGGAAATATAGTCTATATATAAACCTGTCTTAAGCAGCCAGCCAAGGGACTCACAGAAAGTGGCTGCTTAATACAGGTGGCTGCTTAACAGTAATACAGGTGGCTGCTTAACAGAGGTAAACTATATAACAAAGTAACAT
Source organism: Archivesica marissinica (assembly GCA_014843695.1). Taxonomy (NCBI): domain Eukaryota; kingdom Metazoa; phylum Mollusca; class Bivalvia; order Venerida; family Vesicomyidae; genus Archivesica; species Archivesica marissinica. The sequence continues at coordinate 63,009,874 of CM026403.1, read as the reverse complement.
ATTGGAAATCTGAAAACTGGCTGCTTAATGCAGGTTGGCTGCTTAATAGAGGTGACCATTAACATAGGTTTGACTGTAAACAAAATTCAGTTTGTGTTCAGCTATATATCGACGGTGGGCAGTTTACCTAACAACACCTTTCCTGGGCAGGCTCCAGTGGTTAACCAGTACTTACCAGCCAACCTCTGTAAAACAAAATTCAGCAATAATTTGAGACGTCTAGAAGTAAGTGAATACCTGTCTAGTTGCTCCGCCAATCTAATTTCGGCAGATTCTTTTAATCTATATGCCCTCCACATCCGCCTCTTGAACTGAAAGAAGAACATGTGATGCATATAACACACCTAGGACTTGTCTTCACATCTTGAGTTTTACGTTTATTTATCATCGCTACCGGTTGCCCATATGAGCAACGCCTCCTGAAGAGATTAGTCATTTTAGATTTTGGAGGAGAGAGAAGATGCAACGTGGAATATAAATGCCTTGCCTAAGGGCACAATCGCAACGGCTCCAGCGGTGCTCGAACTCCGGATCTTTGGCACATGAAGCGAATGCGCATCCACTGCGCTATCACGATTTCCAAACTAATAACGGGTGCATTATATAGAATTATAAATATTAATTACAACGTCTGCTAGACGACAACGGCATTTAAGAGCAACTTTTCAATCACTTTTATTTCTTTCAATAACATGAACAATGTTATAACCCAATATATTAAATGAATGTTAATTGTCCGTCACATCTTATGTAATCACATTGAATAACACAGTAAGTAGTAAATTTTCGAGTGATAAATATTCAGATATTTATTATAATGATTATTTTGCTAACAGTTTGGATTTAGATACCATATTTAGTCTGCCACAGTTACGTGCCTTTGTGTGGCATTCGAATAGTGTGAGGGGGAGGTAGGGGGGGTGTATGAAAAATAAAGCAGCCACAAAAACTGAATATTTCAGAAGCATGATGTTACCTTTGTTATAGAGGGATCCAGAACATTTTTTATGGGGGAACTGGACGTGTCCGTTTTGTTTTGTTCTCCTGAAAATAGAAAACGTTGCATTATTAGTATATATTGGTTCGTAGTGGACGCTTGATATAACCTCACCCTTATCCTCCCGTCCAAAACATTGATTCGTCTGTCTGACTAATTCACTTCTCCCCAATGCAACCCAGGTTTGATCCCTCAGACCGGGAAGTATGTGAGATGGGACAGTGGTCGCCAGATCGGACAGGTGGGTTTTCTCTGGGTACTCCGGTTTCCTCCAACACGAATGGCCACATATACGCTTTCATCCACACCAACTAGAGTTATTAATATAAGTTGTTAAAGCTTGTTTCGCAAATAAAAAAAGCAACATTGATTCAACACATTTGTAGTCTGTGACATCATCACAATGATACCATGTGTTACCACGTTTATTGGACCATATACCAAGGACATTTAATGAATCTGAGAGTTAATAACTTTAGAGGAGATGTTGTTTATATGGGGAGACCAGTTTAAATCTTTAATAATTCTAACACTTAGTTGTCTTTAGTACCATGTTGTGGAGTGTGTAAGGGAAAATGAGTGGTTTAATTTTGCGAGTAATTCTCAGCACCTCGCACCGTCACACGTATCTGGATTTAACTCCCTGGACCAGACTTGTTCCCACTTTCCTAGAGCATTTAGGTCATTATGCAGGATTTGTGTATCGGAAGAGGATCTTACAGTGAGATACACTATGGTGTCATCTGCAAACAGTCTTGCTTTACTTTTGATTGAGTTTGGCAGGTCATTAATATAGGCTAGGAAGAGGCAAGGTCCTAAAACAGATTCTAGATATATACATTATACGAAATACTACTAAATGCAACTAGAACATACAGTCCAACCTGTGTTAAGCAGCCAGCCAAGAAAATCACAGAAAGTGGCTGCTTAGCACGGTTGCTGCTTAATCGAGGTTAAATGTATAGCAAAACAGTATATTGGGAATCTGGAAACTGGCTGCTTAATGCAGGTTGGCTGCTTAATAGAGGTGACCACTAACACAGGTTTGACTGTAGATAATAATGTACACTTACACACATTTGTCTTGCTTTGTATTATGATACAACTGTGTCAACAGTATATGTGTTGCTAATAATATACCGTCTCTGTGGCCTAGTGGTTAAGGCGGAGCGGGAGGTTCAAATCTCGTCATGGGTTCGTTCTGATATGGTCGGTTGGTGAGCCGCCAGCTAGTTAAATAATGGTTACCGATTACCTACCAGCCTGGCGCCTGGCCTACGAGGATAGGATTCGGGAAGTATTGAAAAAAAAAAAAAAGAGGTGTCAGTAATAGTTTGCCCTTTAAGTGACACTATAATAAACAAACACTTTACTTTTATAATAAGGGGCATCCATGGCCGAGTAGTTACGGTTGTTGACTTCAAACCAATTGCCCCTCAACGCTGCTGGTTCAAATCCAGCTTTAACTTGTACATAACATTTTGTAAAGAATACCACTTTTGGAAAACGATCTCCAAACCGAAAGTGAAAGTACAACTTACCTTTTCTCTTTAACCTATTGTATAGGCATTTGCACATGGCAGTCAGGCCAATCATGCCAATAAGTCCAATGATGCTGCAATGAGAGAGGAAAACATTGCAAGTCTATGGCAAATATTCATTAGACAATAGATAAGCATGTACTACTTTTACTACTATTAATGTTAAATAAACATAGCTGCACCCATCTTCAGTAATAAATGGCTATGTTTGTTTGTTTTTGGGGTTTCGAGTCGCTCATATAGAATGCCCCACAATATTTATCTAGACAAATTATATCGATATTATTACAGGCTCATAAATGTTGACCAGTTTCTAAGCTAAACTTTATACAAATTTATTTCAGCTCGAATGCGAAGCAAGTTCTCACAACTTATATTAATCACTCTCTAGACCGTATTCCTGATAGAATCCATCGCCACGAGGGAGAGAGAGAGAGGCAACGTGGAATTTAAATGCCTTGCCGATGTACACGTTTTAAACTGCACATCTCGTTATGTCTGCCTGGCGGATCTTGATGACATTGAAGTTGAAGGGCACAATCATAACGGCTCCAGCAGGGCTCGAACACCGGTCCTTTCGCACCTGAACTATTTCTAATTGACTAAAAGTATCACAAGGAAATATTACACCATCTTAAACTCTGAAATTATAACACAGTTCAGAAAAGAAACATTGTCAGACAAATTAGTAAAATCTAGGATACCTCGCGAATATTTCTTCGCTGTGCTGAATGTCGAATTTGGGCACATTCTGGGCAGAAGTGGGGCTCGTGGCCCATGACCCATTACTCAGTATGATGAGTAATGACAATAGTAATGTCATTTGGAAAATCGTCCCTTTCATGTTCGTTTTATAGCTGAATTGATTCTTTTAATCAGTTGCGTACTCTGTATGTGTATCGATTTTACGTTATGTTTAGCTGCGACTAACTGTGTTGCTAAGTAATGAGCCTGACTGAACACCGGAAAGAGGCTCTTTGTTGCGGAAAGAGCCTATTACATCGTTATTTTATAACGTAAAACAATTGCTATTATGTTATTGTTTTATGTGAATAATGATAAAGTACGTTAATTCTGGAATTATTTTGTCAATCGGTAATAAAATAATGTGTGCTTAGCATAATTTCTCATAGTTTACATTCTGGCAACAGCGCTCTTTCAGGGGAAAGAGGATCTTTCATGTGCTTAGGAATCGGAGCATGCGCAGAAGTGCAATACATGGAAAAGACTGGTAAAGAAAACAGTACACATGTTCTGGAAAGAGGAACTTGAAACAGCTGCTAAAGAGAAACCCACACTCCAGCTAATTCACCAGGAAATACCATCATGGGAACATGTTGAAATGAACCCATATGCTGTTGACAGAGCAAGACTTCAAGCCAGAATCCTAACAGAAACATTCACACTGCAGAAACATAGAGCCAAATTCTACAAAGAAAGCCCAAACTGCCTACTTGAGCCTGAAGATTCTGCACAGATGCTACTCAGATGCCCAGCCCTACAACTAACAAGATGCTCGGCACTTCTACCAGTCTACCAGAGAATACAAGACATAGGGAACCAACCCCCCAGATCGGAAAATGAACACTTAGAAATTCTACTAGGATTTTCAAGAGATGCTGGAATATATAAACTGGCCAGCAATGCTTGCTATGCAATTACGCATCTACGCCAATCACTCTATTCAAGTCTAGTCTATCAAATTGCTAATGTGTGCATTGTCTACTTCATATTTATATATATATATTATTTTGTGTTTTTCTATACAAATGGTTACTGTTACAAGCTTACAAGTTTATAAGTTTTTATTGTCAGAATATACAACATATTCCTATGTGCTCTTATGAGAGGTGCCTATAAGAGGCAGATTATACAAAGTCAAGTCAAGTCAAGCACATCTTAGGCTGTCGGACACTAAATAACGAAAACAAGTTGTTCGACCTCTGATTGCCATACTGGTCAGGCACAAAAATATACTATGGCACAAATGAAGCTAGCACTATAACAGACATACATAATCGCACGGTGTGTTCATTGACAGCTACCCTCTATTCTTGATAAATACATAATGATAAGTTGATTATGGGCGGAAGGGCACATCTTAGGCTGTCGGACACTAAATAGCGAAAACAAGTTGTTAGACCCCGGTAAAATGTTTTATACTGTACCGTAATATTGCGTTTGGTGGTTTTATTCCGCTATCAATTAGTGTCAGTGAATGTTAATCTAGCTCGTATGAACGTTTTCTGAGCTACATGTAGATATCTCTACATTAGCTCTTTCCGGGCCCTGCTCTATTGGAAGAGATCGATATTCATAGCATTGCTTTGTGAATATTGTACACATTTATAGCATTATACCAACAACATTATCACGCTTGATTTACACAGTTTCACAATTTATAATTGTGTGCACTATAGTTATAGCACACAGAAAACAATACCAAAATAGCATGCACACAATATAATGCGACCAGTTGTTGGTACCAGCATAAATACACAGTCACGTTGATCCCAGAATCAACAACCAACCACAGTATCCGGTGTGATCAACTACCTGCATAATGTCATTATTTTCATAGTAATACTCATTAAGCCAATGTCATTGTGTATATATTGCTTGGAAACTAATGTACGTTCTGCTTGGTAATTTTAAGTAGTAGAACTTTATAGTTAAGTTGCATAAATTACGGGTGTTGACAGTTAGCTGATTAATCTTAAGAAAATAATTTTCCATATTTGCATAAATGAAAGCGTTTTCTAGTAGCTTTCCAAAAATAAAAGTTTTGGAAAGTTAGCTCATAAGTGGACGTTTTTGTGGTTATTAATAACGATGTAATGCAAAACAGCTAAACACTCAAATTAAATCCGAAAAAAATGTATCACTTATTCGGTGTGATTCCGCTGGTTGCCGTGAGCGGCTTCTCCAGGAAATAGTCCAGTTTACTCCACAACAGCCAATGTGGTAATATTTGTCACAGATGTGAGGCGGCGTCCTCGATATGTAAGTAGCCCTCCTTTTGTTTTACCGATCAGTTTTGACCTAGGAGTAGACTAGGTGCAGTGTGTGATCTTCTTTCTGTACATTCGTTGCGTGCAGTACTGTCCGCCAAGTAGGTAGATATTGACGAGGCAGCACTCTTGGTCAGCAACATAAGTAAACTTAGGAGAGGCACTGTTCAACACCCCACATTTGTACACAAACACCTGGTAGTGGCTTATACATAGTTCCCACGGCAGTCAAAAACACTGATAAGGCCTTATCTTGGCAGCCATTTTGACTGGCAAGTTTTATTAACAACTATTTCATGATTTTACTAGTAATTCTTTAATTGCAATAACTTTATTAATTTTGGTTTCTTAATATAAAATTTGGTATGAATTTAAAGGTATTAAGATGTACTTTTTAAATATTAATTTATTTTTTGACAATGATGTATGGATTATAAATTATAAGAACTTAACTTGCACCTATTTTTGAAAGTCTATTTTCACAGTTGATATATTAATATGCAGGTAAATTATTATGTATTCGTCATTGATACGAAATTTGTGAAATGATACAAAAAATATGTCCATTGAGAGCTTTCCAATAATGTATGAACCACGGTGATGGGATGAAAAATAAATATTTTATCAAGAAAACAAAAGTACGCTACTATATATTATATATAATATCTGATCAACTTTGCCATTCAAAATGGCAGCCACAGTAGGAATGATGACGTCACACGGGAACTATGTATTGGCTATCCACATCATGTTAGCATCACACTGAGTATCGTGGACGACATGATGGAGTTGTTTAAGGTGTCACTGATCACCGTGGATGTTTGCAGACTGTGCATTGGTCCCGAGCTACTGCCATGTGACGGTGGTCGCGGGCGTGACGTCATCGATGGGGTGTCGGGCGTGGAATTCAATCCTATTGCATTGGTGATTAGTTGGACGTTGGGTGCTGTACTAAAGCCCAGCTGGTATCCTTACACTTACGCTGTTTGGTGCTGATGTCGAGACACACAAACTCCTCGGTGACATCTCCGTCTGTCTTGACTAGTGTACAGAAGCTGCACATTTGTCTCACTCTGTGACATTTGGTGACCAACCTGGGTCCGCTGGCCCGGATAGCTTAGTCGGTAGAGCGTTGATCCTGTAAGCGAAATGTTCTGGGTTCGAGCTCTGGGTTGGCTGCACACTTTTCTCACCCTGTGACAATAGTACCTTATGTAATACTATTATTGTATGTCGTTGTTGTTGTTGTATTTATTTATATTGACACTGCTTAGCACATATGAGTTCACTCACAGGCATCCGGAGCATACACTGGATCCCCTGGATTCCCGGGACCATGTTAGAACCCAAAATACAACTTTTCAGAAATGTCTGTTTTTGTCTAGAACTGATATTTGATTGATATTACAATGTATTGTGGGTTGTAACATGTTCCTGGGAACCCAGGGGGGGGGGGGTCCAGGTTATGTACCGGATGCCTGTGAGTTCACTATATGTATGCATATACAATTCGTCACAGATAGAGATAGTAAAGACTAATCTAACGTCTTGGCCAGTTGTACACATCAATATATTGTTTTGTCATGCATAATCACATATTTTCAAATTCCTCTGTCCCTTTCTCTATTTTGTGTCAGCTAATGATGTATATACGCAAATAAGCGGAAGTGTATACGAGGTAGTTCTAATAACTAATATAGTTCATTGTTCTTTTTGGAAAAAATGCATTTCATGACAGGCAGTGTATAGTGTTTTGAGAAACTATGTGACCTGAAAGATTGGAAATATAAATGAACAGACTGTATGTTTTTACGTTTTACTATATATTTAATAGGCAATTTTTTTTTATTTGTTGTTTTACAACCAACAGTGTCCACTGGTACACGGGTTAGCTTCGGAGACCGGATATCAGCTTTTAATGTATACCGTGTACTGGTTCCGTTATGTGATTTACAAAGGAGAAGTACCAGCGCGTTTTGACACGAAACGCCAGTTTTATTTACTTAGGAAGATTTTGCAATGGTAAATCCTTCTTGTTGGAATCAATGTCCGTGTTTACACACATGCGTTGATGTACTAAATTAGCCTGAATAATCTACACTTGACTGGTTAACTGTTGTTGGTCGGTTTGTTATGTTATAATGTTGACGGCTGTCTGACACTTCAACCCCAGGACACATCGACCCCAACATCCTAATACAATTCGACCCCAAATACATCTCGACCCACACAATATGTACTATTTCTCAGCTTTCATACAGTTTGTTTATTAGGGTGTGGTTTCTTATGGCACTTCATGACACATAAAGTATTTGTTATTGACACTGATTGATTCTAGGAGAACGCACTAGCTCCATATTTTTTCCCCAATCTGTTATGTTGTATGTATGTTCCATTAATGTCAAACCCCTTGCGGGGACCTAAACATGTTTTCATGGGAAGGCTTAACGGACCTAAGTGGTTAACCAGTACTAAGCAATGTGTGTGAGGTGCCTTGCTCAATGACACTACATACGTGGCCTGACCGAGTATCAAACTCGGGACCATTAGATTCCAAATCCGATGCTCGACCACGACGCCACTATTATTTCAAGGTCTTATCTTTGAAGCTCATTTTTTTCGCATAGCACTTTCAACTCTGATCCGATGGCAGGATTTCTGACCAAGATTTTGAAGCTTTCCAGACATGAACGGTTATAAATTTGTGCATTGGTGTTAACAGAAATTTAAGAATAATCATAAATAGATATAAACATTTGAAATCGACAGGTGTGATTCTCCCACCGTTTCTGTGCAATCACTGGGCATCTTCACAAAAGCCCAATGAATTATTTGTTAGTACATTTCATGCATATGAACAATTGGATAATGGACGAAATTTTATTAGGTTCACCGTAATTGGAGATAAATCTTCAAAACAATTATGTCTAATGATTTCTATTTTTGGCTTTTCGTAATAACCGAAATATCCAAAATGGACGCAATGGAATGGTGAAACTCTCCCATCGAACTTAAACGTTGATTTCTTGTATAATATTGTGCCAAGAGACATTAATAGACTGTGCATAATTCAAGTAACGGTATGTGTGTTCATTTTGTGAACAATTTTAATTTATAAAAACGACTTTTTTTAAATATAGAATATGCTACACGTAATTGAGGTTTACCATTTAGACTTTAGAGAAATGCCTTTATAGTAAAATGTCACATATTCAAGTCTAAATATTTGGACTAGGCATACGTTAGCATTCGCAACTAGAGCCATTTGTGATAAAAAGAAAATTCCAATTTGCGAAAATACAAAAATCCACCGAAAATGAAAGCAGGGATATACTTTTGCAAAATAGAGTTAAAATGCACAGTACAACCATTAAATACAACATATGAATAGAAGGAGTGCTTTATAATGGGCCAGTGTATCTTACTAGACAAAATTTTGTTTGAAAATCGTAAACAAATTTTTTAGGGAGAAGTGGGGCCCCCAGAGGGCGAAGTCAGGGTCCCTAGGGCGACAATTTCGCCCACATCGCCCTCTAAACTGATCCCTGTGAAAGTAAATAAATTGTCAGTCATAGTTTTTGATGTATAATGTGTGAATAATAATCTTTTGACACATGATGGGCTAATTTGCAATATTAAACTGGCAGTTTAATCATACCGATGATTGTGTTATCAACTCGGCAATTAATGTTTAAATTTAAACTTTATTTATTATACAACGATTGCGTAGCAAGTTCTAGCAACTTATATTAAACACTCCCATTGGCGCGGATGAAAGCGTATATGTGGTCATTTGTGTGTGATGAAAGAGTACCCGGAGAAAACCCACCTGTCCGATCTGGCAACCACTGTACCATCTCACATACTTCCCGGTCCGAGGATCAAACCCGGGTTGCATTGGTGAGAAGCAAGCGCGCTAACCACTGCGCTAATCGGACAGCAATTAAAGTGTGGTGAATTATGTTTGTTCGTGTCCATGATTGCCAGGGGATAATTAACTGAAAATGCATCGACGGCTGTTTGAAGATCATATGAATTAAAAATTCCAACACTCTGTTCTGGCTGCAATCTTTCTAATAGTACCAGCTCAAAGTCAACAAGACAACAACCGACCTCTGACATCAAAATTTAAAGTACAGTCTGATTAGACCAATATATTTAAGTGATAGATTTTCCAACAACCCCTCACTATATATCGCTAAGATGTCAACATTTACACAAACAAAATAGAAACATTTTCAAACTCCTGCAACCTCTCCATTTTACGCACTGCTTCAATGGCTCAAACTTTTTTCGCCCCAGTGTGTCTATGTGCATATTTTAGTTACTAGGCGATGGTGATCACTTGCTAATGCGTTCATGCACAGACAATAAAAATACAGCATGTTATAAAAAAATTAATATAAAACAAACGAAGTCATTAGTATATCAATTTTATTTCATATTTTGGTTAGTAGTACTAGTGATTTACCGAGTATGAACACATTCTATTATTGTAAACTGTTTTTACAAAACTGTAGAGAACGTCTTTAAAGCGACACTACATCGGTAAAAACGCAAATATCTGCAGAATGTAATTTCCTATCATATGGTATAATGTTTTTCCAAATATTTGCCTCAAATACTGAGTATTTCAACTAATAAACAAAACGTCGTATACGCGGTTTGTTGACATAACAAAATAATGTAAACATACATGCATAATATAACTAGTGTATCCTGAATAACACGATTTATGGTACAGATTTACCGTTATATCTTACATTTGTGCCTATATATTTGTAGACTATTCTTAGTTAAATTATCTCTAAATGGCATAATCTCGCGTTTAGTACTGACTCCGATGACAAAACAAACGTCAATTCAGGAGCATTGATGACCGTTATATGAAATCATACTTTCAATCCACAAAAACACTGTTTATTGATTCAATGTCAGTGTTCGGATGTATTCGAAAGAATTTGTAGTAGCAATGAACTTATACGTGAAAAAAATGCATTTTATTTGCTTTTTGCGATGTAATGTCGCTTTAAGACTTTGTTAAATAAACTTATATATTTCAAGTTTTATTACAGATGGTATATTGACCACACTTTTTCGGTTGGCCTAAAGTGGAGAATTGGTTACTTTAACATTTACATTATCAATCAAACATACCTGTATTAAACCCACCACAATATGATTGATATTTGAACAATTGTCGTTAATGTGAGGGACTTAGTTGGCTTTGGTTTTACGACGTTAATGTGAGGGACTTAGTTGGCATTGGTTTTACAACGTTAATGTGAGGGTCTTAGTTGGCTTTGGTTTTATGACGTTAATGTGAGGGTCTTAGTTGGCTTTGGTTTTACAACGTTAATGTGAGGGTCTTAGTTGGCTTTGGTTTTACGACGTTAATGTGAGGGACTTAGTTGGCTTTGGTTTTACGACGTTAATGTCAGGGACTTAGTTGGCTTTGGTTTTATGACGTTAATATGAGGGACTTAGTTGGCTTTGGTTTTACGACGTTAATGTGAGGGACTTAGTTGACTTTGGTTTTATGACGTTAATATGAGGGACTTAGTTGGCTTTGGTTTTACGACGTTAATGTGAGGGACTTAGTTGGCTTTGGTTTTACGACGTTAATGTCAGGACTTAGTTGGCTTTGGTTTTATGACGTTAATGTCAGGGACTTAGTTGGCTTTGGTTTTACGACGTTAATGTGAGGGACTTAGTTGGCTTTGGTTTTACGACGTTAATGTGAGGGACTTAGTTGGCTTTGGTTTTACGACGTTAATGTCAGGACTTAGTTGGCTTTGGTTTTACGACGTTAATGTCAGGGACTTAGTTGACTTTGGTATTACGACGTTAATGTGAGGGTCTTAGTTGGTTTTGGTTTTACGACGTTAATGTGAGGGACTTAGTTGGTTTTGGTTTTACGACGTTAATGTGAGTGACTTAGTTGACTTTGGTTTTACGACGTTAATGTGAGGGACTTAGTTGGCATTGGTTTTATGACGTTAATGTGAGGGACTTAGTTGGCATTGGTTTTATGACGTTAATGTGACTTAGTTGGCTTTGGTTTTACGACGTTAATGTGAGGGACTTAGTTGGCTTTGGTTTTACGACGTTAATGTGAGGGACTTAGTTGGCTTTGGTTTTACGACGTTAATGTGAGGGACTTAGTTGGCTTTGGTATTACGCCCACTACATTTGTACTTCTCTCAGATTCAGGATGCTGTGACGAGCAGTTCTCAGGCTGTAGATGGAGCCATATGATCTCAAACTCCAACAGCTAACCTTCAACGAAGACCAGCTTCAGGTAGTGCTAGTTTATACACATTTATGTTAGCTCGATTGTAATCATATATATAAACCAACATAAAGTTATGTTATAAAATGATTATGTCGGCGCCTCAAAATATACACTGCAAATATTATAGCCAGTTAGAACAGTTAGTTTATACAAATTTATTTTAGCTCGATTGCGAAACAAGTTCTTATAACTTATATTAATCGCTCTCGAGACCTCATTCCTGATGGAATCCATCGCCACGATGGGAGAGAGAAGAGGCAACGTGGAAATTAAATGCCTTGCCTAAGGGCACAATCATAACGGCTCCAGCGGGGTTCGAACTCCGGACCTTTCGCACCTGAAGAGAACGCCACTGCGCTATCACTACTTCCACAGGTAGTGCTAACTTAGAAACTTCTACTTACTTCTAAAAATTGAGCATTTATCGATACATACTGTATGTGGCTTTTGACTGTGAAACAACAAACATTAATAACTTATTTTAATCATGCGCGTTAATGCAGATGAAAGTGTCTATGTAATCATTTGTGTGTGTGTGTGGTGGTGGGGGGGGAGCACAGAACCTGAAGGAAACCCACCTGTCCGGTTTGCCGACCAATGTACCATCACAGATACTTCCGAGGATCGAACCTGAGTTGGATTGGTGAGAAGTGGGCATGCTAACCACTGCACTAATCGGACAGCCCAAAATACTGAAAAAAAATTTCAAGTAAAAGTTTTTATTGGCATGTACATGTACATCGCCAAGAAACAGGATTGGCTGTTTACATACAAAGTTTACAGAAAAGCATGATATTATATAGATATATAAGGTATGACAGGGCCGTCGCTGGAGCTATTTTGATGATACGCACGGCCAAATATGCTTGTTTGACGAGTGAGCATAGAGAGCGAGTACGTTAGGGGGGTCCGGGGGCATGCCGCTCCTGGAGATTTTTTGAAATGAGGAATCACTTTCCTGCATTTCAATGCATTTTGTAACATACAATTGCAGGACTAAAGTTTTTACGACAATCCGTATAAAGGTATAAATTAAGGCTAGATGTATAATATACATATCACCCTAATCAATTAAACAAGCACGTAAAATAGCACAAACTAAATTTCGAGATTCACCATATCTGCAATGTGCTCAATTTTTCCACCACTCCACACATAACGGCGCCTATGTATCCCTACTACCCCCCCCCCCCGCTGGGGTTTTATTGCATTTTTGGAGTTTTCATTTTTTTTCATTTTCTGAGACCAATGTTACGCACGTGTGTACTTGCGTATACCCAGCGACGGGCCTGTATGAGTAAGCATTACCAGGGTTTCCGCTGTCTGAATTTATTTCTGCGCCACTACTGTCGCCAATTGAAAAAAACTGGAGCCAATTTAAAAAACTTGGGAGCCAACTAAGAGCCATATAGTTCACAGATAAATATTTGAAGCCATGTATTTTTGCCAAGACATATTACGCCAAAAAAACCGCCCAAATAAACATTGTGCTAAATATTTTCGCCAATTCAGAAAATTTAGCGCCGGTATTTGTTTTTTGGCGCCATTGGCGACCGACAGCGGGAATACTAACAAGGCTTTTACGTGTTGACACCCATGCTGGCCCTTGTCGGGTTTGAGTTGTGCTGGAAAACCAGATATTTCCTAGCGAGGAAGCTAGCCAACTAGTCCATGGTTACCCAGGTGTATTCTCGTGCACTGTGTGGCACCTGGGGAGCGTCGTGCGTGAGATAACGTGACTCTTTCTTGACCACAGCATTTGGTGCTACTCATAACCAAGTAAGTAGGCTATTGTAAGGATATATAGAGGATATTTGTTTTGAGTGAATATGGAATATATCTCGCTGAGAAGTGAGAACGTTTCAAATATTTTCACGAGCGCGTAGCATATTCAGAACATATTCACTCAAAACAAACAAATTTTCTTTTTATTTTATGCTAATTGGTGAAAAACAAACACAAAATGAAGAAATTAAAATAGCTGGCCGCCGTGTTTTTGCGCGGATGAATACATTGACGACTATATGTCATGAGTCGATACACAAATCTGCCGCCATCTTGAATTTAAAGTTGAATCGAGGAAAAATACATGAAAACATTTATTGGATTTATTGTTACAATTTGCAGTAACACAATTCGAGACATTGTCAGGTGTATTTCGCTTTTGATTTGTTTCATAACAAAAACAATAATACAGGTAAATAGTGTGATTGAAGCCAGGTAAACGGTGAACATTAAATGACACATGTGACACAGTGCAAGTTGGTGAAAAAAACAGCAACAATAGTGTATTGGGAAGGGAGACAATAAAAAAGTAGTCCGGCAAAATACAGTGAGTGATATGCAGTGAGTGATATGGATTATATCTCACTGATAGAACACTGCATTTCATCAATTAGCATAAAATAAAAATAGATATTTATGGTTCGGAATGTACTACAATTCTGAGCAATACCAGCATGTATTTGGCCCAAAATAAAATACCTGTGTTTTATGCCCAAAAAAAGGGTTGACCTGTAAGGAATTGGGGGGGGGGGGTTACCATACTCTGGGCACAGAAAAATGAAATTTTGTTTGAAATTTAAAAAACAATCAGGGTCGGGGGGGGGGTAAAAACCAGTCAGTTGGGAAACCGTAGATGCAGGTCTTTTTTTGCCTAATCTTTGTACAAATATTTGGAAATGGGAGAGCCAGGTGCCTCCTTTTTCGTCAATACAGTTACAGGCCTTGTAAATATAAATACACCGTTACAGGATGGCAGCCTGGACGCATTTAGCAATGTGATTCATTATGACTCAGCACTCTTAGATCGGGACACAGGCAAGAAGCAAAGTACAAAACAAATCGAGAACTCCTCACGGTTTGCTTGTAAGTAATACTACTATTGTGATTGCTTACGTGAGACACAAGAACTCCTCACAGTGACAATGGGCTTAAACTATGAATAGGGAGAAGTTTAATGTATACATGGGAGAAGGTGAAGGTAAACAAGGGAGAAGTGTAATGTAAACATGGGAGAAGTTTAATGTATACATGGGAGAAGGTGAAGGTAAACATGGGAGAATGTATACATGGGAGAAGTTTAAGGTGTACAAGGGAGAAGTTTAAGGTGTACAAGGGAGAAGTTTAAGGTATTCATGGGAGAAGTTTAATGTATACATGGGAGAAATTTAAGGTAAACATGGGAGACGTTTAAGGTAAACATGGGAGATGTTTAAGGTATACATGGGAGAAGTTTAAGGTAAACATGGGAGAAGTTTAAGGTATACATGGGAGAAGTTTAAGGTATACATGGGAGAAGTTTACAGTATACATGGGAGAAGTTTACGGTATACATGGGAGAAGATTAAGGTATACATTGGAGAAGTTTAAGGTATACATGGGAGAAGATTAAGGTATACATGGGAGAAGTTTACAGTATACATGGGAGACGATTAAGGTGTACAAGGGAGAAGTTTAAGGTATACAAGGGAGAAGATTAAAGTATGCAAGGGAGAAGATTAAAGTATACAAGGGAGAAGTTTAAGGTATACATGGGAGAAGATTAAAGTATACAAGTATCCAAATCCCTCTCTAGCTTCAACCCTGCCTAGTAATTGTTAGTACATGCATTATTTTAACCAATAAAAAGGATGAATAAATAGGAAGGAATGTGCAAACAACATGGATCCAGATCAGCCGTGGAATAGTGCCACATCTAATCAGGATCTATGTTGTTTGCTATTTTAGCTCCACTATCCGAATAACAGACAGCAAAAATGCCATTTTGTTTAGTTTATACAAATTTATTTTAGCTCAATTGCGAATCAAGGTATTACAATTTGTATTAATTACTCTCGATACCTCATTCCTGATGGAATCCATTGCCATGAGAGAGAAGAGGAAATGTGTAATTTAAAAGCACTGCCTAACGGCACAATCTTAACGGCTCCAGCGAGGCGCAAACTCCGGTCCTTTCACACCTGAAGCGAACACGCTACCACTGCTTCTACGACTTAGTCTTGATTAGTAGGTTAAGGACTAATTTGTTGGCATGTGAGCAAGGAAATGAAATTGATGAAACGGGGCACAAATGTAGCAACACTCCAGTCGTGTTGAGGGTTCATTGTGTGTGTTTTATGTTTATTTATCGTCGCTACCGGTTGCCCATATGAGCGACACCTCCTGAAGAGATTAGTCATTTTAGATTTTTGGAGGATAATGCAATGATACAAACAGAGACCCATTCCAGAGTCTCCTCTGGTTCTTTTACGTGCATAGTGTAAAGCACCGACACGAGACCTCGGTTTAAAGTCCCATCTGAAAGACTGTTAATTTTATTAGGGTCAGACGGGGGATCAAGCCTGCGATCCCTGGATTACCAGTCCAGCATGTTACCACTGGACTACAGATCCGTCTGTTCATTGTGAATCTAGAATGTACTATTTTATTTATATGCAGATGCAATATTTCCTTGGTAAATCCCTGATGTACATTGTATTTTAATAAATATAATGCGTATTGCTATAATCTGCACTTTGCACCCCATGCCAGTCTTTTCATTTGTCAGTGTATTTCAGAAGTAAACTTGTGATGCAGTGCTATTATTTTATGTTTTAGAATATTATATACCGGTACATGTTTTCAAGTATTCCAGCTAGATTATGAAATGGGTGGAGTCGGTCTCAACATTGGACACCCTTTAAATAGTGCAATAAGCGAACCCTGTTCTCTGGTTAAAAAGTGTTCTTTTATTTACAACAAATATTTGGTTAAGAGCAGGATGGGACAGGGCACTCACATTGATGGGTATGGGGGCAGCACCGTTCACTTAGGGTCCCAGACCAATTATCAGGGAGCTGCATCAATTCTTCTATTTAGGGCCCCAGGTCAATGGATAGGGGATACTGCCTTCTATTTATGGGCTCAGATCACTGGTGTACATGGGACTGCTGTCTTCTATTTATGGGCTCAGATCACCGGTGTACATGGGGCTGCAGCATTCTATTTATGGGCTCAGATCACCGGTGTACATGGGAATGCTGCCTTCTATTTATAGGCTCAGATCACCGGTGTACATGGGGCTGCTGTCTTCTATTTATGGGCTCAGATCACCGGTGTACACAGGGCTCGACAAATCCACTCGTCCGCTCGTAATTACGAGTGACTTTTCGATCTGGACGAGTAGAAATTCCAAGTCGCTTGCCCAGTCGGACGAGTGAAAATTTCAGCTAAATATCCAATATAAATCGAAGGAACAAAATAAAATAATATCCGTTTTACTTTCTTCGGACGTGATAATGGGAATCACCGAGGATATTTTAATGTGTTTATGCTGCCACATAATTGCATTTATTAATAAATTAAAGTGCAATTCTGACGATTTTTAATTTTCCTAAAATACATGGGACGAGTGATAGTCCAATCTGGACGAGTGGAACAGTGGCATCACTCGCCCAGTAGGACGAGTAAGAAATTAAAAATTTGTCGAGGCCTGGTACATGGGGCTGCAGCATTCTATTTATGGGCTCAGATCACCAGTGTACATGGGGCTGCAGCCTTCTATTTATGGGCTCAGATCACCGGTGTACATGGGGCTGCTACCTTCTATTTATGGGCTCAGATCACTGGTGTACATGGGGCTGTGGCATTCTATTTATGGGCTCAGATCACCGGTGTACATGGGACTGCTGCCTTCTATTTATGGGCTCAGATCACCGGTGTACATGGGGCTGCTACCTTCTATTTATGGGCTCAGATCACTGGTGTACATGGGGCTGTGGCATTCTATTTATGGGCTCAGATCACCGGTGTACATGGGACTGCTGCCTTCTATTTATGGGCTCAGATCACTGGTGTACATGGGGCTGTGGCATTCTATTTATGGGCTCAGATCACCGGTGTACATGGGACTGCTGCCTTCTATTTATGGGCTCAGATCACCAGTGTACATGGGGCTGTGGCATTCTATTTATGGGCTCAGATCACCAGTGTACATGGGGTTGCTGCCTTCTATTTATGGGCTCAGATCACCGGTGTACATGGGGCTGAGGCCTTCTATTTATGGGCTCAGATCACCAGTGTACATGGGGCTGCTGCCTTCTATTTATGGGCTCAGATCACCGGTGTACATGGGGCTGCTGCCTTCTATTTATGGGCTCATATCACCAGTGTACATGGGGCTGTGGCATTCTATTTATGGGCTCAGATCACCAGTGTACATGGGGTTGCTGCCTTCTATTTATGGGCTCAGATCACCGGTGTACATGGGGCTGAGGCCTTCTATTTATGGGCTCAGATCACCAGTGTACATGGGGCTGCTGCCTTCTATTTATGGGCTCAGATCACCGGTGTACATGGGGCTGCTGCCTTCTATTTATGGGCTCATATCACCAGTGTACATGGGGCTGTGGCATTCTATTTATGGGCTCAGATCACCGGTGTACATGGGGCTGCTGCCTTCTATTTATGGGCTCAGATCACCAGTGTACATGGGGCTGCGGCCTTCTATTTATGGGCTCAGATCACCAGTGTACATGGGGCTGCGGCCTTCTATTTATGGGCTCAGATCACCAGTGTACATGGGGCTGCGGCCTTCTATTTATGGGCTCAGATCACCAGTGTACGTGGGGCTGCTGCCTTTTATTTATGGGCTCAGATCACCAGTGTACGTGGGGCTGCTGCCTTTTATTTATGGGCTCAGATCACCGGTGTACGTGGGGCTACTTATTTAGAGGTTCACACTAATTAACAAGGTGCTGCACCCATCTATTTATTTTGGGGCACCGATCAATTGACATGGGGCTGCACCCTTCTATTTAATTGCCAGATCGAGAGATATGGGGCTGCAACCTTCCTTTTAGGGGCACAGATCAATTGACATGGGGCTGCACCCTTCTATTTAATTGCCCAGATCGAGAGATATGAGGCTGCAACCTTCCATTTAGGGGCACAGATCAAAATGGATAGTGAGCTGCACCCTTCCATTTAGGGGCACAGATCAAAATGGATAGTGAGCTGCACCCTTCTATTTAATTACCCAGATCGAGAGATATGGGGCTGCAACCTTCCATTTAGGGGCACAGATCAAAATGGATAGTGAGCTCAACCTTCCATTTAGGGGCACAGATCAAAATGGATAGTGAGCTGCAACCTTCCATTTAGGGGCACATATCAAAATGGATAGTGAGCTGCACCCTTCTATTTAGGGGCCATATTGCAACCTATATTATAATGTTCCAGACCGATGTACCGGGGATTTGCACATTCGGGTTCTATTTAAGCCTAGCTGGGGTATTGCCTGCACTGTTTCTGTCTATCACATTTGAGTTGATGTTTTTATTT
This sequence comes from Archivesica marissinica, assembly GCA_014843695.1. Lineage (NCBI taxonomy): Eukaryota > Metazoa > Mollusca > Bivalvia > Venerida > Vesicomyidae > Archivesica > Archivesica marissinica. Next base: position 62,990,707 of record CM026403.1, on the reverse strand, counting down.
CTCTGCATGTTTTTCGGTGTAGGGTTGAATTCAAAGCAAGCACCTAATTCACGGAAGCGTTGTACCCCTGCTTTGTTTCGAGGCGAACTATCTGTCCCAGCATCCACTGCGGTGTTACTTACTCCTCCTTTTCAAGACGAGCACCCAATCACAGCTTGCCAGGCTAAACAGAATATAGTAGATACAATCACTGACGTAAAGGCGGGAGATTTTGCAAGTGATTTTAATCGGCTGATCAAAGACGTGTACTCGGAGGTTGAAGTGCCGTTTAGCCCCCTTCAAACTCCGAAGAGCATCCCTGATTGGATATTTCTCCAACAAAGTAGAAACCAAGGTGATGGCTTAATCTGGTTGTGGCATTTTATTTTTATGTTTCAGCTAATTTTAATTATTTATACATGTATACAATCAAACCTGTATAAGTGGTCACCTCTATTAAGCAGTCAACCTGCATTAAGCAGCCAGTTTGCAGATTCCCAATATGTAGTTTTGCTATACATGTAATGTGTACCTGTAATCTGCACTTGTCGGTACCAGTTTTTGTTTAATATATATAGGGATGGCAACATATCGTATTCGAATATAAAATTAGCAATTTTAAAAGTATTTTTGTTTAAAATACGGATGGCAACATATCGTATTCGAATATAAAATTAGCAATTTTAAAAGTATTTTTGTTTAAAATACGGATGGCAACATATCGTATTCGAATATAAAATTAGCAATTTTAAAAGTATTTTTGTTTAAAATACGGATGTCAACATATCGTATTCGAATATAAAATTAGCAATTTTAAAAGTATTTTTGTTTAAAATACGGATGGCAACATATCGTATTCGAATATAAAATTAGCAATTTTAAAAGTATTTTTGTTTAAAATACGGATGTCAACATATCGTATTCGAATATAAAATTAGCAATTTTAAAAGTATTTTTGTTTAAAATACGGATGGCAACATATCGTATTCGAATATAAAATTAGCAATTTTAAAAGTATTTTTGTTTAAAATACGGATGTCAACATATCGTATTCGAATATAAAATTAGCAATTTTAAAAGTATTTTTGTTTAAAATACGGATGGCAACATATCGTATTCGAATATAAAATTAGCAATTTTAAAAGTATTTTTGTTTAAAATACGGATGTCAACATATCGTATTCGAATATAAAATTAGCAATTTTAAAAGTATTTTTGTTTAAAATACGGATGGCAACATATCGTATTCGAATATAAAATTAGCAATTTTAAAAGTATTTTTGTTTAAAATACGGATGGCAACATATTGTATTCGAATATAAAATTAGCAATTTTAAAAGTATTTTTGTTTAAAATACGGATGGCAACATATTGTATTCGAATATAAAATTAATGTAATGTATAAAGCATGACAATTTTAGTTTTATAGTTTTTAATTATATTTACTGTCCATGCTTGTAAGACAAGTTTTTTACCACAAAATTATGTTACAGATTATTACAGACGGATATGTAGTCCAGTGGTAACACGCTGGACTGGTAATCCAGGGATCGCAGGTTCGATCCCCCATCTGACCATAATAAAATTAACAGTTTCAAATGGGACGTTAAACCGAGGTCTCGTGTTGGTGCTTTACACCGTGCACGTAAAAGAACCAGAGGAGACTCTGGAATGGGTCTCTCTCATTGCACTATCCTCCAAAAATCTAAAATTACTTATCTCTTCAGGAGGCGTCGCTCTTATGGGCAACCGGTAGCGACGATAAATAAACGTAAAACACACACAAAATTATGGACTCAAAGTAGCTTCACGCTTTATAAGTGAGAGCTCAAATAAATAAAAAATTAAAAACATTTTTTTTATTAAATGTGTTAAATGGTATAGATAATTATGATTTAGAAAAGAAAGCACCCTAACACTGAACATTTATTCAACTTGCACTGGCCAAACATGCAATCATTTATTCATGGTCTGGTATCCATTTTATGAACCTGTCTTATATGTGAATACATCACTGCATGCCAAAACACACAAATTTTATGATGAAAGTAGGGGGTACGTACGTCTTATAGGCGAGTGTGTACGGTACATATAACATTTACTTTACATTCACATTTCTTATGAAAATTTCAGTTGTTTCTTCACCTGCGCCCACGTCACACTTGTCAGTTATAGTGATCAGGTTTTGTCCATCGTTCATCCGTCTTGTCAACCTTTGCTTTAAAAGCTATGTTGCAAGTGTATTTTCCATTGAATAAATTGCTTCAATTAGACTAAAATTACAGATTTTCCCAATCTCTTTACATAACTGTATAGTTTCAAGGGAAAACGATGCAACTTTGAGCTAAATGGCGCTAGAACGTTGCTTTTAGACGACCAAAATATTAATGATGTCATAAAACTCACTGACACAGTCCGAAAACATTTCAACATGCAGCTGCTAGGTACCACACATGCAAAGCTGTGAGAAATAAAATGTGTTATTCCACCGCTTTCAAGCTGTGAGAAATAACACATTTTATTTCACATATAAATTTCTACAGTCAAACTTGTGTTAAGCAGCCAGCCAAGAGAGTCAGAGAAAGTGGCTGCTTAGCACATGTGGCTGCTTAATAGAGGTCAAATATATAATAAAACAACTGATTGGGAATCTGGAAACTGGTTGCTTAATACAGGTTGGCTGCTTAATGGAGGTGACCGCTAACACAGATTTGACTGTATTTATTTCACTGGTAAATTTCTATATTTATGTCACTGGTAATTTATTTCACATGTAAATTTCTATATTTCTGTCACTGGTAATTTATTTCACATGTAAATTTCTATATTTATTTCACTGGTAAATTTCTATATTTATTTCACTGGAAAGCATAAAATAAATGGATTGATTTGGGCTGTGGATATTTCTGGTATGACACTCTGGTGTTTGGGATTGCCAGCATTGTTAACCCTTTCAACACCACAGACCTCTCAATAGGCTTATAAAAAGTGTAGATCCAGATGAGCCGGCTCATGATGAGCCGTCTCATCAGGATCTGCACCTTTTGCCAGTAATATTATTATTTTTAGACAAAAATTACCTATTTTGATAAATGAACTGGTCCAAATGTAATTTCCTTATTAATTTATTGGTCTGAAAATATCATGCACCAGTCCATGTCAGTTAATTGGTGTTGAATGGGTTAAATAGTCTTCTTTATTATGTTAATTAGTCCCATTTCCGTTGTTTGTTCTGTGTTAATGAAAACAAGTCTCTATACATGTACATCACGGCTCATTCTAGTTCAGACTTTTTGGGAGTAGTGAGAAAGCGCGCGATTGTGTCCTTAAATTGCGTTATTTACGGTAATCAATTTCAACAAAATATGTTTAAAATGCACGGTATCACCATTAAATACAACATTTGAATAGGAGTGCCATACTGGACACAATTTTGTATGAAAATTGTAAAAATAAAAAAAATAAAATGTTGTTTTAGGGAGGGAAAGTCAGGGTCGCCAGGGCGACTATTTCGCCCAAATTGCCCTCTAGAATGAGATACATGTGCCACCTTATAATTGTTTGTATGTATGTGTGTTCCTTTAATGTCAAACCCCTCGCGGGGACTTAGACATGTTTTCCTGGGCAGGCTTAGCCGACCTAAGCGATTAACCAGTACTAAGCAATGTGTGTGAGGTGCCTTGCTCAATGGCACTACATACGTGGCCTGACCGAGTATCGAACCCGGGACCGTTCGATTCCAAATCCGACGCTCTACCACTGGGCCACGGACGCCACACTTGTCCTCTGTAGAGGACATTTCTTATGAGAAATATTATATAACGCTTATATATGAAAGTTTGCGATATTTTAACAGATAGTTATCCCAGTAGACTGCAGGATTATATAGCTCAGCCGAGCCGGGTGAAGGTTACACAAGTGTACAGCCAGACGGTCCCTGCCATCTCAACTTATGACACACCTAGCGGGGGTACACGGAATGTGAAGGTGCCCGCATGTGACGTTGTGGTTAGAGGAACAGATATAAGCACTCTACAACAGGTTTGTAAATACATTTATTTATAAAACATGTTTTTTTTTGTCCGCCTCTGTGGTCGAGTGGTTAAGGTCGCTGACTTGTATACCACTGTAACCTATCATCACTGATGGTCACGGGTTCGAGCCCCGCTTAGACCGTGTCTCATTTATAGGAAAAAGTTGGCAGTTTCTTACGGAGGTTGGTGCACCCAAGTACTGGTTAACCGCTGGAGCCTGCCCAGGAAAGGTGTTGTTATGTAAACTGCCTGCCGGCGATATAGCCCAAAATGGTGCTGATGCAGGCGTAAAACCCGAAATATAAAAATAAATAAATAAAATAAAACATGTTTTTATTATAGTATCACCGGTGTTGAAAAGGGGGTGGTCATGGCATCTTGTTGTGAACATCAATATTTCTTGAATACTGTACTAAATGCCGGGTACCAGACAAGTTGGCGGCTGAATAACCGATGGGTATAATTATAACCACTTGTTGGGCTTAAACCTTTGACCTGCTCTGTAGACATGCGGGTGCACCTTAGCAGGCAGCATACATAGTGTTTAAGATTCTACATGGAATAGTAGAAAGAGTGTATGTTATATGTAATTGTTTAAACCACAGACATTAGACACAATCACTTTTTTATGCCCTATTTTTTGGGGTCATTTTCAGGAAGCAAATTAAGTCCAATTCCTGCTACCACTGGGAAATTTGTCACATGGCATTAGAAAATGACACCCAAAAAATAAAATAATTGTCACATGGCACTATTTTGATGCCCTATGGGTTTATAGTGTTTTATCCTTTTAATAAAAATACACACTAAAAGTCCATAGGGCATACATGAGACAATGTGATTGTATCTAGTAGGTGCGGTTTAAACTAACATGTACATGAGACAATGTGATTGTATCTAGTAGGTGCGGTTTAAACTAACATGTACATGCGACAATGTGATTGTATCTAGTAGGTGCGGTTTAAACTAACATGTACATGAGACAATGTGATTGTATCTAGTAGGTGCGGTTTAAACTAACATGTACATGAGACAATGTGATTGTATCTAGTAGGTGCGGTTTAAACTAACATGTACATGAGACAATGTGATTGTATCTAGTAGGTGCGGTTTAAACTAACATGTACATGAGACAATGTGATTGTATCTAGTAGGTGCGGTTTAAACTAACATGTACATGAGACAATGTGATTGTATCTAGTAGGTGCGGTTTAAACTAACATGTACATGAGACAATGTGATTGTATCTAGTAGGTGCGGTTTAAACTAACATGTACATGAGACAATGTGATTGTATCTAGTAGCTGCAGTTTAAACTAACATGTACATGAGACAATGTGATTGTATCTAGTAGGTGCGGTTTAAACTAACATGTACATGAGACAATGTGATTGTATCTAGTAGGTGCGGTTTAAACTAACATGTACATGAGACAATGTGATTGTATCTAGTAGGTGCGGTTTAAACTAACATGTACATGAGACAATGTTTTTGTATCTAGTAGGTGCGGTTTAAACTAACATGTACATGTGACGTCCTACACGTTATAAACTTCTAATAAACATATAAAGCTTGGGTTTGATTATTTTATTCATTTGTGATAATGTATACAAATTTATTTGAGCTCAATTGCGAAACAAGTTCTTACAACTTATATTAATCACTTTCGAGACCTCATTCCTGATGGAATCCATCGCCACGAGGGCAAGAAAAGGCATGTGGAATTTACATGCCTTACCTAAGGGCATTTAATCGTAATGGCTCCAACCTGAAGGAAACACGCTACTACTGCGCTATCACAACTTCCATGTTTAATTTGTGTTTAAATGTACTATAATAACTATATGCAAGGATTGGTATGCATGTATACATAGACGTGTGAAGTCTAAGACTGTAGTTTCCATAGTAACCACCATTTGTGTACAGTACAGTCAAACCTGTGTTAGTGGTCACCTCCATTAAGCAGCCAACCTGTATTAAGCAGCCAGTTTCCAGATTCCCATTATGTTTTATTATATATTTGACCTCTTTTAAGCAGCCATCTGTGCTAAGCAGCCACTTTGTGCGATTCCTGTGGCTGACTGCTTAACACAGGTTTGACTGTATTCCTATTTATATACAGACGTCTGTTATTGCTATAGATTTCATCCAATACCACTGCCTCTCGGCGATACCAGAACTACCCGAGACCGCAGAGGATGGCAGGAAACCAGCGTGATGTGGACAACATGACCACATCCGAACCATTCGAGTCGGTGGCTGAAGCACTTCACCTGCAGCAATCTGTCATAGGTAACATTTCTTATTGGTGTTGTCTGGGTTTGCAGAATGGGGTGTGGTTTTACCTGGGTGCAAACCCATGCTGGAGTGGGGTCTTCCTCCACTGTGACAAATGTATGACACTGTGTTACAAAATCGGGGCTATTTCTTATTGGTGGTGTCTGGATTTGCAGAATGGGGTGTGGTTTTACCTGGGTGCCTGCCCATGCTGGAGTGGGGTCTTCCTCCACTACAAAAAATATATAAGAAAATGACGCGATTATTTCACCCATGTTGCTGTCGACTATTTCACCCATGTTGCTGTCGACTATTACACCCATGTTGCTGTCGACTATTTCGTCCATGTTGCTGGCAACTATTTCGCCCATGTTGCTGTCGACTATTTTGCCCATGTTGCTCGTGACTATTTCACCCATGTTGCTCATGACTATTTCGCCCATGTTGCTCGTGACTATTTCACCCATGTTGCTGGTGACTATTTCACCCATGTTGCTGTCGACTATTTCACCCATGTTGCTGTCGACTATTTCACCCATGTTGCTGGCGACTATTTCGTCCATGTTGCTCATGACTATTTCGCCCATGTTGCTCGTGACTATTTCACCCATGTTGCTAGTGACTATTTCACCCATGTTGCTGTCGACTATTTCACCCATGTTGCTGTCGACTATTTCACCCATGTTGCTGGCGACTATTTCACCCATGTTGCTGGCGACTATTTTACCCATGTTGCTGTTGACTATTTCACCCATGTTGCTGGCGACTATTTCACCCATGTTGCTGGCGACTATTTTACCCATGTTGCTGTTGACTATTTCACCCATGTTGCTGGCGACTATTTCACCCATGTTGCTCACGACTATTTCACCCATGTTGCTCACGACTATTTCACCCATGTTGCTGTCGATTATTTCACCCATGTTGCTGTCGATTATTTCACCCATGTTGCTGGCGACTATTTCGTCCATGTTGCTCATGACTATTTCGCCCATGTTGCTCGTGACTGTTTCACCCATGTTGCTGGTGACTATTTCGCCCATGTTGCTGGTGACTATTTCGCCCATGTTGCTGGTGACTATTTCACCCATGGTGCTCGCGACTATTTCACCCATGTTGCTGTCGACTATTTCACCCATGTTGCTGTCAACTTTCACCCATGTTGCTGTCGACTATTTCACCCATGTTGCTGGCGACTATTTCACCCATGTTGCTCACGACTATTTCACCCATGTTGCTCACGACTATTTCACCCATGTTGCTGTCGATTATTTCACCCATGTTGCTGTCGATTATTTCACCCATGTTGCTGGCGACTATTTCACCCATGTTGCTGTCAACTTTCACCCATGTTGCTGTCTACTATTTCACCCATGTTGCTGGCGACTATTTCACCCATGTTGCTCACGACTATTTCACCCATGTTGCTCACGACTATTTCACCCATGTTGCTGTCGATTATTTCACCCATGTTGCTGTCGATTATTTCACCCATGTTGCTGGCGACTATTTCGTCCATGTTGCTCATGACTATTTCGCCCATGTTGCTCGTGACTATTTCACCCATGTTGCTGGTGACTATCTCACCCATGTTGCTCATGACTATTTCACCCATGTTGCTGGTGACTATTTCACCCATGTTGCTGTCGACTATTTCACCCATGTTGCTGTCGACTATTTCACCCATGTTGCTGTCGACTATTTCACCCATGTTGCTGGTGACTATTTCACCCATGTTGCTGTCGACTATTTCACCCATGTTGCTGTCGACTATTTCACCCATGTTGCTGTCGACTATTTCACCCATGTTGCTGTCGACTATTTCACCCATGTTGCTGGCGACTATTTCACCCATGTTGCTGGCGACTATTTCACCCATGTTGCTGTCGACTATTTCACCCATGTTGCTGGCGACTATTTCACCCATGTTGCTCGTGACTATTTCACCCATGTTGCTCACGACTATTTCACCCATGTTGCTGTCAATTATTTCACCCATGTTGCTCGCGACTATTTCACCCATGTTGCTGGCGACTATTTCGCCCATGTTGCTGGCGACTATTTCACCCATGTTGCTTGTGACTATTTCACCCATGTTGCTCACGACTATTTCACCCATGTTGCTGTCGATTATTTCACCCATGTTGCTCGAGACTATTTCGCCCATGTTGCTGTCGACTATTTCACCCACGTTGCTGGCGACTATTTCGCCCATGTTGCTGGCGACTATTTCGCCCATGTTGCTGTCGACTATTTCGTCCATGTTGCTGTCAACTATTTTGCCCATGTTGCTGTTGACTATTTCGCCCATGTTGCTGTCAACTATCTTGTCCATGTTGCTGTTGACTATTTCGCCCATGTTGCTGTCGACTATTTCACCCATGTTGCTGGCAACTATTTCACCCATGTTGCTGGTGACTATTTAACCCATGTTGCTGGTGACTATTTCACCCATGTTGCTGGTGACTATTTCACCCATGTTGCTTGTGACTATTTCACCCATGTTGCTGGTGACTATTTCACCCATGTTGCTGGTGACTATTTCACCCATGTTGCTCGTGACTATTTCACCCATGTTGCTGGTGACTATTTCACCCATGTTTCTGGCGACTATTTCACCCATGTTGCTTGTGACTATTTCACCCATGTTGCTGGCGACTATTTCACCCATGTTGCTGGCGACTATTTCACCCATGTTGCTCGTGACTATTTCACCCATGTTGCTGGCGACTATTTCACCCATGTTGCTGTCGACTATTTCACCCATGTTGCTGGCGACTATTTCACCCATGTTGCTCGTGACTATCTCACCCATGTTGCTGTCGACTATTTCACCCATGTTGCTCATGACTATTTCACCCATGTTGCTCGTGACTATTTCACCCATGTTGCTGTCGACTATTTCACCCATGTTGCTCATGACTATTTCACCCATGTTGCTGGTGACTATTTCACCCATGTTGCTGTGACTATTTCACCCATGTTGCTGGTGACTATTTCACCCATGTTGCTGTCGACTATTTCACCCATGTTGCTGGCGACTATTTCACCCATGTTGCTGTCGACTATTTCACCCATGTTGCTGTCGACTATTTCACCCATGTTGCTGTCGACTATTTCACCCATGTTGCTGGTGACTATTTCACCCATGTTGCTGTCGACTATTTCACCCATGTTGCTGTCAACTATTTCACCCATGTTGCTGGCGACTATTTCACCTATGTTGCTGGTGACTATTTCACCCATGTTGCTGTCGACTATTTCACCCATGTTGCTGGCGACTATTTCACCCATGTTGCTCGTGACTATTTCACCCATGTTGCTCACGACTATTTCACCCATGTTGCTGTCGATTATTTCACCCATGTTGCTCGCGACTATTTCACCCATGTTGCTGGCGACTATTTCGCCCATGTTGCTGGCGACTATTTCACCCATGTTGCTTGTGACTATTTCACCCATGTTGCTCACGACTATTTCACCCATGTTGCTGTCGATTATTTCACCCATGTTGCTCGAGACTATTTCGCCCATGTTGCTGTCGACTATTTCACCCACGTTGCTGGCGACTATTTCGCCCATGTTGCTGGCGACTATTTCGCCCATGTTGCTGTCGACTATTTCGTCCATGTTGCTGTCAACTATTTTGCCCATGTTGCTGTTGACTATTTCGCCGATGTTGCTGTCAACTATCTTGTCCATGTTGCTGTTGACTATTTTGCCCATGTTGCTGTCAACTATTTTGCCCATGTTGCTGGCAACTATTTCACCCATGTTGCTGGTGACTATTTAACCCATGTTGCTGGTGACTATTTCACCCATGTTGCTGGTGACTATTTCACCCATGTTGCTTGTGACTATTTCACCCATGTTGCTGGTGACTATTTCACCCATGTTGCTGGTGACTATTTCACCCATGTTGCTGGTGACTATTTCACCCATGTTGCTGGTGACTATTTCACCCATGTTTCTGGCGACTATTTCACCCATGTTGCTTGTGACTATTTCACCCATGTTGCTGGCAACTATTTCACCCATGTTGCTGGCGACTATTTCACCCACGTTGCTCGTGACTATTTCACCCATGTTGCTGGCGACTATTTCACCCATGTTGCTGTCGACTATTTCACCCACGTTGCTGGCGACTATTTCACCCATGTTGCTCGTGACTATCTCACCCATGTTGCTGTCGACTATTTCACCTATGTTGCTCGTGACTATTTCACCCATGTTGCTCATGACTATTTCACCCATGTTGCTCGTGACTATCTCACCCATGTTGCTGTCGACTATTTCACCTATGTTGCTGGCGACTATTTCACCCATGTTGCTCGTGACTATCTCACCCATGTTGCTGTCGACTATTTCACCTATGTTGCTCGTGACTATTTCACCCATGTTGCTCATGACTATTTCACCTATGTTGCTCATGACTATTTCACCCATGTTGCTCGTGACTATTTCACCCATGTTGCTGACGACTATTTCACCCACGTTGCTGGCGACTATTTCGCCCATGTTGTTGGCGACTATTTCACCCATGTTGCTCGTGACTATTTCACCCATGTTGCTCACGACTATTTCACCCATGTTGCTGTCGATTATTTCACCCATGTTGCTCGCGACTATTTCACCCATGTTGCTGGCGACTATTTCGCCCATGTTGCTGGCGACTATTTCGCCCATGTTGCTCGTGACTATTTCACCCATGTTGCTCACGACTATTTCACCCATGTTGCTGTCGATTATTTCACCCATGTTGCTCGCGTCTATTTCGCCCATGTTGCTGTCGACTATTTCACCCACGTTGCTGGCGACTATTTCGCCCATGTTGCTGGCGACTATTTCGCCCATGTTGCTGTTGACTATTTCGCCCATGTTGCTGTCAACTATTTTGCCCATGTTGCTGTTGACTATTTCACCCACGTTGCTCATGACTATTTCGCCCATGTTGCTGTCGACTATTTCGCCCATGTTGCTGTCGACTATGTCACCCATGTTGCTGGCGACTATTTCACCCATGTTGCTGGCGACTATTTCACCCATGTTGCTGGCGACTATTTCACTCATGTTGCTGTCGACTATTTCACCCATGTTGCTGTTGACTATTTCACCCATGTTGCTGTCGACTATTTCACCCATGTTGCTCGCAACTATTTCACCCATGTTGCTGTCGACTATTTCACCCATGTTGCTGTCGACTATTTCACCCATGTTGCTCGCGACTATTTCACCCATGGTGCTCGCGACTATTTCGCCCATGTTGCTGTCGACTATTTCACCCATGTTGCTGTCAACTATTTCACCCATGTTGCTGTCGACTATTTCACCCATGTTGCTGTCGACTATTTCACCCATGTTGCTGGCAACTATTTTGCCCATGTTGCTCGCGACTATTTCACCCATGTTGCTGGCGACTATTTCGCCCATGTTGCTGGCGACTATTTCGCCCATGTTGCTCGTGACTATTTCACCCATGTTGCTCATGACTATTTCACCCATGTTGCTGTCGATTATTTCACCCATGTTGCTCGCGTCTATTTCGCCCATGTTGCTGTCGACTATTTCACCCACGTTGCTGGCGACTATTTCGCCCATGTTGCTGGCGACTATTTTGCCCATGTTGCTGTTGACTATTTCACCCACGTTGCTCATGACTATTTCGCCCATGTTGCTGTCGACTATTTCGCCCATGTTGCTGTCGACTATGTCACCCATGTTGCTGGCGACTATTTCACCCATGTTGCTGTCGACTATTTCACCCATGTTGCTGGCGACTATTTCACCCATGTTGCTGGCGACTATTTCACCCATGTTGCTGTTGACTATTTCACCCATGTTGCTGTTGACTATTTCACCCATGTTGCTCGCAACTATTTCACCCATGTTGCTGTCGACTATTTCACCCATGTTGCTGTCGACTATTTCACCCATGTTGCAAGCAACTATTTCGCCCATGTTGCTCGCGACTATTTCACCCATGGTGCTCGCGACTATTTCGTCCATGTTGCTGTCGACTATTTCACCCATGTTGCTGTCAACTATTTCACCCATGTTGCTGTCGACTATTTCACCCATGTTGCTGTCGACTATTTCACCCATGTTGTTGGCAACTATTTCGCCCATGTTGCTCGCAACTATTTCACCCATGGTGCTCGCAACTATTTCACCCATGTTGCTGTCGACTATTTCACCCATGTTGCTGTCGACTATTTCACCCATGTTGCTCTCTAGACTGAGCCCCTATAAGCACGACTCCACACTAAAAACAATCAAGTTGTCAAGGTTTGGTTTTTATAGTACATTGTCCTAGGTTATACAGAGGTTGACCATTCCCTCTGGCCATTGCGAATAAAATGACACAATTCTTAATTGTTAAATATATCTGTAAGGTTATAAGACAGGTAAACATAAGTATGAGTAGATGTTATCAGCTTGTCCCATGTCCATTCACATTGATTTAAATTGATACAAGGTCTGGAAATATAAGATCGGAGATGTACACATTGCTTTTTCTGTCGTAATGTCATCTGCACAATTCTCTATGCCGATCCTGCAGTAAACTGTTGCTGCTGAAAATTGAGAGTGAAGGATACATGTACGGTAAGTATTTGTAACAATTGTTTAAAATTGACTCATCATGAAGTCCTCCTCCGTGGTCAAGTGGTTACGGTCGCTGACTTGTATACCACTGTAACATATCATCACTGATGGTCACGGGTTCGAGCCCCGCTCAGGCCGTGTCTCATTTATATGAAAAAGTTGGCAGTTTCTTACGGAGGTTGGTGCACCCAAGTACTGGTTAACCGCTGGAGCCTGCCCAGGAAAGGTGTTGTTAGGTAAACTGCCCGCCGGCGATATAGCCCAAAATGGTGCTGATGCAGGCGTAAAACCCGAAATATAACATATATAACATATGACTCATCATGACAGAAAACTGATAAATTATCGTGTAAATATGTCTGTTATAGGTTACAGCATTACACCTGTGTATCCCGTAGTCCTGGCCCCCTTGGTTATAAAACTTTTCCAATATCAAGCTACGTTTCTAGCTTTTGATTGGTTCTGCTGTGTGTAAACCTCAGAATCAACCAATCAAATTACAAATGGAATTTCATGAAACTTAAAAATAAAATTAGATCACCAGTGTGTGGTGTTGTCCTGCAATCCTGATCCACATTGCAATAGTAAAATCAGAGTTATTGCCCTTGAATTTATAAAAAAATTCAATAATTTTGTCTTTTAATAAGTAACCGCTTCATAGAATTTCATGAAACTCAAAATATATATATATGTATCCCCATAGTACGCAAGTGCACGTATAACTTTCGTCCGGATCGGGTCATCAATAACACCAGAGTTATGACCCTTTAATTAATTAAACATACAATAAAGTGCAATAACTAAGTAACCACTGTATGGAATGTCATCAAACTTAAAGAAAAATTAACTATATTAGTTATTGGGACTACATTCGAGTGGACCGCGGATGCACTTCTGCCTATTTACGTATATACAACCTTATAATGCTAGCTGAGTTATGTTTTACAAATCTTGTTATAATGCTAGCTGAGTTATGTTTTACAAATCTTGTTATAATGCTAGCTGAGTTATGTTTTACAAATCTTGTTATAATGCTAGCTGAGTTATGTTTTACAAATCTTGTTATAATTGTAGGTAGCAGTTCTGCTATAACGCCTGTATCTCCCGAGATTGTTGCTCAGATTGTGGCAGACGCAGAACGTAAACTCAAGCTTGGTCAAACACCCACACCAATAGAATCTCAAACACAGGTCAGGCATTATGAAGTTTCACAAGCATACATTTGTTAATCAATCAACTGTTTTACTAAACAATATCTCGAGAGAGTGATTAATATAAGTTGAAATAACTTGTTTCGCAATCGAGCTAAAATTAATTTGTATAAACCAAACAATATACAGTCAAACCTGTCTTAAGCAGCCAGCCAATGGAACCTCAGAAAGTGACTGCTTAGCGCAGGTGGCTGTTTAATAGATGTCAAATGTATAATAAAACAACATATTGGGAATCTGCTATCTGGCTGCTTAATACAGGTTGGCTGCTAACTAGAGGTGACCACTAACACAGGTTTGACTGTATTACATAAAATTTAATTATAGTGATATTCTAAAGTTAAAATTCATTTATGGTAAGTATTTTCTGTAATAAAAGCCACTGCAGTGATTTGATTTCGGTATTAATGTCCTTGTTGCAGGTGTGAATATATTTGCCAATATAGGTACTTGTATTTAGCAATGATTTTGTTCATTTGCCAGAATTCCATAGACAGCCCATCCACAACTGCACAGACGCCTGTCGGGGCTTCAACTGCACCGCTGCCTTTCACTCTACCACCTGTCCCACAATTACCAGATGCAGCCACCACTCGTGAACTCATCCGCATCCATTCCATGGACATCACAAGATCTGCTGGTGGCATTGCTAGGCAACAAGAACCAACCTCGATCCCACGGCAATTTTTACCAGAAGTTCATCAACCGTTACCTCCTACACACATGAGAAACACTGGAGATCCTGTTAGTTCTTCAGATCTCTCGCGACAGAACGATGGTGCACAAACATTATCACATATATCCCACAGCATGAATCGAACTACAACAAGCTCACAAAATATGCCGCATCTACGACAGCGAACCCATGAGAATGTGGTAGATGATGATCAAAGTGTTGCCAGCTCCAATAGTGAGCTAGAATCATTTGGAGAGAATGCTACAGAGAGTTTCTTGCAATCTCTTCCTCCGTTCA
Organism: Archivesica marissinica; assembly: GCA_014843695.1. Lineage (NCBI taxonomy): Eukaryota > Metazoa > Mollusca > Bivalvia > Venerida > Vesicomyidae > Archivesica > Archivesica marissinica. The sequence continues at coordinate 62,975,630 of CM026403.1, read as the reverse complement.
GAGCAGTGAATCTTAGCGACATAATGCCGGAACCGAAACTTCAGGACATGTGCCATTCTCCTCCTGTGAAGGAAACCTCATTTAGACCCGTGAATGCAAAGGTAGACCCAGCACCAGGCATTATTGCTCTAAAAAGTCCAACGTTCCAAACATTTGTGACAGACAGTGGTGTATTTTCACCAGACTCGGATAGAGAGCTCTCCCCTGCCTCAAACACTGTGCAACAAACTAAAACAAGTTTTTTTGTTCCCAAGCCTGGACCTCTCTTCCAGAGTACTCCAAGAAAGGCATTAAACCTAAGAAAACAACTACAGATGCCTACACATGCTTCAAGTACTGAAAGTAGCACAGAAGTCGAAGGAGTCCGAAGAGAAAAGGCCAAGCTGGAAGGTCAGTTAGAAATGCTATCCATAGAAGCTCAAGCAACACTGCAAGAAAGAGCAGAACTACAGGCCCAGGTGGCATCGCTGAAACTGAAATTGATGAGCCAGAAATCTCACAGAAATGATGCAGAAAAGGATGTACTTAGAGCTGATCTGGACAGTCTAAGACAACTGCGTATCTCCTTGGAGGAGTCCTTGTCCGACTTACAACAGCAGCTCGAGGAACGATCTGAAGAGGGTCGCAATCTACAAGAAGATCTGAACCAGTCACAGGAACAGTGTGACAAACTGAATCTCAAAATGAAGGAAATCAAAGATGAAGTGAAGACAAAGGAAATGACTATTCAAGCTCTGAAGAATAAAATAGCTGAACTGTATGTTGAAGTGCAGACTTCAATGCAGACTAAAATGGAAGCTGATAATGAAGCCAGGTCAGCTAGGAGTGATCTTGTGTCACTCCAGTGTACCAAGGACTGGTACCAGCAACAATTGGAGATTGCTACCAAAGCCAGATCTGAACTTCAGAAGGAATTAACTGTGTTGCAAGCACAGGCAGTGTCACAGTCTAGTATCATAGAAAGGTTGAAATCGGAAAATACCAAACTACGTCACCAGTTTACAGACATTCAGAATAAAGCTTTGAAAGAGAAAGAAATGCTTGCAAAGCATTTAGAAACCATTGAAAGCGACATGTTGGACAGAGAAGCAGCATTTCAAGAAATTCAGCGAGAAAGATCATTCCTTGAGGATACATTTAATACAAAGATTCAGACGGCAGAGGATGAGAAGAATAGGATCAGTCTACTGATGCAGATGACCAACGATCTAGAGAACCAGCTTGAAAAAGCGCATACTGATCTGAAGAAGAAACAGAATCAGATTTACCAATTAGAAACTGAAAATATCGAGTTGATGAAAAAGCTCAGCTTATCACAAGAAGCTGTCTCGGAAAGAGAAACTGTGGTAGAAGATCTGAAGCACAATTTGATAGAATTAGAAGCCAGATTGAAAGCCTTTCAGAACAGTATGGTGGATAAAGATACAGATATTCTTAGACTAAAGGAAGATAAAGCGAAAACTCAAATAGCTCTGAATGCAGCATTGCAGGAGAAATGTGCTGTAGATAAAGTTTTAGATGGTCTTAAATCAAATATGGGTAAAGTGGAATGTAGTTTTAAATTGATGAGACAGGAACTAAACACAAAGTCACAGGAAATGAGTCAGATACGTTCCGATGGTAAGAGTTCAGAGGAACAGATTGAATCGTTGAAAAAAGAGTTGACAAATGAAAGAAGAACATACGAGTTAGCTAAGTCTGATTTTGAGAGTAAATCGGATCAGATTAATGAGTTGCAGCAGCAGAAGATAAAATTGGAAAGTGAAGTTCTAGTGCTAAGAGAGAAACTGTCATCAATGGAAACTTCTCATGGAGAAGTCATTAAGGAAAAACATTTTCTAGATTCTGAACTTGGTGCAACAAGAGAGAAACTGGAAGATGTTAAACAAAAACTGCAGAGTGAAATAGAACATGAAAAGTCACAGAAATCTAGTGTTGATGATGAGGAATTTAAGAAAGTTCAAGATGAATGTGTTCAACTGCAGGAAAAGCTAGCTGAAGTGGGTAAAGATGGTAAAAAAGATTTGATGAGGCAGAAAGCTAAATCTGCTAAGTTGAGTCAAGACCTAAATGCTGTGAAGAGTGAACTTATGGAACGTCAGAGAACATTTGACGAGAATATTGAATTGTTGAGTGGTAAACTTAGAGAGGTGGCATCGGAGAAGGAGAAACTCGAGACGGAACTGATAATGGTGCATCGGAAATATGAGTTCTCTATGTTGGAACAGAAAGATCAGATTGGATCAGAGCTACAGGTAAGAATTAAAGTAATACATTTATTAGCTCACCTGAGCAAGCTCCTGTGAGGTATTGTTACCGCATTGTGTCTGTCCGTCGTCTGTGAACATTTTCAAACGTCTTCTCCTCAGTAACCATTGGGTCTATAGCCACCATTTATGGTCATGATACATGGGTTGGATTAATTGTTAAAATCACATTATTACGTAATCCAAGATGGCCACAGTGTAGAAATAACACAAATTCATAAGAAATCTTCTCACGAGCTGCCGGCTGGATTTTGACAAATGTTGGGTGGAATGATCGTTGTATGCTCTTTCAAAGTTGTTCAAATGGTGACCCCGGGATAAAACATGGGTGTTTCCCTGGAGGTCAAGTAGTGGTCAAATATTGTTTTTGAGCGAATATGGTCATGCATATATTAAATCGAAGGTATCGACAGGTAATCACTCTAATGCAATTTTCTTCAAAATTGGATGATTGCGTCATCCAAGATGGCCGAGGAAAGGTCAACCTTTTATGAGAGATTTAATTCAAACGTCTTCTTCTCACAAACTGATCGGCCAATGTTGAAGAAACTCTACTTGTATGATCCTTAGGTGAAGCCTTTCCAACTTCTAGACATACTCCACATACAGATTACTCTAGACATACTCCACATACAGATTGCTCTAGACATACTCCACATACAGATTGCTCTAGACATACTCCACATACAGATTACTCTAGACATACTCCACATACAGATTACTCTAGACATACTCCACATACAGATTGCTCTAGACATGCTCCACATACAGATTACTCTAGACATACTCCACATACAGATTACTCTAGACATACTCCACATACAGATTACTCTAGACATACTCCACATACAGATTGCTCTAGACATACTCCACATACAGATTACTCTAGACATACTCCACATACAGATTCTCTAGACATACTCTAGACATACTCCACATACAGATTACTCTAGACATACTCCACATACAGATTACTCTAGACATACTCCACATACAGATTACTCTATAGACATACTCCACATACAGATTACTCTAGACATACTCCACATACAGATTACTCTAGACATACTCCACATACAGATTACTCTAGACATACTCCACATACAGATTACTCTAGACATACTCCACATACAGATTACTCTAGACATACTCCACATACAGATTACTCATAGACATACTCCACATACAGATTACTCTAGACATACTCCACATACAGATTACTCTAGACATACTCCACTACAGATTACTCTAGACATACTCCACATACAGATTACTCTAGACATACTCCACATACAGATTGCTCTAGACATACTCCACATACAGATTACTCTAGACATACTCCACATACAGATTGCTCTAGACATGCTCCACATACATATTACTCTAGACATACTCCACATACAGATTACTCTAGACATACTCCACATACAGATTACTCTAGACATACTCCACATACAGATTACTCTATAGACATACTCCACATACAGATTACTCTAGACATACTCCACATACAGATTACTCTAGACATACTCCACATACAGATTACTCTAGACATACTCCACATACAGATTACTCTAGACATACTCCACATACAGATTACTCTAGACATACTCCACAACAGATTACTCTAGACATACTCCACATACAGATTACTCTAGACATACTCCACATACAGATTACTCTAGACATACTCCACATACAGATTACTCTAGACATACTCCACATACAGATTACTCTAGACATACTCCACATACAGATTACTCTAGACATACTCCACATACAGATTACTCTATAGACATACTCCACATACATGCTACTCTAGACATACTCCACATACATGCTACTCTAGACATACTCCACATACAGATTACTCTAGACATACTCCACATACAGATTACTCTAGACATACTCCACATACAGATTACTCTAGACATACTCCACATACAGATTACTCTAGACATACTCCACATACAGATTACTCTAGACATACTCCACATACAGATTACTCTAGACATACTCCACATACAGATTACTCTAGACATACTCCACATACAGATTACTCTAGACATACTCCACATACATGCTACTCTAGACATACTCCACATACAGATTACTCTAGACATACTCCACATACATGCTACTCTAGACATACTCCACATACAGATTACTCTAGACATACTCCACATACAGATTACTCTATAGACATACTCCACATACATGCTACTCTAGACATACTCCACATACAGATTACTCTAGACATACTCCACATACAGATTACTCTATAGACATACTCCACATACAGATTACTCTATAGACATACTCCACATACAGATTACTCTAGATATACTCCACATACAGATTACTTTAGACATACTCCACATACATGCTACTCTAGACATACTCCACATACATGCTACTCTAGACATACTCCACATACAGATTACTCTAGATATACTCCACATACAGATTACTCTATAGACATACTCCACATACATGCTAATCTAGACATACTCCACATACATGCTACTCTAGACATACTCCACATACAGATTACTCTAGACATACTCCACATACATGCTACTCTAGACATACTCCACATACAGATTACTCTATAGACATACTCCACATACAGATTACTCTAGACATACTCCACATACATGCTACTCTAGACATACTCCACATACATGCTACTCTAGACATACTCCACATACAGATTACTCTATAGACATACTCCACATACAGATTACTCTAGACATACTCCACATAAGATTACTCTAGACATACTCCACATACAGATTACTCTAGACATACTCCACATACATGCTACTCTAGACATACTCCGCATACAGATTACTCTAGACATACTCCACATACATGCTACTCTAGACATACTCCGCATACAGATTACTCTAGACATACTCCACATACAGATTACTCTAGACATACTCCGTATACAGATTACTCTAGACATACTCCACATACAGATTACGTTTATCTTTTATTCAGAATCTCGCAACAGAACTGCAACACGTGAGACTGGAGAAGCAGTCTGTAGAGTCACAGTTTGTAGAATTACAACATGCACGAGATTCCGACCTCAATCAGTATCATCAACAGTTATCTGCCATTGAGGAAGACTTGCGCCTTGCCTTGGAATCACAGCGTGAGACAGCAGTTACCGTGGAAACGAACCAGGAACTGATGTTGGACCTTGAGAAAGAGAAGGGACGATTGGCTGGTTAGTATAAATTTAAAAGATGGACTAGTTTTTGGAATGTTATAGAGACATTTATAGAATATAATTTAACCCTTTCCCTCATAGAAGCACCTCTTGACGCCATTACCAATAACATACAACAATAACAAACCAATGTTCATTAACCCTTTCCCTCATAGAAGCACCTTGACGCCATTCCAATATGACATACATTGACAATGTAGTAGTCAAACCAATGTTCATTAATTAAGGCCAGAATCTCATGTAGTCCCAGTAATATCTATGGAGGTGAGATAGATATGACGACTACTTATCCACTGCATGATTGCTAAATGGCTGTCGTTAGTATGGAGATATAATAGTATATTAACCTGAATCTCTATGTAGTCCCAGTAATATTTATGGAGGTGGGATAGATATGACGACTACTTATCCACTGCATGATTGCTAAATGGCTGTCGTTAGTATGGAGATATAATAGTATATTAACCTGAATCTCTATGTAGTCCCAGTAATATCTATGGAGGTAGGATAGATATGGCGACTACTTGTCCACTGCATGGTAGCTAAAAGGCTGTTGTTAGTATGGAGATATATAGTATATTAACCTGAACCTCTATGTCTAATATCTATGGAGGTGGGATAGATATGGCGACTACTTATTCACTGCATGGTAACTAAATGGCTGTCGTTAGTATGGAGATATATAGTATATTAACCTGAACCTCTATGTCTAATATCTATGGAGGTGGGATAGATATGGCGACTACTTATTCACTTCATGGTAGCTAAATGGCTGTCGTTTGCATGGAAATAAAATAGTATATTAACCTAGTAACCTTATATCCCCGAGTAAGGTAAAACATTTGCTTTGGTTTAGCCAAATATTTGTTATAATGTCCATAAAGTGTGTGTGTTTTACGTTTATTTATCGTTGCTACCGGTTGCCCATATGAGTGCCTTCTGAAGAGATAGTCATTTTAGATTTTGGAGGATAGTGCAATGATACAGACAGAGACCCATTCCAGAGTCTCCTCTGGTTCTTTTACATGCACGGTGTAAAGCACCGACATGAGACCTTGGTTTAATGTCCCATCTGAAAGACTGTTAATTTTATTAGGGTCAGATGGGGGGATCGAACCTGCGATCCCTGGATTACCAGTCCAACGTGTAACCACTGGACTATAGATCCATCTGATGTCCCTATTTATCCTTTACCTGCCATATACCACAAAGTTGGGGTGGTGATGGGTTCTGGGATACTATCCTATTTTATAGATGTATAACTTTGACGTAAATTGAATTCTACCAGGACTGCTACAAAGCAATGCTACATTAAAGCAGCATGTGGCTCAGTTAGAAGAGGCATTGGCATCTCGGGAGTCCACCCTGGTCGAGATGCAGACCCAGTGGACCCAGCAAATGCGGGAGACAGAGCTGGAGTCTCACCAGAGTATTAAAAGGGTCCAAACCCTTGAGGAGAGCCTACAGAAAGAGAAAGATGGACAGAGAGAGATAAGAAAACAGGTTTGTTTATACAAATTTATTTTAGCTCGATTGCGAAACAAGTTATTTCAACTTGTATTAATCACTCTCGAGACCTCATTCCTGATGGAATCCATCGCCACGAGGGAGAGAGAAGAGGCATGTGGAATTTAAATGCCTTGCCTAAGGATACAATCGTAATGGCTCCAGCGGGACTCGAACTCCGGACCTTTCGCACCTGAAGCGAACACGCATCCACTGCGCTATCACGACTTCCACAAAAATGGGTTTGCGTCTAGGGGATTTCTCAGATGTACCTTGTACTCGTGGTTGGGATCTATTCCATAGGTCATATGTAGGGATGGCAACGAATAGCAATTATACTATTCGGTCGGGAAGATATTCGAATATTCGATAGAATTCTATCAAAAACTCAAAATCACTCAAATATTGCCAAATTAACCTAATTTCTGTTTTACGCGTAAACGTCATCTTTTTCAAATGATTATTCAGATTGATATTGTACCCGAATAAATATGTTAAATCCAATTTGCATAGATTACAGCTAGCAGTTTTCTTATTCTCAGAGCGATTCAGCATTTCCAAACGTGTGACTGAGCAGGTGGCATTTTTGAGGACAACATAATATTTGTTTCCGAATATTCGAATACTGGAACAGTCATATTGTCATGAAACTTTTAGTGATTGAAATTTGAATTTCCAGGATTTTATTTCATCGAGTGGTCCACGAAAATACATATTTCGGTGATCGCGAGATGAAATAAAATCCTATCTTGTACTAATAAACAATATGCATGATATCTTTCATTACCGATGTTGATTATCATGAGTTATCATTAATTATCATGAGTTATCATTAGTTATCATTAGTTGCCATTAATTATCATTAGTTGCTATTAATTATCATTAGTTATCATTAGTTATCATTAATTATCATTAGTTGCTATTAATTATCATGAGTTATCATTAATTATCATTAGTTGCCATTAATTATCATTAATTATCATTAGTTGCTATTAATTATCATGAGTTATCATTAATTATCATTAGTTATCATTAGTTATCATGAGTTATCATTAGTTATCATTAGTTATCATTAGTTATCTAACATAATCATGAAACTATTTTAACTTATGACTCGCAACGATATCACGGTATCACTTTGAATAGTTGGCTCTTATTATTGGTAGCAGCTAATGTCCTTGTTGTAATTGAATATATGATAAATCCTGTCACAAGTTTCCACCATACATTGTACTAGAGTTTTTTTTATCCTATTTTCAAAATTTTAAGCTTTCATGTACAAACAAAATACTTCGACATAACCGAAGTTTGACATAACGGATATTGACCATATAGGCATATTTACCAACATGATGTTTCTCGTAGATCTCAAAGCCTTATCCGTCTTAAATTTGTCTGCTAATAAATCATTGTCCAAGTTGTCATTGCCTGTTATAGCTGTGACATGATAAAAAAACACTAATATTGTATTTAATATTTACTAGATGCAGCACATACATGTAAATATTACATACGAAATTGTGATAAATAAATCGCTTGATGTAATAACGGTGCATTAACGGTGTAGTAATAAACTGATACTTGATTGAATAGTCTGCTGTATTCTGTTGAAATTGAATTTTTTACTTAAATGGAGCCAGTTTTATGTAAAATGATAGTATCTGAAACAGGACTTTGACCCGACTTCGAGATAACCGTAGAATTTGACATAACCGACTTTGATATAATGGATGTAGACTTTATTTGAAGTTGACAACATTTTGATTAAATTGGCAATATCATTTGTTTAGTTTAAGCATTATTTATTTCATTATTTGTACATGTAATCAAGAAATGAATATTTTACATATAATTTAACAGCAGTAGACTGAAAGGGATTAGAACGAAAGAAAACGTATATAGTTCTTCTCCCTATCAATTGATTGATATACAATAGGCAAGAGAATTATATATATATAACAATGAAAATACATGAACTCTATTCTAGGTATATGCTAAAGAATTTCAGAATTTATTGTATTAGTGAGTCAATAGTTTTGGATGTAAAAAAGAAAATGGTTAATATTTAAAGGAATATTTGAAGAAATATCAAGAACATGAACCATCAAATCGGAGCACGAGAAGAAAAAAGATATTTTATTTAAAAGAGTTGTCTTTGGAGCGGAGAAAGGCTTGGGGTATACAGAATTAAATGAAAATGTTATGTAATTTTTTAAAAAAGTATTAATATGCAGACCATCTCCATGGCCTAGTGGTTAATGCGTCCACATAATGTTTCGAACCTCGTTAGAGGTTAGTTCTAATATGGCCTGGTTGTGAGCCGACAGCTAGTTTAATAATTAGTACCGATTGACTGGAGCCTGGCCTACACGGATAGGATTTGGGAAGTACTGATGTTCATAAAAAGTGTGTCTTATATACAAGTCAGAAATGGCTGGCCCTTTAAATAGGGCTGACAATATAATAAACACTTTACTCATCATTTGTTTCTTGACCATAGTTGACCAAGTAGATTACATTCTCTGCAGATTGGACTGAAAATCACAGAAAATAAGAAACTGAGGCGTCAGAATGATGGTCTGAAACTAGACCAGGAGCAACAGAAGCAGGAATGGACCCTACGTGGACAGGAAGTGTCCTTGCTGCACACTGAGCTGGAAACCAGCAAAGAGGAAGTGATTAGTAGGCAGACAGAAATGAGCACATTGGAGAGCGAGAACAAATCTATGCAGAGGGAGCTGGAGCGTGTACAGCAACAGTTGTACGATAACCTGGCTAGGGAACCAGTCATACAAGAACAAATGAAGGTAGGTTATGTAACAACCTGGCTAGGGAACCAGTCATACAAGAACAAATGAAGGTAGGCTATGTAATAACCTGGCTAGGGAACCAGTCATACAAGAACAAATGAAGGTAGGTTATGTAACAACCTGGCTAGGGAACCAGTCATACAAGAACACATGAAGGTAGGCTATGTAACAACATGGCTAGGGAACCAGTCATACAAGAACAAATGAAGGTAGGCTATGTAACAACCTGGCTAGGGAACCAGTCATACAAGAACACATGAAGGTAGGCTATGTAACAACCTGGTTAGGGAACCAGTCATACAAGAACAAATGAAGGTAGGCTATGTAACAACCTGGTTAGGGAACCAGTCATACAAGAACAAATGAAGGTAGGCTATGTAACAACCTGGCTAGGGAACCAGTCATACAAGAACAAATGAAGGTAGGCTATGTGACAACATGGCTAGGGAACCAGTAATACAATAACAAATGAAGGTAGGCTATGTAACAACCTGGCTAGGGAACCAGTCATACAAGAACAAATGAAGGTAGGCTATGTAACAACATGGCTAGGGAACCAGTCATACAAGAACAAATGAACGTAGGCTATGTAACAACATTGCTAGGGAACCAGTCATACAAGAACAAATGAAGGTAGGCTATGTAACAACCTGGCTAGGGAACCAGTCATACAAGAACAAATGAAGGTAGGCTATGTAACAACATGGCTAGGGAACCAGTCATACAAGAACACATGAAGGTAGGATATGTAACAACCTGGCTAGGGAACCAGTCATACAAGAACAAATGAAGGTAGGCTATGTAACAACCTGGCTAGGGAACCAGTCATACAAGAACACATGAAGGTAGGCTATGTAACAACATGGCTAGGGAACCAGTCATACAAGAACAAATGAAGGTAGGCTATGTAACAACCTGGTTAGGGAACCAGTCATACAAGAACAAATGAAGGTAGGCTATGTAACAACCTGGTTAGGGAACCAGTCATACAAGAACAAATGAAGGTAGGCTATGTAACAACATGGCTAGGGAACCAGTCATACAAGAACAAATGAAGGTAGGCTATGTAACAACATTGCTAGGGAACCAGTCATACAAGAACAAATGAAGGTAGGCTATGTAACAACCTGGCTAGGGAACCAGTCATACAAGAACAAATGAAGGTAGGCTATGTAACAACCTGGCTAGGGAACCAGTCATACAAGAACAAATGAAGGTAGGTTATGTAACAACCTGGCTAGGGAACCAGTCATACAAGAACAAATGAAGGTAGGCTATGTAACAACCTGGCTAGGGAACCAGTCATACAAGAACAAATGAAGGTAGGCTATGTAACAACCTGGCTAGGGAACCAGTCATACAAGAACAAATGAAGGTAGGCTATGTAACAACCTGGCTAGGGAACCAGTCATACAAGAACAAATGAAGGTAGGCTATGTAACAACATGGCTAGGGAACCAGTCATACAAGAACACATGAAGGTAGGATATAACAACCTGGCTAGGGAACCAGTCATACAAGAACAAATGAAGGTAGGATATGTAACAACCTGGCTAGGGAACCAGTCATACAAGAACAAATGAAGGTAGGATATGTAACAACCTGGCTAGGGAACCAGTCATACAAGAACAAATGAAGGTAGGCTATGTAACAACATGGCTAGGGAACCAGTCATACAAGAACAAATGAAGGTAGGCTATGTAACAACCTGGCTAGGGAACCAGTCATACAAGAACAAATGAAGGTAGGCTATGTAACAACCTGGCTAGGGAACCAGTCATACAAGAACAAATGAAGGTAGGATATGTAACAACCTGGCTAGGGAACCAGTCATACAAGAACAAATGAAGGTAGGCTATGTAACAACATGGCTAGGGAACCAGTCATACAAGAACAAATGAAGGTAGGCTATGTAACAACCTGGCTAGGGAACCAGTCATACAAGAACAAATGAAGGTAGGCTATGTAACAACCTGGCTAGGGAACCAGTCATACAAGAACAAATGAAGGTAGGCTATGTAACAACCTGGCTAGGGAACCAGTCATACAAGAACAAATGAAGGTAGGCTATGTAACAACATGGCTAGGGAACCAGTCATACAAGAACACATGAAGGTAGGATATGTAACAACCTGGCTAGGGAACCAGTCATACAAGAACAAATGAAGGTAGGATATGTAACAACCTGGCTAGGGAACCAGTCATACAAGAATAAATGAAGGTAGGATATGTAACAACCTGGCTAGGGAACCAGTCATACGAGAACAAATGAAGGTAGGCTATGTAACAACATGGCTAGGGAACCAGTCTTACAAGAACAAATGAAGGTAGGCTATGTAACAACCTGGCTAGGGAACCAGTCATACAAGAACAAATGAAGGTAGGATATGTAACAACCTGGCTAGGGAACCAGTCATACAAGAACAAATGAAGGTAGGATATGTAACAACCTGGCTAGGGAACCAGTCATACAAGAACAAATGAAGGTAGGTATGTAACAACATGGCTAGGGAACCAGTTATACAAGAACAAATGAAGGTAGGCTATGTAACAACCTGGCTAGGGAACCAGTCATACAAGAACAAATGAAGGTAGGCTATGTAACAACCTGGCTAGGGAACCAGTCATACAAGAACAAATGAAGGTAGGTTATGTAACAACCTGGCTAGGGAACCAGTCATACAAGAACAAATGAAGGTAGGCTATGTAACAACCTGGCTAGGGAACCAGTCATACAAGAACACATGAAGGTAGGCTATGTAACAACCTGGCTAGGGAACCAGTCATACAAGAACAAATGAAGGTAGGCTATATAACAACCTGGCTAGGGAACCAGTCATACAAGAACAAATGAAGGTAGGCTATGTAACAACATGGCTAGGGAACCAGTCATACAAGAACACATGAAGGTAGGATATGTAACAACCTGGCTAGGGAACCAGTCATACAAGAACAAATGAAGGTAGGATATGTAACAACCTGGCTAGGGAACCAGTCATACAAGAACAAATGAAGGTAGGATATGTAACAACCTGGCTAGGGAATCAGTCATACAAGAACAAATGAAGGTAGGATATGTAACAACCTGGCTAGGGAACCAGTCATACGAGAACAAATGAAGGTAGGCTATGTAACAACATGGCTAGGGAACCAGTCATACAAGAACAAATGAAGGTAGGCTATGTAACAACCTGGCTAGGGAACCAGTCATACAAGAACAAATGAAGGTAGGTTATGTAACAACCTGGCTAGGGAACCAGTCATACAAGAACAAATGAAGGTAGGCTATGTAACAACCTGGCTAGGGAACCAGTCATACAAGAACAAATGAAGGTAGGCTATGTAACAACCTGGCTAGGGAACCAGTCATACAAGAACACATGAAGGTAGGCTATGTAACAACCTGGCTAGGGAACCAGTCATACAAGAACAAATGAAGGTAGGCTATGTAACAACCTGGCTAGGGAACCAGTCATACAAGAACAAATGAAGGTAGGCTATGTAACAACCTGGCTAGGGAACCAGTCATACAAGAACAAATGAAGGTAGGTTATGTAACAACCTGGCTAGGGAACCAGTCATACAAGAACAAATGAAGGTAGGCTATGTAATAACCTGGCTAGGGAACCAGTCATACAAGAACAAATGAAGGTAGGCTATGTAACAACCTGGCTAGGGAACCAGTCATACAAGAACACATGAAGGTAGGCTATGTAACAACCTGGCTAGGGAACCAGTCATACAAGAACAAATGAAGGTAGGCTATGTAACAACCTGGCTAGGGAACCAGTCATACAAGAACAAATGAAGGTAGGCTATGTAACAACCTGGCTAGAGAACCAGTCATACAAGAACAAATGAAGGTAGGCTATGTAACAACCTGGATTGAAATTGAATTTATTTCATGAGTTTATACAGGTACATATAAATATATAATAATAGTTAATTACATGGCTACATATCAAAAACAAATTCCAATGTCTTCAATTGTTTTCAAAACTCATCTTGGATTCAGATATAACCGTCAAATTGATCTTCGAAAAATTACAATGCTTTGCCTTGTATATTTTCTCCAACTCGCCTGATATATTAAAATAGATAAGACAGTAACTTAATATTCTATATTTACACACCGGTTCGACCATCAAAGGGTATACAATAGCGAGAATTCTCCAACCAAGTTCACAAGACGTTACTGATGACTACAAACAGCTACCAAACTAGTATAACGAGTCCTGACATTGTCCAGGTTCTTCGTCGTCAGCCTTCTACTGTTAACCCTTTCCCCCTTAGAAGCGCCTCTCGACGCCAATGCCTATTGACATAGAACGACACATTAGTAGTCAAACAAACTGTAATAAAGATCGAAACAACGTAGTGTATACAACACTTAATAATACCTAGTATGTATGTATGTATGTTCCATTATCGTCAAACCCCTCTCGGGGACCTAGACATTTTTCCTGGGCAGACTTAGCCGACCTAAGCGATTAACCAGTACTAAGCAATATGTGTGAGGTGCCTTGCTCAATGACACTACATACGTGGCCTTTCCGAGTATCAAACCCGGGACCGTTCGATTCCAAATCCGACGCTATACCACTGGACCACGGACGCCACACTAGTAACCTCCATGAAGATGGAGTAGGCAAGTTCACAGCTTATCCATTGCGTACGATTTGTAAATTACAGCCAAATGTATGAAATAAAACTACATCTCTATGTGGAAAAGGGTTAAATAAAGTTTTTCATGCTCTTACAGAGTTTAGAATGGCAGTTGGAACTGAAATCGAAGGAATTGGAAGGCGTCCAACAGCAGATACAACTCTCAGAAGGCAGACAGCTGGCGGAGACGAACAGCACGAGACAACTGTTACAGGTAAGTTTACATTGTGGTTTATGATCGTTTCCCTGTAGTAACTCCAGATCTAACTAGATTCTAGTACGTTGTACGGAGGTCGGTTGTACCTTTTGTACGGAGGTTGGTTGTACCTTTGTATGGAGGTCGGTTGTACATTTTGTATGGAGGTCGGTTGTACCTTTGTACGGAGGTCGGTTGTACCTTTGTACAGAGGTCGGTTGTGCCTTTGTACTGAGGTCGGTTGTACCTTTTGTACGGAGTTTGGTTGTACCTTTGTATGGAGGTCGGTTGTACCTTTGTACGGAGGTTGGTTGTACCTTTGTACGGAGATTGGTTGTACCTTTGTACAGAGGTCGGTTGTACCTTTGTACGGAGATTGGTTGTACCTTTGTACGGAGGTTGGTTGTACCTTTGTACGGAGGTCGGTTGTACCTTTGTACAGAGGTCGGTTGTACCTTTGTACGGAGGTCAGTTGTACCTTTGTACAGAGGTTGGTTGTACCTTTGTACGGAGGTCGGTTGTACCTTTGTACGGAGGTTGGTTGTACCTTTGTATGAAGGTCGGTTGTACCTTTTGTATGGAGGTCGGTTGTACCTTTGTACGGAGGTCGGTTGTACCTTTTGTACAGAGGTCGGTTGTGCCTTTGTACGGAGGTCAGTTGTAACTTTTGTATGGAGGTCGGTTGTACCTTTGTACGGAGGTAGGTTGTACCTTTGTACGGAGATCGGTTGTACCTTTGTACGGAGGTCGGTTGTACCTTTGTACGGAGATCGGTTGTACCTTTGTACGGAGGTCGGTTGTACCTTTTGTACGGAGGTTGGTTGTACCTTTGTATGGAGGTCGGTTGTACATTTTGTATGGAGGTTGGTTGTACCTTTGTATGGAGGTAGGTTGTACCTTTGTACGGAGATCAGTTGTACCTTTGTACGGAGGTCGGTTGTACCTTTGTACGGAGGTCAGTTGTACCTTTGTACAGAGGTTGGTTTTATTTATTATTATTTTTACCAAAAAGAAAAATTTACTATATTAGTTATTGGAACTAAATTTGAGTGGACCGCGGATGCACTTCTGCCTATTTACGTATATACAACCGTTACAGTACAATTTCTTTGATCTTTACTTCTGAGTGGTTTCCATTTTCTCAATCCGTCTTATACACAGGTCTATGCAAAATACCACTGACTTAAGACCAAAGTTGAGGGTTGTCCTATAGTCGAAATCGTCTTATAGGTGGGTTAATACAGTACTTTCTTGTTGTATTCTGTAGGAAAAAACGGGTGAGATAGATAATATGAAAATAGACATTGTCAGTATGAAGCAGGATAAACAAGTCCAGCAGGCCAAGGTTTCAGAACTAAGAAGTGCGCTTAAATCATCGATACAGTATCATAAGGTAAGGCTAAACAAAGAAATGAATTGTTTCATGTGATTTCTTCAAAAGTTCTAGCGTTGGTAAATCAACAAGAACCTCGGAAGTTGTGATAGGGCATTGGTAGCGCATTCGATTCAGATGCAAAGGGTTCGGATTTGGCACCCCCTACTGGAGCCGTTATGGTTGTGCCCTGGAAAGAGGTCTCCAGAGTGATTAATATAAGTTGTAAGAACTTGTTTCACAATTGAGCTAAAATAAATTTGTATACATTATCACAAATGAATAAAATAATCAAACCCAAGCTTTATATGTTTATTAGAAGTTTATAACCTGTAGGACGTCACATGTAAGTGTTGTACATGTTAGTTTAAACCGCACCTACTAGATACAATCACATTGTCTCATGTACATGTTAGTTTAAACCGCACCTACTAGATACAATCACATTGTCTCATGTACATGTTAGTTTAAACCGCACCTACTAGATACAATCACATTGTCTCATGTACATGTTAGTTTAAACCGCACCTACTAGATACAATCACATTGTCTCATGTACATGTTAGTTTAAACCGCACCTACTAGATACAATCACATTGTCTCATGTACATGTTAGTTTAAACCGCACCTACTAGATACAATCACATTGTCTCATGTACAAGTTAGTTTAAACCGCACCTACTAGATACAATCACATTGTCTCATGTACATGTTAGTTTAAACCGCACCTACTAGATACAATCACATTGTCTCATGTACATGTTAGTTTAAACTGCAGCTACTAGATACAATCACATTGTCTCATGTACATGTTAGTTTAAACCACACCTACTAGATACAATCACATTGTCTCATGTACATGTTAGTTTAAACTGCAGCTACTAGATACAATCACATTGTCTCATGTACATGTTAGTTTAAACTGCAGCTACTAGATACAATCACATTGTCTCATGTACAAGTTAGTTTAAACCGCACCTACTAGATACAATCACATTGTCTCATGTACATGTTAGTTTAAACTGCAGCTACTAGATACAATCACATTGTCTCATGTACATGTTAGTTTAAACCACACCTACTAGATACAATCACATTGTCTCATGTACATGTTAGTTTAAACTGCAGCTACTAGATACAATCACATTGTCTCATGTACATGTTAGTTTAAACTGCAGCTACTAGATACAATCACATTGTCTCATGTACATGTTAGTTTAAACTGCAGCTACTAGATACAATCACATTGTCTCATGTACATGTTAGTTTAAACCGCACCTACTAGATACAATCACATTGTCTCATGTACATGTTAGTTTAAACCGCACCTACTAGATACAATCACATTGTCTCATGTACATGTTAGTTTAAACCGCACCTACTAGATACAATCACATTGTCTCATGTACATGTTAGTTTAAACCGCACCTACTAGATACAATCACATTGTCTCATGTACATGTTAGTTTAAACCGCACCTACTAGATACAATCACATTGTCTCATGTACATGTTAGTTTAAACTGCAGCTACTAGATACAATCACATTGTCTCATGTACATGTTAGTTTAAACCACACCTACTAGATACAATCACATTGTCTCATGTACATGTTAGTTTAAACTGCAGCTACTAAATACAATCACATTGTCTCATGTACATGTTAGTTTAAACCGCACCTACTAGATACAATCACATTGTCTCATGTACATGTTAGTTTAAACCGCACCTACTAGATACAATCACATTGTCTCATGTACATGTTAGTTTAAACCGCACCTACTAGATACAATCACATTGTCTCATGTACATGTTAGTTTAAACCGCACCTACTAGATACAATCACATTGTCTCATGTACATGTTAGTTTAAACTGCAGCTACTAGATACAATCACATTGTCTCATGTACATGTTAGTTTAAACCACACCTACTAGATACAATCACATTGTCTCATGTACATGTTAGTTTAAACTGCAGCTACTAGATACAATCACATTGTCTCATGTACATGTTAGTTTAAACTGCAGCTACTAGATACAATCACATTGTCTCATGTACATGTTAGTTTAAACTGCAGCTACTAGATACAATCACATTGTCTCATGTACATGTTAGTTTAAACCGCACCTACTAGATACAATCACATTGTCTCATGTACATGTTAGTTTAAACCGCACCTACTAGATACAATCACATTGTCTCATGTACATGTTAGTTTAAACCGCACCTACTAGATACAATCACATTGTCTCATGTACATGTTAGTTTAAACCGCACCTACTAGATACAATCACATTGTCTCATGTACATGTTAGTTTAAACCGCACCTACTAGATACAATCACATTGTCTCATGTACATGTTAGTTTAAACCGCACCTACTAGATACAATCACATTGTCTCATGTACATGTTAGTTTAAACTGCAGCTACTAGATACAATCACATTGTCTCATGTACATGTTAGTTTAAACCACACCTACTAGATACAATCACATTGTCTCATGTACATGTTAGTTTAAACTGCAGCTACTAGATACAATCACATTGTCTCATGTACATGTTAGTTTAAACTGCAGCTACTAGATACAATCACATTGTCTCATGTACATGTTAGTTTAAACTGCAGATACTAGATACAATCACATTGTCTCATGTACATGTTAGTTTAAACCGCACCTACTAGATACAATCACATTGTCTCATGTACATGTTAGTATAAACCGCACCTACTAGATACAATCACATTGTCGCATGTACATGTTAGTATAAACCGCACCTACTAGATACAATCACATTGTCTCATGTACATGTTAGTTTAAACCGCACCTACTAGATACAATCACATTGTCTCATGTATGCCCTATGGACTTTTAGTGTGTATTTTTATTAAAAGGATAAAACACTATAAACCCATAGGGCATCAAAATAGTGCCATGTGACAATTATTTTATTTTTTGGGTGTCATTTTCTAATGCCATGTGACAAATTTCCCAGTGGTAGCAGGAATTGGACTTAATTTGCTTCCTGAAAATGACCCCAAAAAATCCTGAAATTGCTACATTTTGTACCCCCCAAAAAATCCTGAAATTGCTACACTTTGTACAGGAAGTACAATTATTGCAGGATTGTATACAGGAAGTACAATTATTGCTACATTTTGTACAGGAAGTACAATTATTGCAGGATTTTATACAGGAAGTACAATTATTGCTACATTTTGTACAGGAAGTACAATTATTGCAGGATTTTATACAGGAAGTACAATTATTGCTACATTTTGTACAGGAAGTACAATTATTGCTACATTTTGCACAGGAAGTACAATGATTGCAGGATTTTGTACAGGAAGTACAATTATTGCTACATTTTGTACAGGAAGTACAATTATTGCAGGATTTTGCACAGGAAGTACAATTATTGCAGGATTTTGTACAGGAAGTACAATTATTGCTACATTTTGCACAGGAAGTACAATGATTGCAGGATTTTGTACAGGAAGTACAATTATTGCAGGATTTTGTACAGGAAGTACAATTATTGCAGGATTTTATACAGGAAGTACAATTATTGCTACATTTTGTACAGGAAGTACAATTATTGCAGGATTTTATACAGGAAGTACAATTATTGCTACATTTTGTACAGGAAGTACAATTATTGCTACATTTTGCACAGGAAGTACAATTATTGCAGGATTTTGCACAGGAAGTACAATGATTGCAGGATTTTGTACAGGAAGTACAATTATTGCTACATTTTGTGCAGGAAGTACAATTATTGCAGGATTTTGTACAGGAAGTACAATTATTGCTACACTTTGTACAGGAAGTACAATTATTGCAGGATTTTGTACAGGAAGTACAGTTATTGCTACATTTTGTAC
This sequence comes from Archivesica marissinica, assembly GCA_014843695.1. NCBI lineage: Eukaryota > Metazoa > Mollusca > Bivalvia > Venerida > Vesicomyidae > Archivesica > Archivesica marissinica. Next base: position 62,955,688 of record CM026403.1, on the reverse strand, counting down.
AGGAAGTACAATTATTGCATCATTTTGTACAGGAAGTACAATTATTGCTACATTTTGTACAGGAAGTACAATTATTGCATCATTTTGTACAGGAAGTACAATTATTGCGACATTTTGTACAGGAAATACAATTATTGCAGGAATATCTATCTGTTTCAGTTAATCCAGAAGATGAGTAAGTTACAGTCTGTGAGTGGCTCCGGAGACACCCAAGCACATGAGTTACCTCCCCTGCCCTTCGATCTGGCCGATATGGACAGACTGCTACAAGAAACGACGGTCCGTGCACTCGAGAGCAAGTAAGTCGTAGCTTCCAGGAGCTCTGCACTAGAGGATCCAGGTTTCTTTAAAGTGATGTATGCGGATGAAAGGAATAGTATATATACTACTTATTATTGCTTTCCTCATGCTACATGATAAACTCACTTGTAACTGCTCTAACTGGCTATATGCACCAATGCAACCCGAGTTCGATCCTCGGACAGGGAAGTATGTAAGATGGTACGGTGGTCGCCAGATCGGACAGGTCGGTTTCCTCCGTGTACTCCATAGTATGACAAGACTGACGGATGCCGAAGGATATTTTGAGGCCCCGACACATTAATTTTATAACATAACTTTATGGAGGGTTATATATACAATATTGATAACTCTGCCTGGGCCTCAATTTGTTACTGGTATGGACAGGTAATATAAAAGTGAAACCCATGCAAGCTCACCTTCCATACTTGTCCGTAATCTAGGTCAGTACAATGTCGCCACACTTGTCCGTAATCTAGGTCGGTGCGGTACAATGTCGCCAGACTTGTTGTAGTCTATGTCAGTGCAATGTCGCCAGACTTGTCCGTAGTCTATGTTAGTACAATGTCGCCAGACTTGTCCGTAGTCTATGTTAGTACAATGTCGCCAGACTTGTCCGTAATCTAGGTCGGTGCGGTACAATGTCGCCAGACTTGTCCGTAGTCTATGTTAGTACAATGACGCCAGACTTGTCCGTAATCTAGGTCGGTGCGGTACAATGTCGCCAGACTTGTCCGTAATCTAGGTCGGTGCGGTACAATGTCGCCAGACTTGTCCGTAATCTATATCAGTACAATGTCGCCAGACTTGTCCGTAATCTAGGTCGGTGCGGTACAATGTCGGCAGACTTGTCCGTAATCTATGTCAGTACAATGTCGCCAGACTTGTCCGTAATCTAGGTCGGTGCGGTACAATGTCGCCAGACTTGTCCGTAATCTAGGTCGGTGCGGTACAATGTCGGCAGACTTGTCCGTAATCTATGTCAGTACAATGTCGCCTGGTCCGCCTCCGTGGTCGAGTGGTTAAGGTCGCTGACTTTTATACCACTGTAACCTATCATCACTGATGGTCACACGGGTTCGAGCCCCGCTCAGGTCGTGTCTCATTTATATGAAAAAGTTGGCAGTTTCTTACGGAGGTTTGTGCACCCAAGTACTGGTTAACTGCTGGAGCATGCCCAGGAAAGGTGTTGTTAGGTAAACTGCCCGCCGGCGATATAGCCCAAAATGGTGCTGATGCAGGCGTAAAACCCAAAATATAACATAACATAACATAACAATGTCGCCAGACTTGTCCGTAATCTAGGTCGGTGCGGTACAATGTCGGCAGACTTGTCCGTAATCTATGTCAGTACAATGTTGCCAGACTTGTCCGTAATCTATGTTAGTACCATGTCGCCAGACTTGTCCGTAATCTATGTCCGTACAATGTCGCCAGACTTGTCCGTAGTCTAGGTCGGCACACTGTCTTTTAAGGTGAGCTATGCTTTTACCAAAATACAAAAACTCCCCGCAAGGACTTTGAAATTTGTTCATGTGAGATCGCTATCCAGCTGGCTTGCGGAAAATTAATGGTTCTTCCAGGGTGCCTGTCCATGCCTAAAACACTGCTCGGAGCGGCACTCCAGGGTGCCTGTCCATTACTAATACACTGCTCGGAGGGGCACTCCAGGGTGCCTGTCCATTACTAATACACTGCTCGGAGCGGCACTCCAGGGTGCCTGTCCATTACTAATACACTGCTCGGAGGGGGCACTCCAGGGTGCCTGTCCATTACTAATACACTGCTCGGAGGGGCACTCCAGGGTGCCTGTCCATTACTAAAACACTGCTAGGAGCGGCACTCCAGGGTGCCTGTCCATTACTAAAACACTGCTCGGAGGGGCACTCCAGGGTGCCTGTCCATTACTAAAACACTGCTCGGAGGGGTACTCCAGGGTGCCTGTCCATGCATAATACACTGCTCGGAGCAGCACTCCAGGGTGCCTGTCCATTACTAAGACACTGCTAGGAGCGGCACTCCAGGGTGCCTGTCCATTACTAAAACACTGCTCGGAGCAGCACTCCAGGGGGCCTGTCCATTACTAATACACTGCTAGGAGGGGCACTCCAGGGTGCCTGTCCATTACTAATACACTGCTAGGAGGGGCACTCCAGGATGCCTGTCCATTACTAAAAGTAAAACACTGCTAGGAGCAGCACTCCAGGGTGCCTGTCCATTACTAATACACTGCTCGGAGGGGCACTCCAGGGTGCCTGTCCATTACTAAAACACTGCTAGGAGCGGCACTCCAGGGTGCCTGTCCATTACTAATACACTGCTAGGAGCGGCACTCCAGGATGCCTGTCCATTACTAAAACACTGCTAGGAGCGGCACTCCAGGGTGCCTGTCCATTACTAATACACTGCTCGGAGCAGCACTCCAGGGTGCCTGTCCATGCCTAATACACTGCTGGGAGGGGCACTCCAGGGTGCCTGTCCATTACTAATACACTGCTAGGAGCGGCACTCCAGGATGCCTGTCCATTACTAAACCACTGCTCGGAGGGGGCACTCCAGGGTGCCTGTCCATCACTAATACACTGCTAGGAGCGGCACTCCAGGATGCCTGTCCATTACTAAACCACTGCTCGGAGGGGCACTCCAGGGGGCCTGTCCATTACTAAACCACTGCTCGGAGGGGCACTCCAGGGGGCCTGTCCATTACTAAACCACTGCTAGGAGGGGCACTCCAGGGGGCCTGTCCATTACTAAACCACTGCTCGGAGGGGCACTCCAGGGAGCCTATCCATTACTAAAACACTGCTCGGCACTCCAGGGTGCCTGTCCATTACTAAAACACTGCTCGGAGGGGCACTCCAGGGTGCCTGTCCATTACTAATACACTGATCGGAGGGGCACTCCAGGGTGCCTGTCCATTACTAATACACTGCAAGCAGCAGCACTCCAGGGTGCCTGTCCATTACTAAAACACTGCTCGGAGCAGCACTCCAGGATGCCTGTCCATTACTAAAACACTGCTGGGAGCGGCACTCCAGGGTGCCTGTCCATTACTAATACACTGCTCGGAGCAGCACTCCAGGGTGCCTGTCCATTACTAAACCACTGCTAGGAGCAGCACTCCAGGGTGCCTGTCCATTACTAAAACACTGCTAGGAGTAGCACTCAAGGGTGCCTGTCCATTACTAAAACACTGCTAGGAGTAGCACTCCAGGGAGCCTGTCCATTACTAATACACTGCTAGGAGCAGCACTCCAGGGTGCCTGTCCATTACTAAAACACTGCTCGGAGCAGTACTCCAGGGTGCCTGTCCATTACTAATACACTGCTCGGAGCAGCACTCCAGGGTGCCTGTCCATTACTAAAACACTGCTCGGAGCAGCACTCCAGGGTGCCTGTCCATTACTAATACACTGATCGGAGGGGCACTCCAGGGTGCCTGTCCATTACTAATACACTGCTAGGAGCAGCACTCCAGGGTGCCTGTCCATTACAAAACACTGCTCGGAGCAGCACTCCAGGGTGCCTGTCCATTACTAAACACTGCTCGGAGCAGCACTCCAGGGTGCCTGTCCATTACTAATACACTGCTCGGAGCAGCACTCCAGGGTGCCTGTCCATTACTAAAACACTGCTGGGGTCGGCACTCCAGGGTGCCTGTCCATTACTAATACACTGCTCGGAGCGGCACTCCAGGGGCCTGTCCATTACTAAAACACTGCTCGGAGCGGCACTCCAGGGTGCCTGTCCATTACTAAAACACTGCTCGGAGCAGCACTCCAGGGGGCCTGTCCATTACTAATACACTGCTAGGAGCTGCACTCCAGGATGCCTGTTCATTACTAAAACACTGCTCGGAGGGGCACTCCAGGGTGCCTGTCCATGCATAATACACTGCTCGGAGCAGCACTCCAGGGTGCCTGTCCATTACTAAAACACTGCTCGGAGGGGCACTCCAGGGTGCCTGTCCATTACTAAAGCACTGCACGGAGCAGCACTCCAGGGTGCCTGTCCATTACTAAAACACTGCTAGGAGCAGCACTCCAGGGTGCCTGTCCATTACTAATACACTGCTCGGAGGGGGCACTCCAGGATGCCTGTCCATTACTAAAACACTGCTGGGAGCGGCACTCCAGGGTGCCTGTCCATTACTAATACACTGCTCGGAGGGCACTCCAGGGTGCCTGTCCATTACTAAAACACTGCTAGGAGCAGCACTCCAGGGTGCCTGTCCATTACTAAAACACTGCTCGGAGCTGCACTCCAGGGTGCCTGTTCATTACTAAAACACTGCTCGGAGGGGCACTCCAGGGTGCCTGTCCATTACTAAAGCACTGCACGGAGCAGCACTCCAGGGTGCCTGTCCATTACTAAAACACTGCTAGGAGCAGCACTCCAGGGTGCCTGTCCATTACTAATACACTGCTCAGAGGGGGCACTCCAGGATGCCTGTCCATTACTAAAACATTGCTGGGAGCGGCACTCCAGGGTGCCTGTCCATTACTAATACACTGCTCGGAGGGGCACTCCAGGGTGCCTGTCCATTACTAAAACACTGCTAGGAGCAGCACTCCAGGGTGCCTGTCCATTACTAAAACACTGCTCGGAGCTGCACTCCAGGGTGCCTGTCCATTACTAATACACTGCTCGGAGGGGCACTCCAGGGGGCCTGTCCATGCCTAAAGCACTGCTCGGAGCGGCACTCCAGGGTGCCTGTCCATTACTAAAACACTATTGGATGGCCTAAGCTGTTGTTGCTGCTTGCTGTCCTGTATGAAAGTCCGCCTCTGTTGTTGAGTGATTACTGTCGTTTACTTGTATACCACTGTAATCTATCATCACTGATGGTCACGGGTTCGAGCCCCCGCTCAGACTGTGTCTCTTTATATAAAAAAGTTGGCAGTTTATCTTACGGAGGTTGGTGCACCAAGTACTGGTTAACCGCTGGAGCCTGCACAGGAAAGGTGTTGCTAGGTAAACTGCCCGTCGCTCATATGTTCAATGTTGTAAATGCCTCCCTTTGAAATGTGAGACGGATTCACATGTATAATGGTATCGCGTGATCGCTTCCTTATATGTGTTCTTTAACATACTTCTAAGTCCGCCTCCGTGGTCGAGTGGTTAAGGTCGCTGACTTGGATACCCAGGGATCATTTTAGAGGGCGATGTGGGCGAAATTGTCGCCCTAGGGACCCTGACTTCACCCTCTGGGGGCCCCACTTTATAATGGGCCAGTGTATCTTACTAGACAAAGTTTTGTTTGAAAATCGTAAAAACCAAAAAATATTTTTTTTTTTAGGGAGAAGTGGGCCCCCAGAGGGCGAAGTCTAGTTCGCCCACATCGCCCTCTAGAATGATCCCTGTTTACTTGCCTAAAAAAGTTATAAGACAGTAACCTAATATTCTCTATATATTTGCTTGATTGCAAAACAAGTTTGTACAACATTAGATTAATCTTGAGATATACCACCACCAGAGATTATCTTAGATATATATATAGATTAGATATAACGGATGTAACAAAATTTACATATATCCTGACATGTAATGGATATAACAGAATTTATATAGCCACCTTTATCCTGACATGTAGCGGATATAACAGCATTTACATAGCCACCTTTATCCCCAACATGTAGCGGATATAACAGAATTTACATAGCCACCTTTATCCCCGACATGTAACGGATATAACAGAATTTACATAGCCACCTTTATCCTGACATGTAACGGATATAACCAAATTATAGCCACCTTTAACCCTGACATGTAACTTGGCTTATTTCAGACCGCTGGACAATCTGCAGAACTGTTTGCTGAACCTTCGATCTGAGATCTCGGGACTGCAAGCACAGATGGATGTACACAACGGCACACTGGAGACATCCACACATACATGGAGGTTAGTATCACATCAGTACTACACGTTGGAGACATCCACACATACATGGAGGTTAGTATCACATCAGTACAACACGCTGGAGACATCCACACATACATGGAGGTTAGTATCACATCAGTACAGCATGCTGGAGACATCCACACATACATGGAGGTTAGTATCACATCAGTACTACACATTGGAGACATCCACACATACATGGAGGTTAGTATCACAGCAGTACAGCACGCTGGAGACATCCACACATACATGGAGGTTAGTATCACATCAGTACTACACGCTGGAGACATCCACACATACATGGAGGTTAGTATCACATCAGTACTACACGTTGGAGACATCCACACATACATGGAGGTTAGTATCACAGCAGTACTACACACTGGAGACATCCACACATACATGGAGGTTAGTATCACAGCAGTACTACACACTGGAGACATCCACACATACATGGAGGTTAGTATCACATCAGTACTACACACTGGAGACATCCACACATACATGGAGGTTAGTATCACATCAGTACAACACACTGGAGACATCCACACATACATGGAGGTTAGTATCACAGCAGTACTACACACTGGAGACATCCACACATACATGGAGGTTAGTATCACATCAGTACTACACACTGGAGACATCCACACATACATGGAGGTTAGTATCACATCAGTACAACACACTGGAGACATCCACACATACATGGAGGTTAGTATCACTACAGTACAGCACACTGGAGACATCCACACATACAGGGGTCATTCCGTGTCAAATCACCCAATAAAATGTAAAAAGTAAACCGTACCCCCTTCGATTTTGCTGAAATTTGGTTTATATGCTCATTTCGGCTGAAAAATCTGATATTCCAAATTTCATCGGACTAATGATTCCTGAGATACGGCCAACCAAAAATGGGAGATTTCGGCCAAAATGGGCGTGGCCGCCAATATTCAAATGACCATAGCTCAGTTACCGATAGGTCAAAATTGATGAAATATGAATTTCTGGAATGGAAATTCCACAAGGATTCCAAATCTACCCTTATTTTTGACATAGGAATGTTTTAAAGAGTGATAACCTTTTGACCTTGAATTTGACCTTGTGGCCCATGTGACCGTAAGATGACCTATCATGAAAAAAATAGCCCAACATGTTTTCTACACAATATCAAAAAATTGGAGGTATAATATCTTTTATAAGCCTGTAAAATCAAGTCAAATATCCACACATGAGGCTGAAAAGGGTTAATTTCGACTCAAGAATCGCTGAAAAGGGTTAATTTCGACTCAAGAATCCCTGTCTGTTCAGATGAAAGTGAAAAGTGCATGATGGGTCAATGCAAAGAGTGCCCTGGTCACCAGAGGCTCATTGACTACCTAAATCAATGTGACGAGCTCGATGATATTTCCTGTGGGTCAGTACGGATAGTACAAAACTGGTCACTATCATTGAATCCAAAGAGGACTTTATTGAGAACTTCACAACCCAAGTGTGTACACTGACTCGCCATAGTTATACAGCAAAGTCCCAAAGTTCATATATGAAACAACTGAAGACCTCCATGGCTGCATTGGAAGAAATCGTCGTGCAGGGGGACGTTGCCAAATATTACTCCTATGTCGTCCAAGACGAGATCCAAAGTTTCCATTGGGAAAATAAACAGGCCACAAAGACAGGAGGATGGCACCCATATCCACTGGAATATCTGTGTTATAAGTGACATTAAAGAGCATTCAACAGTGACTGTTTCCGCCTTTCTGAAAGTTGTAATAGAGTATTTGAAAGCAGAGTTTCCATCAGTGAAGAAGATTCACTACTTCACTGATGGGTGCAGGGCAATATAAAAACAAGTACAATGTTATCAATCTTTGCCACCACAGTGAAGATTTTGAATTGGCCGCGGAGTGAATTTCTTTGCGACATCGCATGGAAAAAGTGCCTGCGATGGAATTGGTGGTACCGTAAATTGACTTGTCGCAAAAGCAAGTTTACAGCATCTGTACAATGACCAGATCTTAACATCTGAGGCAATTCTCGACTTCTGCATCAAGAACATCCCTGGAATCAAGTTCTTTTCTGTGATGCCTGAGGAAGTAGCACAATCTGAAACGGAACTGAAACCAAGGTTTGAACTTGCATGGACAATAAAAGGAACGTTGCAGTTTCGCAGTTTCACAGGTTCATTCCTGTATCCAGATCGAGACTGCAGGTGTACAGGTTGAGTACTCAAGCCGCCAATCCAGAACTTGCACTGGTATCACAGAGTGATGGCGTAGAAGCCGATGTAGAACTTGATGACGAACAAACAGTGCCACTTCAAATAAAGCTTCAGTCCTTTGTATGTTGTCTTTACGATGATCATCCATGGATCGGTATGGTAGACGAAATTTCAAAAGAATTCGGGGACAGTAGGATAGATGTCATGCATCCACATGGACCTGCTAAACAGTTCCAATGGCCATCTTCAAAGGATAAGTGTTGGATTCAAGAGTCTGACATTCTTTGCAGTCTTGAAGCACCATCACTTACTTCATCCTCATCAAGAAGCTACTGCATCAGCAAATATGACATCGCAAAAATGTCAAGGGTGTGCAAAGACTGGGTCATTGATGACGAATAGTTTGAAAACCTTCATTGAGACCTAATAAGTAATATATGATCAGACTGATAAAAAGAGAATGACTTTCTGTTTGAATCATAGTTACCTATCTTTAGGAAAGTCTGCAGCAGGTTACTATGTATCCTCAGAACTTATCCATGAACATAATCCTGTTTTAAGTGCAAAGACACTGATTTTCAGCCTCATGTGTGGATATTTGACTTGATTTTACAGGCTTATAAAAGATATTATACCTCCAATTTTTTTATATTGTGTAGAAAACATGTTGGGCTATTTTTTCATGATAGGTCATCTTAAGGTCACATGGGCCACAAGGTCATATTCAAGGTCAAATTCAAGGTCAAAAGGTTATCACTCTTTAAAATATTCCTATGTCAAAAATAAGGGTAGATTTGGAATCCTTGTGGAACTTCCATTCCAGAAATTCATATATCATCAATGTTGACCTATCGGTAACTGAGCTATGGTCATTTGAATATTGGCGGCCACGCCCATTTAAAAAAAATTGGGTTGGCCGTATCTCAGGAACCGTTCGTCCGATGAAGCTAACTTTTGGAATATCAGATTTTTCAGCTGAAATGAGCATATAAACCAAATTTCAGCAAAATCGAAGGGGGTACGGTTTACCTCATTGGGTGATTTGACACAGAATGACCCACATGGAGGTTAGTATCACATCAGTACAGCACACTGGAGACATCCACACATACATGGAGGTTAGTATCACATCAGTACAGCACACTGGAGACATCCACACATACATGGAGGTTAGTATCACATCAGTACTACACACTGGAGACATCCACAAATACATGGAGGTTAGTATCACATCAGTACAGCACACTGGAGACATCCACACATACATGGAGGTTAGTATCACATCAGTACAGCACACTGGAGACATCCACACATATATGGAGGTTAGTATCACATCAGTACAGCATGCTGGAGACATCCACACATACATGGAGGTTAGTATCACATCAGTACAGCATGCTGGAGACATCCACACATACATGGAGGTTATTATCACATCAGTACAACACACTGGAGACATCCACACATACATGGAGGTTAGTATCACTACAGTACTACACGCTGCTCACTACTAAGTTTTTTTACAGACCGATCTGTAGTCCAGTGGTAACACGCTGGACTGGTAATCCAGGGATCGCAGGTTCGATCCCCCGTCTGACCCTAATAAAATTAACAGTCTTTCAGATGGGACGTTAAGGTCTCGTGTCGGTGCTTTACACTGTGCACATAAAAGAACCAGAGGAGACTCTGGAATGGGTCTCTCTCTGTATCATTGCACTATCCTCCAAAAATCTAAAATGAATAATCTCTTCAGGAGGCGTCGCTCATATGGGCAACCGGTAGCGACGATAAATAAACATAAAACACACACTACTAAGTTTCCATCAAACTATAATCCTCGCAATGATGCCAATTCCTTCAAAGAAATGGCCCATCACAAGATCATGAAAGAGCATAAGCTAGACCATTTAGATAAGGAGAAGTTAATGATATATGAGAGAGAAGTTAATGGTACACAAGAGAGAAGTTAATGATATATGAGGGGAGAAGTTAATGATATATGAGGGAGAAGTTAATGATATATGAAGGAGACATAAATGATATGAGGGAGAAGTTAATGGTGTATGAGGGAGAAGTTAATGATATATGAGGGAGAAGTTAATGGTAGTCAAGGGAGAAGCTAATGGTACATGAGGGAGAAGTTAATGATATATGAGAACAAAGTTAATGATATATGAGGGAGAAGTTAATGGTATATGAGGGAGAAGTTAATGGTATACAGGAGAGAAGGTAATGATATATAAAAGGAAGAAGTTAATGATATATGAGGGAGAAGTTAATGATATATGAGGGAGAAGTTAATGGTAGTCAAGGGAGAAGCTAATGGTACACGAGGGAGAAGTTAATGATATATGAGGGATACATTAATGATATGAGGGAGAAGTTAATGGTGTATGAGGGAGAAGTTAATGATATATGAGGGAGAAGTTAATGATAGTCAAGGGAGAAGCTAATGGTACATGAAGGAGAAGTTAATGATATCTGAGAGCAAAGTTAATGATATATGAGGGAGAAGTTAATGGTATATGAGGGAGAAGTTAATGGTATAAAGGAGAGAAGGTAATGATATATAAAAGGGAGAAGTTAATGATATATGAGGAAGGAGTTAATGATATATGAGGGAGAAGTTAATGACATGTGAGGGAGAAGTTAATGATATACAAGATAAAAGGTTAATGATGCATGAGTGAGAAGTTAATGGTACATAAGGAAGGAGTTAATGATATATGAGGGAGAAGTTAATGATATATGAGGGAGAAGTTAATGGCATATGAGGGAGAAGTCATTGGTATATGAGTGATAAGTTAATGATATATGAGGGAGAAGTTTGTTAACTGTGCTCTATATTATAAATTATTTACAGAGTTAAAAATGGGGAGAAGTTTAGCAGCCCAGCAAGACTCTTTCTCCCATATCTCCCTTGGACATTTTTAGTCTAGGATATTAGCCGTAAATGATCAAATATGTAAACTATTGGACTGTCTGAGGCAGTTAACGCCAAATACAGTACCAATATTTTACAAAATGGATCCATTTGAATCTTATATCTTACGTAAAAAACACACTTATATAACACCATCCTGCTAATTAAAATTGTTACGTTCGTACATTTACGCATTGGACTTAATATAATACTCTGGCCTTTTGACAGTAGTTCAATAATAATGGACTGCAAGTACAAAGTATGCCGTCACGACAGTGTTTTAATAACGACCACATTGTTATACAATTCCAGTAGTCTGCCTCCGTGGTCGAGTGGTTAAGGTCACTGACTTGTATACCACTGTAACCTATCATCACTGATGGTCACGGGTTCGAGCCCCGCTCAGACCGTGTCTCATTTATATGAAAAAGTTGGCAGTTTCTTACGGAGGTTGGTGCACCCAAGTACTGGTTAACCGTTGGAGCCTGCCCAGGAAAGATGTTGTTAGGTAAACTGCTCGCCGGCGATATAGCCCAAAATGGTGCTGATGCAGGCGTAAAACCCGAAATATAACATAACATAATACACTACTGAGGTTCCACAAAAGTGATGTTTGTGACATTAATTGACTACAATTTATAGCAAGTGCATAACGCATGATAGCTGTGAGTGACACTTTAGTTTATACAAATTTATTTTAGTTTGATTGTGAAACAAGTTCTTATAACATACCCGGTATATTAATCACTCTCGAGACCTCATTCCTGATGGAATCCATCTCCACGAGTGAGAGAGAATAGGCAACTTGGAATTTAAATGCCTTTGCCTAATGGCACACTCGTACCGGCTCCAGACCTTTCGCACCTGAAGTGAACACGCTACCAGCAGAGCTCCAGATAATAACTAATAGATGCAAGATAACTTTGATTTTGTCTCTTCTTTTTAGCACCATAGAACAACAGGTTCAAGAACTGACACACGTAGTGCAGACCATAAGTAACACCACAATGGATACGTCGACGACAGCTTCACTGGCAGCGGCTGCTGTTGATCAGGCAGACAGGTGCATGGGAATCATTGATATATAGACTATCTTAAGTAACACAAGGCAGCAATCTGCCTCCGTGGTCGAGTGGTGACGGTCCGCCTCCGTGGTCGAGTGGTGACGGTCCGCCTCCGTGGTCGAGTGGTGACGGTCGCTGACTAATATACCATTGTAACCTATCATCACTGATGGTCACGGGTTCGAGCCCCGCTCAGACCGTGTCTCTTTATATGAAAATGTTGGCAGTTCGTTCCTGACGGAGATTGGTGCACCAAGTACTGGTTAACTGCTGGAGCCTGCCCAGGAAAGGTGTTGTTAAGTAAACTGCCCGCCGGCGATATAGTCCGAAATGGTGCTGATGCAGGCGTAAAACCCGAAATATAACATAACCTTACGGAGATTGGTGCACCAAGTACTGGTTAACCGCTGGAGCCTGCTCAGGAAAGGTGTTGTTAGTCACTCAAATGGACAACCGGTAGCGACGTTAAATAAACTTCAATAAAAAAACAAAACAAAAACAAAAATGAACAACAAGGCATACAAGGGAGTCCTGGTGGCCAAGTAATTACCCCATACTGGATGATGTATGTTCACAACCAATCATTTATACTGGATACTTTTTATATGAGGAATCTGCCATGCGGAAAGACGGTTGTTTTTCCGTGGATGTCCAGCCGTGCCCGAAACAAGCTTGGACAACCACCCATAGGTCTTCCTCCACCATATAAAGATGAATTGTCTCTTTTGATGCCTTCGGGCGTATGGGGTGTTATAAAATAAACTCCACAAAATGCATAGATGACACAATTGCTCTTGTCTCATCATCATCAGTACTACAACAGCATCATTAACATCAGCATCGTTTGTCAGTACGCTGTATATGATTTCATGCGAGGTCGTCGGTAACATCAGCGGTCACGTTTTGGAACTCAGCTATAAAGGTTATCGTTAACATCAGAGGTCGTGTTTGTAGCTACGTTGTAAATGACTTCATGCGAGGTCATCGTTAACATCAGAGGTCGTGTTTGTAGCTACGTTGTAAATGGCTTCATGCGAGGTCACCGTTAACATCACTAGTTGTGTTTGTAGCTCCGCTGTAAATGACTTCATACTAAGTCGTCTTTGACATTGGCAGTCATGTTTACAGTGCTGTAAATGACTTCATACGAGGTCGTCTGACAACAGCAGTCATGTTTACAGTGCTGTAAATGACTTCATACGAGGTTGACATTGGTAGTCATGTTTACAGTGCTGTAAATGACTTCATACTAAGTCGTCTTTGATATTGGCAGTCATGTTTACAGTGCTGTAAATGACTTCATACGAGGTTGACATTGGCAGTCATGTTTACAGTGCTGTAAATGACTTCATACTAGGTTGTCTTTGATATTGGCAGTCATGTTTACAGTGCTGTAAATGACTTCATACGAGGTTGACATTGGCAGTCACGTTTACAGTGCTGTAAATGACTTCATACGAGGTCGTCTTTGACAACAGCAGTCATGTTTACAGTGCTGTAAATGACTTCATACACAATAAATAGGTTTCCCTGTATACGTTCAATTTAACTACGATGCTTTTTGTAAAAAGTAAATTATTGAATAAGTTGGCGAGTGACCCGAGTAGAGATAGTGTGCATATTGTACTTACTTTTACAAGGGAATTCATGTACATGCTTATATGGCCAGACCCCTAGCATAATGCAGGTTACATATATTATTGTCTCTACTTCTGTGACATCAGGCAGAACATACATAAATAAGGTTGCCTACTGCTGCATTCAAAACAAGTTGGGCGTTTCCACCATGCTAGTTCTTTCAATTTTAGATAACGTCTATCGAACTCGGGTTGCATTGGTGAGAAGCGAGCGCGCTAACCACTGTGCTAATCGGACTTAGTGATGTAGAGCTACGGTCAAATCTGTATATAACAACCACCCACAGGAACGACAAGCCATCTTTGTGGACAGGTGCTCTCTCGTTACACATTTATTAACCCATTTCATTCTGGATACATTTAAAGGCTTTTGCAAACAACATAGATCCAGATCAGCCGCAGCGTGACGCTGCATGCTGATCAGGATCTATGTTGTTTGCTACATAGCCAAGTGTCTTAGCAAGATCATGTGAATAGCAAACAGCATAGAGCCTGATCAGATGGCACGTTCTGTGGCCGTTGATCTGGCTCTATGTTCTTTGCAAATACCGTTTGAACGGTATCCAGAATGAAATGGGTTAATCACAAACAATCTGATGGCAGATAAAAATGATCAACAGCTCGATGGCAAATCAAAATGGTCCTCCATAAAGACAGGATTTGATGGAGGGTCTTACTTGGCAATGTGGCGTCATGAATGTGCGCTATTCATTATACAGTTTTACATATTATGTGTTGTTAACCCCTTCCCCACCCACTGATCGAATATTATTTTGGTTGGTCGTAATAAAATTGTAATGGTGCTTTTATATGTTGACAACCAATGGAGATGCAATTTGCCTATGATTACTGGTCAGTCTGTGTGCTTTTGATTGCATTTTTATTCCAGCTATATTTTGTTCCGTTTGTTTTCCGTCTTCGAGTTCTGTGGAATATTTGTTATATGTATATTTAAGGTACTATTTTATTGTTGTAGACCATGGAGGTAGGATGGGTTAATCATTGGATAGATATTTTACAGTACCATGTTAGCAATTTGTAATTACGCAATTTGTGTAACTAATGTACTTAACCACCCTTTCAATACCACATACATCTAAAGGCCCCACTTCTCCCTAAAAAAAAATATATTTTTGGGTTTTTACGATTTTCAAACAAAATTTTGTCTAGTAAGATACACTGGCCCATTATAAAGCACTCTTTCTATTCAAATGTTGTATTTAATGGTTGTACTGTGCATTTTAACCCTATATAGATCACGCGCTTTCTCACTTCTCCCAAATACCTAGAATGAACCCTGCTCTAAATAGGCTTACAAAAAGTGTAGATCCAGATGAGCCGCCTCATCTCATCAGGATCTGCAAATGTGTAATTTTTTTATTAATGTATTGGTCTAAAAATATCATGCACCAGTCCATGTCAGTTACTTGGTGTTGAATGGATAAAAAAGTTAGAACATAAGTCAGAAAAATAGGAAATTCTATCGAATATAATTTCCTATTGCAGTGTATAATATTTGTCCACATTCATATACGACATATCTTGACAGGAAATTTATGTAAACATTATGCGAACATTCTTGAAAACGTGTAAGAATGCTTACCTGATTGCAGGAAAATGTTTTTAAAACTTACATATTACTTTTCGCGATCATGAAATATACGTTGCATATAATTCGTTATTTATTTAGTGGATGACAATTTGGGGCTGTAGGTTTTTTGCGGAGAATTGTTTGTTTTATTGATTAGTTTCTAGTCTGTATAGGTGTATACTAATGCTTACCGGTAATTAATAGTCTACATCCGTTGTGTCACAGTCGGTAATGTTGAATTCTCCGGTTATCTCGAAGTCGGATCAAAGGCCAGTTTCCGACACTACCATTTTACATATAACAGTCAAACCTGTCTTAAGCAGCCAGCCAGGGGAATATCAGAAAGTGGCTGCTTAGTAGAGGTTAAATGTATAATAAAACAACATATTGGGAATCTGGAAACTGATTGCTTAATACAGGTTGGCTGCTTAATAGAGGTGACCACTAACACAGGTTTGACTGTATATCGAATTTCGTTAAGGCCATAATAAAATATTTCCTAGATTTTCATCCCCGCCCGCCCCCGTTTTTAGGGCCCGCCCCGATTTTTTTTATTACTATTTGAAAAAAAAAAAAAAAAATCTTGTCAAAACACCATTTTATCAGCATAAATATCGATATCCTGAAAATATAAAATAAAAAATAAAATTTCACCCCCCGCCCCCATTTTCAAAAATATTTGGATGAAAATCTAGGATTTATTTTATTATGGCCTAAGTCAAACTTCGGTTATATCGAATAATTTTGTTCGTTCCGACGGAATTCGACATAACGGATGTAGTTTATTTTTACAAACTTTAGTTAAGAACATGTTTTGTTGATCTTCCTTTTGTTATTTATTTTAATAGTAGAAAAGGTATTATTTTATATGCGTGACATGTTTCAACAAATGTTTACCTGTTTTTGTCTCATTTTACTCTTGTTTGACTTTTGACAGATAGCTACAGCTTTAGTAAATATTTACATCGGAGCGCGTGTATGACGTCAGCAAATATCTCGCGTTACGAGATTTAAACAAATATCACCGGAATTAGGACAGTCACGGAATGAGGACCTTCAATGATACATATAAAATCATTTACTGCAATCACATAATTTTAATATTTTTGTCCTTTATTTATTTTAAAGTGTTCAGTTTATTATTAACATCAAAGTATTGACTATATTAAGTTGAATAGCCAGAAATAGTCTTTCATAAATAAATATCATAATTTGAACTTTGTCTCATGTAAAAATAATTCTTTGTGTTTCAGTTTTAAAGCCTCACTTTGCATTTACTTATAATTTGCCGCACACCAAGATATTCTCGGGAGCGTATGTTGGAAGATCTGCCTGGAAAAGGATGGTTTTATAAAAAAAATAATCTTTGTAAATATCTCCTTGTACAATGTTACTAATTATCTTGGGTTAAATTTTCATACGACCGATAATTTTATTTTTACATTTAAAACATGTGAATAAACAACTAGCAGTCAGTTTTTATATTTCTCTCTCAAGGAGAAGTTTAAGGTACACACGGTAGAGGTTTAAGGTATACACTGTAGAAGTTTAAGGTACACACGGTAGAGGTTTAAGGTATACACTGTAGAAGTTTAAGGTACACACGGTAGAGGTTTAAGGTATACACTGTAGAAGTTTAAGGTACACACGGTAGAGGTTTAAGGTATACACTGTAGAAGTTTAAGGTACACACGGTAGAGGTTTAAGGTATACACTGTAGAAGTTTAAGGTACACACGGTAGAGGTTTAAGGTATACACTGTAGAAGTTTAAGGTACACATGGTAGAGGTTTAAGGTATACACTGTAGAAGTTTAAGGTACACATGGTAGAAGTTTAAGGTATACACTGTAGAAGTTTAAGGTACACATGGTAGAAGTTTAAGGTATACACTGTAGAAGTTTAAGGTACACAAGGTAGAAGTTTAAGACACTGTAGAAGTTTAAGGTATACACGGGAGAAGTTATAAAGGTATACATGGGAGAAGTTAAAGGTATACACGGTAGAAGTTTAAGGTATATACACTGTAGAAGTTTAAGGTATACAAGGTAGAAGTTTAAGGTATATACACGGTAGAAGTTTAAGGTATATACACGGTAGAAGTTTAAGGTATATACACTGTAGAAGTTAAAGGTATACAAGTTTAAGGTATACACGGTATACCGACATTTAAGGTATACACGGTAGACGTTTAAGGTATACACGGTAGACGTTTAAGGTATACATGGTATACACTAGGACTTTAATGTTATGACTATATAATCACAGTGGGCTGGTGGCTATATACTAGTTAGGTTGTTAGAAATCCATTCTGCTATTGCAGTCATAGCAATCATTTTGCCTAGTCGGCATCACTAGTGAGCAAGTATTTACGTATTTAATCTTCTTTTTATTTGTTTTATTTACAGACAAGTCAGCTAGAGGCAATTAATTGATTTGCAATAAATACAGCTTTGTAACAAACATGAATGTTTAAAATGCCACTTACTTCTTAACTAAAGTTTAATCTTATTTTACAATGATTGTGAAACAAGTTCTAACAACTTATATTAATCACTCTCGTTGGCGCGGATGAGAGCGTAAATGTGGTCATTCGTGTGGGAGGCAACCGGAGAAAACCCACCTGTCAAACACCGTACCATCTCGCATACTGCATGGTAGCTGTGAGAATAAATGGAATTTCATTATAATTGTGTAGTAACAACACAATTCTAATGAAATTCCAGGAAACCAATTTATTTCCAGTTAAAATTTAGAAAAACGCATTAATGAATTGTCGTCCGCTACAATTATTTGAACCATTTACAGATTTTATTTTACCCAGCATGCATTTGCGTATTCTGTTTAAAGGTGCATTTACATAATCCATTTATTAATTCCCATTTAAAGTTGCGTTTACATATTCCATTTAAGGATGCATTTATGTTTTCCATTTAAAAATAGCATTTGCATATTCCATTTAAAATAATATTTGCATATTCCATTAAAAATGGCATTTACATAGAGTGTGTTCGAGTTAGAAAGGTCAAGTAAGATAGTTTACAATTTTGATGTACCGGTGTCATTTAATATCAGACGTGCATTTTACTGGTTTTTATACGATTTTGCGTGTACCTTTCAAGATGTTGCAGGGTTCTCGCTGTCGGTCGACAAAAACTGGCGCTAAAGTTTGTGAAATGGGGAAAATATTTGGCGCAACATATTTTGTCAAATACATGGCTTCAAATATTTATCCGTCAACTATATGGCTCCCAAGTTTTTGCAAATCTGCTCCAAATTTTTTCGATTGGCGAAGACAAAAATCTGTGGTTGGTGCAAAAAGTACTGGTTAACCGCTGGAGCCTGCCCAGGAAAGGTGTTGTTAGGTAAACTGCCCACTGGCGATATCGCCCCAAAAATGGTGCTGGCATAAAAACAAACTGCCCAAATATGAATATTCAGTCACATTGCAGAGTTGTACTATTCATTTAGGAGAAATCTCGTCCAGACTGAACTTTACTTCTGGTCCGGTGGCTGTATAGTTTACACAGGTTTTACTGTATAACGTATTGTTGTTGGTTGTTTAACTTTTGCGGGAATAAAAAAAATCTAACATCTCTAGTCTTCTTTGTATTTATTTTTGCACTGATAATACAACACTGGTCATGTGTACCATCCATGTGATTATACAACACTGACTGATCATACGGTAATAGAATACAGATGGAACATGCAGTAATATATTACAGAGCATACGGTAATAGAATGCAGTAACAGATCATACGGTAATGTAATACAGATGGAACATGCAGTAATATATTACAGAGCATACGGTAATATAATACAGATGGATAATGCTGTAATGTATTACAGATGGAACATACAGTAATATATTACAGAGCATACGGTAATAGAATACAGATGGAACATGCAGTAATATATTACAGAGCATACGGTAATATAATACAGATGGATAATGCTGTAATATATTACAGAGCATACGGTAATAGAATACAGATGGATAATACGGTAATATAATACAGAGCATACGGTAATAGAATGCAGTAACAGATCATACAGTAATGTAATACAGATCTGTAATATATTACAGAGCATACGGTAATAGAATACAGATGGATCATAAGGTAATGTAATATATTACAGATCATACGGTAATAGAATACAGATGGAACATGCAGTAATATATTACAGAGCATACAGTAATAGAATACAGATGGAACATGCAGTAATATATTACAGAGCATACGGTAATAGAATACAGATGGAACATGCAGTAATATATTACAGATCATAAGGTAATGTAATACAGATGGATAATACTGTAATATATTACAGAGCATACGGTAATAGAATACAGATGGATAATGCTGTAATATATTACAGATCATACGGTAATATATTACAGATCATACGGTAATAGAATACAGAGCATACGGTAATATATTACAGATCATACGGTAATAGAATACAGATGGAACATGCAGTAATAGAATACAGATTATACGGTAATAGAATACAGAGCATACGTTAATAGAATACAGTTGTATATGACCGCATGATAATGCTGATTAGACAATAATAGTTTACTTCAGATGAAAGTATCAAAGCAAGACGGTATGTCGCTACATGGTTTAACTAACGATCGATCTACGATATAGTGAATCCAGAATGACTGTAAATGAACACTGGTCAGTGGTGGGTATATAAAATGTCTCGTGAACATCAGCTATCCGGTATGTCCTTCCTCCTGAAAAATACAATGGTTTGTACTTAACAATAAGTGCATTTATTTTATGCTTACCAATGAATTATAGAATTTTATTAGTGAAATAAATAACACATTTTTATATCTCACTGGTTGAATGCAGTGGAACAACACATTTTATTTCACTGGTTGAATGCAGTGGAACAACACATTTTATTTCACTGGTTGACTGCAGTGGAATAATACATTTTATTTCACTGGTTGACAACATAGTACGTACAAACCTACCATTTCCTCTTAACTTAGGAAATGAATTCATATAAGTCTTCAAAGACTTGTTTTCAGATCCTTACAGATAGAGCTGCGACAGTCTATGCTTGTGCTACAACATTTCAGTTATTTCAAAGGTCATCAATTATTGAGTTAAAATAGACTGATTTAAAAAATGATTTAAAAACGTAAACTGTTATTTTGTTTCATTTTTATCACTCGCTTATAAGATGGGAAGCCACTTTGAGACAATAATCTGGTGATAAAAATACCGTCTTATTGGCGGGTAAGTAAGGTAACAAGACATGTTTGTAAAACATATACATAAGACTTGTTTTCAGATCCTTATTACTGTGTGACATATGTAAGTGTATGTAAGCCCTACATTAACAACAGAACATATTGTATACTGTATATGAATACCATTGAAAAAAATAAATACTGTTTAAACCAAGTGTGGCACCTAAACCACTGCTAGTTGAAATGTCGTCAACACAAACGTCTTTGGACTCAAGCTGTCAGCAACGTCATTTATGATCATGTAAACACGATGTTCTAGCCGCAATTTATGATCATGCAAACACGATGTTCTTGCGCAATTTATGATCATGTAAACACGATGTTCTAGCGCAATTTAGCGCATGGTTACATCGTTTTCTATCATAATAGTGAAATCTATACGAGGATATGTGTATATTAGTGTTAGCCTCTCGTGGAAATACATATTTCGTTGATCACGAGATGAAATAAAATCCTATAAGCTTTAAGCTTTCGATTAAATCCATTTTCATTCTGTATACAATAGATACCGTAATCGTCTATGTATAACACGCAGGTATTTTCATCCAAAATAGTATCCAAAAGTCTGCTGCGTCTTATACTCCAGTTTAGAATTAATTTCAAAACCAAGTACTCAAAAATGGCAAATGGCGTATTTTAACAAAGGGAAAGAAGTCCCATACGTGCCGTACTTGTTCCGGATTTCGTTGAGTCTAAATATGTACATTGTGTGTGGAAAATCATTCAAAGTTAAAAATGTTATTTAATTTAAGATAAAATCTAGAAAGGAAATGGATTATTTCAAAATAAAAATCACCAAAAACAATTTTTTATTGAAACACAATAAGCTTTTTTCGCTGGATTTTCTCTGTTTTTTAACTGCGTCTTATACTCCAGTGCGACCTATATATAGACGATTACGGTATGTACTGTACATTATGAATGAATCAATATGTTTAAATAAAATAAAATCCTATCTTAAACACAAATCTTTCTGTTATGATATCCAATGACTGACTTATATAAAAAAAATCTCAAATTTTATTCATTTTAACTGCCCTGTCTGGAGCCTCATTGCACTACGTGACACAACCGCACAACCACTTCTGTTAGTGTTAACGTCCGTAATAAGAAATAGTTTCTGTATAATAAGTTACTTTCTGTTTACTGTTCATGATAGTCAGAAAATAGCTAAAATACAAAAGTACATCTAACCGCGCAGGAATACGAAACTCAAGCAGTGACAGAGAAAATGCCATCTTGTTCGAATCCCACTGGGGGTGTTGCTTGATTTCCTGTGGGGGAAGCAATCAAGCTAGCTTGCTGAAGATCGGTGGTTCTACCCGGGTACCGCACATGAAATACTGCTCGAAGGAACACCCCACGGTTCACCAATAATAACTGGAACGTCGCCATCAGCTGTTGGTGTGACTTTAAGCCAGAAAAACAGAATAATGTTAATACAGTACCGTAACCATACTTACATGTTCCTGGTCGTGCAGAAAGTATGTATCGAGGAGCTCATGAGCCTTGGTGGATATGGTCGTGTTGCTATGGTACTCGAGACCCTCCAGACGGGCCACGCCTTCAAACTTCTCAAACACATTGTTACCCTGCAGTAGACCACAATAAATTCTGGTTTTTCATTCATTTTCATTGACGTTTAATATAATAAAATTGGCAGATCACTCGCTATAAAATCCCGGACATATGATCCCACAAAAGTGAGGACAACCATAAGCTGTATAGTTTTCTGTCCAATTCCTGATTTCAATTGTTGTAAATAACCATGTACATGATAGAAAATAAATATGTTTAAACCAACAAAAAGTGATGGATGAATCCACGCAGTCTAGTCTATTTATAGAACAAATGATTATAATGCATATTCTATTTATAGTACAAATGATTATGATGCATATTCTATTTATAGTACAAATGATTATGATGCATATTCTATTTATAGTACAAAAGATTATGAAGCATATTCTATTTATAGTACAAATGATTATGATGCATATTCTATTTATAGTACAAATGATTATGATGCATATTCTATTTATAGTACAAATGATTATGATGCATATATATGATACTAAATTACAGGCAACTAAGCAACAAATCGGATAATAATAAGCTTTACGCTTTCGATTAAATCCATTTTCATTCTGTATACAATATATATGTACTACATCAATCATGTGCTATGTTACTGTAATTGACCTTTCTGCCGATTTTGATTGACAGCTGGCGTTAGCCAATCGCATCGCACCATTCGCGCACACCCCCGGCAACGGTTTATCGCCACCATCTTGTTAGACAAACAATGCATATTAGACACACTAGTAACGAGTAGACAAATTTGAAAAGGCGTGAATTTTATCGAAAATACGGGTTTAAAATTGTTTTAATGATGTTGAAAATGTGTAGCTTTGGTGTGTGGGTTAGTTATAGTACAAAATTAGTCGATACCCTGATGATCGACGTTAAATTCAACCCATTTCAAAATCCTTGGACAAATCTAAAAGTGTGTATATGAACCACAAAATACCAGACAGCTTATTTAAAAACAATGCATCTATAAAAACACCGACTGACCCCATATAGTCATTCTTTTCTCACAAACACAGCAATCAAATTTAAGCGTGTCACACTGATTATTGGGAGCAATCAACAACAACTTACCCACTAAGTACATCACAGAGACCGCCGAGTTATAATACACTGCTATCAAGATCAAAGTATTTCACATCGGAATTTAGCACTGATTGTGCTAATTGGTCAATTACAAAATGTGTGCACGTAATTATATAATTGATTACTACACCGAGTCATTGTATATCCAAAATTAATGTAAACAGATATATTTGCACAAAAGTAAGTTGAAATTAATTTATTTATACATAATAAAATATTTCGAAACAATATATTCTGCATTAATAGATCTACCGTTCACAAGAGATATGTGAGTATAGTGGTGATTATACATGTGGTTCATACATATTATCGTGGATGGTGGACTAGGGATCAGATAGTAGTAATAGTACCCATGCATGTGCAGAGCTGTGGGGTTCCCATATTAGCTCAGTGAACGTACTGGTGTTCAGTTGTTGGGCCTAATGTTCGAGTCTTCTAGGAGGCATAGGGTCGAGTCTCTCAAAACGGTAGCATATTTCATTTCTTTTGATGTCAAAGTTGACACAATGTGGTTGTTCACTCTTCCGTTGACTGCGCAAGCATTTACCACGAAAACTTAACACGTCCTCAACCGTATATCTGTACTTTAGAGAAATAACCTTCACACCTACGTCTATTATGAGTGGGCTGTTGACAAATTAATCAATTACTGGAGAATATATTATTTTACACACCTTGATGTGTCGGCTCAAACAATTGTGATGCTGGCTTGTATGCCCATGTTTTATCAGCTTTAGAGCTGAGCCGTGCCATATGTCCAAGCCCTTGAATCATGTATAAATATCATGCTCTTCACATCAATTTCAAATTCATTTTAAACAAAACTACATCGTTCGTTCAATTTCATTACAACCATGGCGTCTATTTTTCCATGCGTTTTTTTTTTTTGCTCTCATCACGTTTCCAGCCGTATGCATGCTCTTAGCTGCGATAAGTGCCACCGTTGGAATCATCGAAAATGCGGAATGATTTATTTATTCTCCCCCATTCACTTTAATTAATCTTGATTAGTGGCCTGAAACCTAGATAGATAGTCACTCCTGGTATGGCAAACACACAGCTACATAGTCCCATTCATAATTGTGTCTAATTACCTAAATAGCTAATAATAGCATTATTAGTGCAGTACTATATATATATATAATACGAACCTGTGATTATACGAATGCACTAGTATACGAAACTACCATTAGACGAACAAGGGATTATACGAAATCACCTGAATTCACCTAAAACCCTTGCCTTCTTGTTTTCAACGAGATATTCTTATCTGGGTGAAATAAAACCGAGAAATTCGACGGAATTTTATCTAGATTAACTCGATGCAGGTCTGCGTTAGACGCCATTTTGTTAGATAGCTTGTCTCGCGTGGTTACAGCGAACACCTGTAACTATGGGGGGCGTGCCTAAGTAGCGTTTGCAGAAAGGTCAATTCACTATGTGCAATAATTTGATTGACTAATTTGCCTTTCCGATGTCATATGATTAATTCTAAGGACCACAATGGAAATCTATCTTATCTTATCTTATCCTATCTATCTATCTATCCTGTACATTATGAATGAATAAATATGTTTAAACCAACAAATCGGAGCGCGGCGTAATTCCATTTGAGGTACATCAAATAAATCTATATTTTCCTACAAAAAGTGCTCCATGCAGAGAGGAGACCCATCACCTGAACATAGTACATAAATACACTTGATATTTTTGAAACCTTGGTTGTGTAATGTTAACAGATAACCTGCCGAATACGCAGTTACGATTGTGCCCTTAGGCAAGGCATTTAAATTCCACGTTGCCTCTTCTCTCTCCCTCGTGGCGATGGATTCCTTAAGGAATGAGGTCTCGAGAGTGATTTATATAAGTTGAAATAACTTGTTTCGCAATCGAGCTAAAATAAATTTGTATAAACTAACCTGCCAAATTAATTAGTGCTATGTCGCGTCTGATCAGGATCTATGTTGTTTGCTATTCAGACAAGTGTTTTAGCTCCACTATCTGAATAGCAAACAGCATAGAGCCTGATCAGATAGCACAAACAGCATAGAACCTGATCAGAAGGCAAACAACATAGCGCCTGATCAGAAGGCAAACAGCATAGAGCCTGATCAGAAGGCAAACAGCATAGAACCTGATCAGAATGAGGTCTCGACAGTGATTAATATAAGTTGAAAGAACTTGTTTCGCAATCAAGCTAAAATAAATTTATATATAATCTAATTACCTAACTTTCATGATGGAGCATGCAAAAAAACTGGCAATATGGCTGCCCTATGCCGTTATGTTTCCGAATGTGCAATTAAATGTACTCACTGCCTCTGTTAACCGGAGTATCATCTCACAAAATCCCAGACTCAGATTAAGGACTTCAACATCGTGGGATTTCAGTATGGGTATGACAGCTTGCAGCACGTGATGTTCCAGGAGAAAATCACAAGCTTCTGGTCCATGACAGGCAATGTTGTTCAATACATACAATGCCTGAAACAGGAAACAACAAATTGAGGGTTGTTCCGTGTCTCTCGTCCATGGCAACCGATGATGTTCAATACATACAATGCCTGAAACAGGAAACAACAAATTGAGGGTTGTTCAGTGTCCCTCGTCCATGGCAACCGATGTTGTTCAATACAAACAATGCCTGAAACAGGAAACAACAAATTGAGGGTTGTTCCGTGTCTCTCGTCCATGGCAACCGATGTTGTACAATACAAACAATGCCTGAAACAGGAAACAACAAATTGAGGGTTGTTCCGTGTCCCTCGTCCATGGCAACCGATGTTGTTCAATACAAACAATGCCTGAAACAGGAAACAACAAATTGAGGGTTGTTCCGTGTCTCTCGTCCATGGCAACCGATGTTGTACAATACAAACAATGCCTGAAACAGGAAACAACAAATTGAGGGTTGTTCCGTGTCCCTCGTCCATGGCAACCAATGTTGTCCAACTACTGTTCCAACTGATCGTTCTCTACTAAGTATTGTAGAAATCTCCCACACACAGGAAAGGTAGAATGTGGTCATTGTTGACAGGTTGTCCCTTATAAAGAGGTAATTGCAATGCAAATAGTTTGATGGGAGACATCAACAGTGGCCCTTAAAAACAGGTTTTGAATAGGTGGTCTTTATTTGGTGGTGGTCTTTATAATAGTTTATTCAGAAGCAATCTTTACTTTTTACCTCCAAATAACTTGAGGGGGATGGTGTGAAAAGGAGGGGGTGAGAGGTAAAGATATGGGGGATGAATGGGAGTGGGAGGGTATGAGACTGGGTCAGGGATGACAGTGGGGTGGGAGGTGACAAGATGGTGGGAGATGAGGGTGGTGGGATTAATGGGGGTGGGGAAGAGGGTGGGAAGCTATGATAGGGTGTCACTGGAGGTGGTAGTGGTGGGACTGTGCAGGATGAGAGGGGGTGATAGTGGTGGTGGGGGACGAGAATCTAACAAATACTTTAGAATGGCCTAATTCTACTCACATACCTCTTGCTTAATATCAAATCCAGCGGACAATTTTTCCGTGATATTGTCCAACAGCGGACCAAACGCTATCGATGTTGCAATGCTCGACTCGGCTGTGGACAAAAATAATATATAAAATTTCATACAACAAACAGTATTCTTCCTTTATAGACTTTGTAATTTTCATCAAAAGTTTTGGCTGTCTGGGCTTACAACATACATTTGAATGATCTTGAAATTAAGTTTGAACTTTGTTATTCAAGGGTGAAAACCCTTAAATTTTGATTAATCATTAATATTCCAAAAATGGGGTGAAAAATATTTATCTGGAGCTCTGCTGGTAGCATGTTCACTTCAGGTGCGAAAGGTCTGGAGCCGGTACGAGTGTGCCATTAGGCAAAGGCATTTAAATTCCAAGTTGCCTATTCTCTCTCACTCGTGGAGATGGATTCCATCAGGAATGAGGTCTCGAGAGTGATTAATATACCGGGTATGTTATAAGAACTTGTTTCACAATCAAACTAAAATAAATTTGTATAAACTAAAGTGTCACTCACAGCTATCATGCGTTATGCACTTGCTATAAATTGTAGTCAATTAATGTCACAAACATCACTTGTGTGGAACCTCAGTAGTGTATTATGTTATATTTCGGGTTTTACGCCTGCATCAGCACCATTTTGGGCTATATCGCCGGCGGGCAGTTTACCTAACAACACCTTTCCTGGGCAGGCTCCAACGGTTAACCAGTACTTGGGTGCACCAACCTCCGCAAGAAACTGCCAACTTTTTCATATAAATGAGACACGGCCTGAGCGAGGCTCGAACCCGTGACCATCAGTGATGATAGGTTACAGTGGTATACAAGTCAGCGACCGTAACCACTCGACCACGGAGACGGACAGTAGAGTAATGTACTCGATGTCTGCCCCGTAACTATAGGGTTGTCGGTTGAGCCCCGCCAGAGCAACAGTGGTAGTGTCCTGATGGTGGCAAGACTCTTAGATCCACAGTATCTTTTCTCTCTCCGTCATGGCGCTGTGATTCCACCAGGAATGAGTCAACAAGAGCGATTAGGCCGAACTTGAAAGAGCATGTTTCGCAATCAACCTACACAAAATTCACATTCTTTATCATTACTCTGTACAGTCGAACACGCAAAAAGGTGATGCATACCTGCAATATTTGAGAAGACCCACAGCGTTTCCTTGACGATGTGGTTGATGCTGGAATCCAGGTACAATCCTAGTGTATGTAGCAGTCGGGGGTTGTCTACCGCCTTCAGAGAATACTCCTCCGGTCCGCTACAGATGTTACCTAGGCAACGCAGAAGTGGAGTGACTGCCTGGAAAACAGTTATTTTCTCACTTTTAATACCACAATGTAACCCGATACAACATATTGCAGGCTTAGTAGCTACACTGATCTATCTGCCTTGTATATCTATTTGCACTAATAACAGTTTTGTGCTAAAACGCCACAAATTATAATCTACTCATACAAGATTATTGCCTTACAATTATATCAGATGGTTACCTCTGTCTGAATATTTGGAGGGTAGAGAGTTTTATTAAATGGATATTTAACGAGAGGGTAGAGGGTTTTATTAAATGGATATTTAACGAGAGGGCAGAGGGTTTTATTAAATGGATATTTAACGAGAGGGTAGAGGGTTTTATTAAATGGATATTTAACGAGAGGGCAGAGGGTTTTATTAAATGGATATTTAACGAGAGGGCAGAGGGTTTTATTAAATGGATATTTAACGAGAGGGCAGAGGGTTTTATTAAATGGATATATAACGAGAGGGTTTTATTAAATGGATATTTAACGAGAGGGTAGAGGGTTTTATTAAATGGATATTTAACGAGATGGCAGAGGGTTTTATTAAATGGATATTTAACGAGAGGGCAGAGGGTTTTATTAAATGGATATTTAACGAGAGGGCAGAGGGTTTTATTAAATGGATATTTAACGAGACGGCATAGGGTTTTATTAAATGGATAATTAACGAGACGGCAGAGGGTTTTATTAAATGGATATTTAACGAGGGCAGAGGTTTTATTAAATGGATATTAACGAGAGGGCAGAGGGTTTTATTAAATGGATATTTAACGAGAGGGCAGAGGGTTTTATTAAATGGATATTTAACGAGACGGCAGAGGGTTTTATTAAATGGATATTTAACGAGACGGCAGAGGGTTTTATTAAATGGATATTTAACGAGACGGCAGAGGGTTTTATTAAATGGATATTTAACGAGAGGGCAGAGGGTTTTATTAAATGAATATTTAACGAGAGCAAAAAAGGCAGAGGGTTTATTAAATGGATATTAACGAGAGGAGAGGGTTTTATTAAATGAATATTTACGAGAGGGCAGAGGGTTTTATTAAATGGATATTTAACGAACAAAAAAAAACAACAAAAAAAAAACAACAAACAGAGGCAGAGGGCTTTATTAAATGGATATTTAACGAGAGGGCAGAGGGTTTTATTAAATGGATATTTAACGAGAGGGCAGAGGGTTTTATTAAATGAATATTTAACGAGAGGGCAGAGGGTTTTATTAAATGGATATTTAACGAGAGGGCAGAGGGTTTTATTAAATGGATATTTAACGAGACGGTAGAGGGTTTTATTAAATGAATATTTAACGAGAGGGCAGAGGGTTTTATTAAATGGATATTTAACGAGACGGTAGAGGGTTTTATTAAATGGATATTTAACGAGATGGCAGAGGGTTTTATTAAATGGATATTTAACGAGAGGGCAGAGGGTTTTATTAAATGGATATTTAACGAGACGGCAGAGGCTTTTATTAAATGGATATTTAACGAGACGGCAGAGGCTTTTATTAAATGGATATTTAACGAGACGGCAGAGGGTTTTATTAAATGGATATTTAACGAGACGGCAGAGGGTTTTATTAAATGGATATTTAACGAGATGGCAGAGGGTTTTATTAAATGGATATTTAACGAGATGGCAGAGGGTTTTATTAAATGGATATTTAACGAGAGGGCAGAGGGTTTTATTAAATGGATATTTAACGAGAGGGCAGAGGGTTTTATTAAATGGATATTTAACGAGACGGCAGAGGGTTTTATTAACTTGGAATTAGAGACAAACACCTCAATACTGTATCATATACAAAAGGGAGATAATTCTGCCTTTTAGAAGACTAGGCACGGCTATATAATTCTACCAAGCCACCGTTTTCAATGGGAATCCAGAAACGGTGCTATGCCACAGTGTTTCAAAACAGAAAGTAGAAAAGGTGTACAATTCGTAATTTCAAGAAATGAGCGAATATTCGTTTGGAAGATCATTCGAATATTCGAATGCCAAAATCACAATTTGTTGCCATCCCTAATATATATAAATAAAATAACAAATTCCAGTTTCTTTACAGACGGATCTGTAGTCCAGTGGTAACACACTGGACTGGTAATCCAGGGATCGCAGGTTCGATCGCCTGTCTGACCCTAATAAAATTAACAATCTTTCAGATGGGACGTTAAGCCAAGGTCTCATGTGACGTCATGTCGGTGCTTTACACCGTGCACGTAATAGAACCAGAGGAGACTCTGGAATGGGTCTCTGTCTGGTATCATTGCACTATCCTCCAAAATCTAAAATGACTAATATCTTCAGGAGGCGTCGCTCATATGGGCAACTGGTAGCGATGATAAATAAATGTAAAACAGACACCAGTTTCTTCATTTCTATTTGGAATGGGAATCCTCCGAGATTTAGATATCATTGAGTAAATATTTGAATGAAAAATGTAGTATTATTTGCTTAGAGCTATGATTCCATCATTTTTATGTTGATATCTGAAAATTGTCTGTCATGTTATATATATATATACTTTATCCTTTTCCCTCATAGAAGCACTTCATGACGTCATTACCAATACAACATACATTGACACTTTCCCTCATAGAAGCACCTCTTGACGTCATTACCAATACGACATACATTAACCCTTTCCCTCATGGAAGCACCCCATTACCAATATGACATACATTAGCACTTACCCTCATAGAAGCACCTCTTGACGTCATTACCAATACGACATACATTAACCCTTTCCCTCATGGAAGCACCCCATGACACCATTACCAATACGACATACATTAACCCTTTCCCTCATAGAAGCACCTCATGACGTCATTACCAATACGACATACATTAACCCTTTCCCTCATAGAAGCACCTCATGACGTCATTACCAATACGACATACATTAACCCTTTCCCTCATAGAAGCACCTCATGACGTCATTACCAATACGACATACATTGACCATTTCCCTCATAGAAGCACCTCTTGACGTCATTACCAATACGACATACATTAACCCTTTCCCTCATAGAAGCACCTCTTGACGTCATTACCAATACGACATACATTAACCCTTTCCCTCATAGAAGCACCTCATGACGTCATTACTAATACGACATACATTGACCCTTTCCCTCATAGAAGCACCTCTTGACGTCATTACCAATACGACATACATATGACAATGTAGTAGCCAAACCAATGTTCATTAACCATTTCACTCATAGAAGCACCTCATGATGCCATTACCAATACGACATACATTGACAATGTAGTAGCCAAACCAATGTTCATAAACCCTTTCCCTCATAGAAGCATCTCTTGACACCATTACCAATACGACATACATTGACAATGTAGTAGCCAAACCAATGTTCATAAACCCTTTCCCTCATAGAAGCATCTCTTTACGCCATTACCAATACGACATACATTGACAATGTAGTAGCCAAACCAATGTTCATTAACCCTTTCCCTCATAGAAGCACCTCATGACGTCATTACCAATACGACATGCATTGACAATGTAGTAGCCAAACCAATGTTCATAAACCCTTTCCCTCATAGAAGCATCTCTTGACGCCATTACCAATACGACATACATTGACAATGTAGTAGCCAAACCAATGTTCATAAACCCTTTCCCTCATAGAAGCATCTCTTGACGCCATTACCAATACGACATACATTGACAATGTAGTAGCCAAACCAATGTTCATAAACCCTTTCCCTCATAGAAGCACCTCATGACGTCATTACCAATATGACATACATTGACAATGTAGTAGTCAAACCAATGTTCATAAACCCTTTCCCTCATAGAAGCACCTCATGACGTCATTACCAATACGACATACATTGACAATGTAGTAACTAAACCAATGTTCATAATAAAGGCTAGAATCTCATGTAGTCCCAGTAATATCTATGGAGGTGGGATAGATATGGCGACTACTTATCCACTGCATGATAGCTAAATGGCTGTCATTTGTATGGAGATATAATAGTATATTAACCTAAATCTCTATGAAGTCCCAGTAATATCTATGGAGGTGGGCTAGATATGGCGACTACTTATCCACTGCATGATAGCTAAATGGCTGTCGCTTGTATGGAGATATAATAGTATATTGACCTAAATCTCTATGAAGGAAAGGGTTAAATGGGTGTCATTTGTATGGAGATATAATAGTATATTAACCTAAATCTCTATGAAGTCCCAGTAATATCTATGGAGGTGGGCTAGATATGGCGACTACTTATCCACTGCATGATAGCTAAATGGGTGTCGTTTGTATGGAGATATAATAGTATATTAACCTAAATCTCTATGAAGGAAAGGGTTAAATGGGTGTCGTTTGTATGGAGATATAATAGTATATGACCTAAATCTCTATGAAGGAAAGGGTTAAATGGCTGTCGTTTGTATGGAGATATAATAGTATATTGACCTAAATCTCTATGAAGGAAAGGGATAAATGGCTGTCGTTTGTATGGAGATATAATAGTATATTGACCTAAATCTCTATGAAGGAAAGGGTTAAATGGGTGTCGTTTGTATGGAGATATAATAGTATATTGACCTAAATCTCTATGAAGGAAAGGGTTAAATGGCTGTCGTTTGTATGGAGATATAATAGTATATTGACCTAAATCTCTATGAAGGAAAGGGTTAAATGGCTGTCGTTTGTATGGAGATATAATAGTATATTGACCTAAATCTCTATGAAGGAAAGGCTTAAATGGGTGTCGTTTGTATGGAGATATAATAGTATATTGACCTAAATCTCTATGAAGGAAAGGGTTAAATGGCTGTCGTTTGTATGGAGATATAATAGTATATTGACCTAAATCTCTATGAAGGAAAGGGTTAAATGGCTGTCGTTTGTATGGAGATATAATAGTATATTGACCTAAATCTCTATGAAGGAAAGGGTTAAATGGCTGTCGCTTGTATGGAGATATAATAGTATATTGACCTAAATCTCTATGAAGGAAAGGGTTAAAGTAAGTTTACTAGTTTAAGGTGACTTATAGGTCCACTGGGGCTGGGTGCTACTGTATATATGTGTTGTAATATTGTACTTATAAACTAAATGCACATGTCACTATAATAAAACAGTTTCTTATCTTATAACAGTGAAATTGACCTCCATTTTGATAACTACGCATTTGCTTCCCTTGGTTTATATTGACGCTAACTAAACATGCAATATAATGGCGAGGTTTATATTGACAATAACTTAACATGCAATATAATGGCGAGGTTTATATTGACAATAACTTAACATGCAATATAATGGCGAGGTTTATATTGACGATAACTTAACATGCAATATAATGGCGAGGTTTATATTGACGATAACTTAACATGCAATATAATGGCGAGGTTTATATTGACAATAACTTAACATGCAATATAATGGTGAGGTTTATATTGACGATAACTTAACAGGCAATATAATGGCGAGGTTTATATTGACAATAACTTAACATGCAATATAATGGCGAGGTTTATATTGATGATAACTTAACATGCAATATAATGGCGAGGTTTATATTGACAATAACTTAACATGCAATATAATGGCGAGGTTTATATTGACAATAACTTAACATGCAATATAATGGCGAGGTTTATATTGACAATAACTTAACATGCAATATAATGGCGAGGTTTATATTGACAATAACTTAACATGCAATATAATGGCGAGGTTTATATCGACGATAACTTAACATGCAATATAATGGCGAGGTTTATATCGACGATAACTTAACATGCAATATAATGGCGAGGTTTATATTGACAATAACTTAACATGCAATATAATGGCGAGGTTTATATTGACAATAACTTAACATGCAATATAATGGCGAGGTTTATATTGACAATAACTTAACATGCAATATAATGGCAAGGTTTATATTGACAATAACTTAACATGCAATATAATGGCAAGGTTTATATTGACAATAACTTAACATGCAATATAATGGCGAGGTTTATATTGACAATAACTTAACATGCAATATAATGGCGAGGTTTATATTGACAATAACTTAACATGCAATATAATGGCGAGGTTTATATTGACGATAACTTAACATGCAATATAATGACGAGGTTTATATTGACAATAACTTAACATGCAATATAATGGCGAGGTTTATATTGACGATAACTTAACATGCAATATAATGGCGAGGTTTATATTGACGATAACTTAACATGCAATATAATGGCGAGGTTTATATTGACAATAACTTAACATGCAATATAATGGCGAGGTTTATATTGACGATAACTTAACATGCAATATAATGGCGAGGTTTATATTGATGATAACTTAACATGCAATATAATGGCGAGGTTTATATTGATGATAACTTAACATGCAATATAATGGCGAGGTTTATATTGACAATAACTTAACATGCAATATAATGGCGAGGTTTATATTGACAATAACTTAACATGCAATATAATGGCGAGGTTTATATTG
>CM026403.1:62879902-62919781 GCA_014843695.1 Archivesica marissinica | reverse complement strand
AACCAGTCATACAAGAACAAATGAAGGTAGGCTATGTAACAACCTGGCTAGGGAACCAGTCATACAAGAACAAATGAAGGTAGGCTATGTAACAACCTGGCTAGGGAACCAGTCATACAAGAACAAATGAAGGTAGGCTATGTAACAACATGGCTAGGGAACCAGTCATACAAGAACAAATGAAGGTAGGATATGTAACAACCTGGCTAGGGAACCAGTCATACAAGAACAAATGAAGGTAGGATATGTAACAACCTGGCTAGTGAACCAGTCATACAAGAACAAATGAAGGTAGGATATGTAACAACCTGGCTAGGGAACCAGTCATACAAGAACAAATGAAGGTAGGATATGTAACAACCTGGCTAGGGAACCAGTCATACAAGAACAAATGAAGGTAGGCTATGTAACAACCTGGCTAGGGAACCAGTCATACAAGAACACATGAAGGTAGGCTATGTAACAACCTGGCTAGGGAACCAGTCATACAAGAACAAATGAAGGTAGGCTATGTAACAACCTGGCTAGGGAACCAGTCATACAAGAACAAATGAAGGTAGGCTATGTAACAACCTGGCTAGAGAACCAGTCATACAAGAACAAATGAAGGTAGGCTATGTAACAACCTGGATTGAAATTGAATTTATTTCATGAGTTTATACAGGTACATATAAATATATAATAATAGTTAATTACATGGCTACATATCAAAAACAAATTCCAATGTCTTCAATTGTTTTCAAAACTCATCTTGGATTCAGATATAACCGTCAAATTGATCTTCGAAAAATTACAATGCTTTGCCTTGTATATTTTCTCCAACTCGCCTGATATATTAAAATAGATAAGACAGTAACTTAATATTCTATATTTACACACCGGTTCGACCATCAAAGGGTATACAATAGCGAGAATTCTCCAACCAAGTTCACAAGACGTTACTGATGACTACAAACAGCTACCAAACTAGTATAACGAGTCCTGACATTGTCCAGGTTCTTCGTCGTCAGCCTTCTACTGTTAACCCTTTCCCCCTTAGAAGCGCCTCTCGACGCCAATGCCTATTGACATAGAACGACACATTAGTAGTCAAACAAACTGTAATAAAGATCGAAACAACGTAGTGTATACAACACTTAATAATACCTAGTATGTATGTATGTATGTTCCATTATCGTCAAACCCCTCTCGGGGACCTAGACATTTTTCCTGGGCAGACTTAGCCGACCTAAGCGATTAACCAGTACTAAGCAATATGTGTGAGGTGCCTTGCTCAATGACACTACATACGTGGCCTTTCCGAGTATCAAACCCGGGACCGTTCGATTCCAAATCCGACGCTATACCACTGGACCACGGACGCCACACTAGTAACCTCCATGAAGATGGAGTAGGCAAGTTCACAGCTTATCCATTGCGTACGATTTGTAAATTACAGCCAAATGTATGAAATAAAACTACATCTCTATGTGGAAAAGGGTTAAATAAAGTTTTTCATGCTCTTACAGAGTTTAGAATGGCAGTTGGAACTGAAATCGAAGGAATTGGAAGGCGTCCAACAGCAGATACAACTCTCAGAAGGCAGACAGCTGGCGGAGACGAACAGCACGAGACAACTGTTACAGGTAAGTTTACATTGTGGTTTATGATCGTTTCCCTGTAGTAACTCCAGATCTAACTAGATTCTAGTACGTTGTACGGAGGTCGGTTGTACCTTTTGTACGGAGGTTGGTTGTACCTTTGTATGGAGGTCGGTTGTACATTTTGTATGGAGGTCGGTTGTACCTTTGTACGGAGGTCGGTTGTACCTTTGTACAGAGGTCGGTTGTGCCTTTGTACTGAGGTCGGTTGTACCTTTTGTACGGAGTTTGGTTGTACCTTTGTATGGAGGTCGGTTGTACCTTTGTACGGAGGTTGGTTGTACCTTTGTACGGAGATTGGTTGTACCTTTGTACAGAGGTCGGTTGTACCTTTGTACGGAGATTGGTTGTACCTTTGTACGGAGGTTGGTTGTACCTTTGTACGGAGGTCGGTTGTACCTTTGTACAGAGGTCGGTTGTACCTTTGTACGGAGGTCAGTTGTACCTTTGTACAGAGGTTGGTTGTACCTTTGTACGGAGGTCGGTTGTACCTTTGTACGGAGGTTGGTTGTACCTTTGTATGAAGGTCGGTTGTACCTTTTGTATGGAGGTCGGTTGTACCTTTGTACGGAGGTCGGTTGTACCTTTTGTACAGAGGTCGGTTGTGCCTTTGTACGGAGGTCAGTTGTAACTTTTGTATGGAGGTCGGTTGTACCTTTGTACGGAGGTAGGTTGTACCTTTGTACGGAGATCGGTTGTACCTTTGTACGGAGGTCGGTTGTACCTTTGTACGGAGATCGGTTGTACCTTTGTACGGAGGTCGGTTGTACCTTTTGTACGGAGGTTGGTTGTACCTTTGTATGGAGGTCGGTTGTACATTTTGTATGGAGGTTGGTTGTACCTTTGTATGGAGGTAGGTTGTACCTTTGTACGGAGATCAGTTGTACCTTTGTACGGAGGTCGGTTGTACCTTTGTACGGAGGTCAGTTGTACCTTTGTACAGAGGTTGGTTTTATTTATTATTATTTTTACCAAAAAGAAAAATTTACTATATTAGTTATTGGAACTAAATTTGAGTGGACCGCGGATGCACTTCTGCCTATTTACGTATATACAACCGTTACAGTACAATTTCTTTGATCTTTACTTCTGAGTGGTTTCCATTTTCTCAATCCGTCTTATACACAGGTCTATGCAAAATACCACTGACTTAAGACCAAAGTTGAGGGTTGTCCTATAGTCGAAATCGTCTTATAGGTGGGTTAATACAGTACTTTCTTGTTGTATTCTGTAGGAAAAAACGGGTGAGATAGATAATATGAAAATAGACATTGTCAGTATGAAGCAGGATAAACAAGTCCAGCAGGCCAAGGTTTCAGAACTAAGAAGTGCGCTTAAATCATCGATACAGTATCATAAGGTAAGGCTAAACAAAGAAATGAATTGTTTCATGTGATTTCTTCAAAAGTTCTAGCGTTGGTAAATCAACAAGAACCTCGGAAGTTGTGATAGGGCATTGGTAGCGCATTCGATTCAGATGCAAAGGGTTCGGATTTGGCACCCCCTACTGGAGCCGTTATGGTTGTGCCCTGGAAAGAGGTCTCCAGAGTGATTAATATAAGTTGTAAGAACTTGTTTCACAATTGAGCTAAAATAAATTTGTATACATTATCACAAATGAATAAAATAATCAAACCCAAGCTTTATATGTTTATTAGAAGTTTATAACCTGTAGGACGTCACATGTAAGTGTTGTACATGTTAGTTTAAACCGCACCTACTAGATACAATCACATTGTCTCATGTACATGTTAGTTTAAACCGCACCTACTAGATACAATCACATTGTCTCATGTACATGTTAGTTTAAACCGCACCTACTAGATACAATCACATTGTCTCATGTACATGTTAGTTTAAACCGCACCTACTAGATACAATCACATTGTCTCATGTACATGTTAGTTTAAACCGCACCTACTAGATACAATCACATTGTCTCATGTACATGTTAGTTTAAACCGCACCTACTAGATACAATCACATTGTCTCATGTACATGTTAGTTTAAACCGCACCTACTAGATACAATCACATTGTCTCATGTACATGTTAGTTTAAACCGCACCTACTAAACAACACACCAACAAAAACCACTACTAGATACAATCACATTGTCTCATGTACATGTTAGTTTAAACCACACCTACTAGATACAATCACATTGTCTCATGTACATGTTAGTTTAAACCGCACCTACTAGATACAATCACATTGTCTCATGTACATGTTAGTTTAAACCGCACCTACTAGATACAATCACATTGTCTCATGTACAAGTTAGTTTAAACCGCACCTACTAGATACAATCACATTGTCTCATGTACATGTTAGTTTAAACTGCAGCTACTAGATACAATCACATTGTCTCATGTACATGTTAGTTTAAACCACACCTACTAGATACAATCACATTGTCTCATGTACATGTTAGTTTAAACTGCAGCTACTAGATACAATCACATTGTCTCATGTACATGTTAGTTTAAACTGCAGCTACTAGATACAATCACATTGTCTCATGTACATGTTAGTTTAAACTGCAGCTACTAGATACAATCACATTGTCTCATGTACATGTTAGTTTAAACCGCACCTACTAGATACAATCACATTGTCTCATGTACATGTTAGTTTAAACCGCACCTACTAGATACAATCACATTGTCTCATGTACATGTTAGTTTAAACCGCACCTACTAGATACAATCACATTGTCTCATGTACATGTTAGTTTAAACCGCACCTACTAGATACAATCACATTGTCTCATGTACATGTTAGTTTAAACCGCACCTACTAGATACAATCACATTGTCTCATGTACATGTTAGTTTAAACCGCACCTACTAGATACAATCACATTGTCTCATGTACATGTTAGTTTAAACCGCACCTACTAGATACAATCACATTGTCTCATGTACATGTTAGTTTAAACCGCACCTACTAGATACAATCACATTGTCTCATGTACATGTTAGTTTAAACCACACCTACTAGATACAATCACATTGTCTCATGTACATGTTAGTTTAAACTGCAGCTACTAGATACAATCACATTGTCTCATGTACATGTTAGTTTAAACTGCAGCTACTAGATACAATCACATTGTCTCATGTACATGTTAGTTTAAACTGCAGATACTAGATACAATCACATTGTCTCATGTACATGTTAGTTTAAACCGCACCTACTAGATACAATCACATTGTCTCATGTACATGTTAGTATAAACCGCACCTACTAGATACAATCACATTGTCGCATGTACATGTTAGTATAAACCGCACCTACTAGATACAATCACATTGTCTCATGTACATGTTAGTTTAAACCGCACCTACTAGATACAATCACATTGTCTCATGTATGCCCTATGGACTTTTAGTGTGTATTTTTATTAAAAGGATAAAACACTATAAACCCATAGGACATCAAAATAGTGCCATGTGACAATTATTTTATTTTTTGGGTGTCATTTTCTAATGCCATGTGACAAATTTCCCAGTGGTAGCAGGAATTGGACTTAATTTGCTTCCTGAAAATTACCCCAAAAAATCCTGAAATTGCTACATTTTGTACCCCCCAAAAAATCCTGAAATTGCTACACTTTGTACCTCCCAAAAAATCCTGAAATTGCTACATTTTGTACCTCCCAAAAAAATCCTGAAATTGCTACACTTTGTACAGGAAGTACAATTATTGCAGGATTGTATACAGGAAGTACAATTATTGCTACATTTTGTACAGGAAGTACAATTATTGCAGGATTTTATACAGGAAGTACAATTATTGCTACATTTTGTACAGGAAGTACAATTATTGCAGGATTTTATACAGGAAGTACAATTATTGCTACATTTTGTACAGGAAGTACAATTATTGCTACATTTTGCACAGGAAGTACAATGATTGCAGGATTTTGTACAGGAAGTACAATTATTGCTACATTTTGTACAGGAAGTACAATTATTGCAGGATTTTGCACAGGAAGTACAATTATTGCAGGATTTTGTACAGGAAGTACAATTATTGCTACATTTTGCACAGGAAGTACAATGATTGCAGGATTTTGTACAGGAAGTACAATTATTGCAGGATTTTGTACAGGAAGTACAATTATTGCAGGATTTTATACAGGAAGTACAATTATTGCTACATTTTGTACAGGAAGTACAATTATTGCAGGATTTTATACAGGAAGTACAATTATTGCTACATTTTGTACAGGAAGTACAATTATTGCTACATTTTGCACAGGAAGTACAATTATTGCAGGATTTTGCACAGGAAGTACAATGATTGCAGGATTTTGTACAGGAAGTACAATTATTGCTACATTTTGTGCAGGAAGTACAATTATTGCAGGATTTTGTACAGGAAGTACAATTATTGCTACACTTTGTACAGGAAGTACAATTATTGCAGGATTTTGTACAGGAAGTACAGTTATTGCTACATTTTGTACAGGAAGTACAATTATTGCATCATTTTGTACAGGAAGTACAATTATTGCTACATTTTGTACAGGAAGTACAATTATTGCATCATTTTGTACAGGAAGTACAATTATTGCGACATTTTGTACAGGAAATACAATTATTGCAGGAATATCTATCTGTTTCAGTTAATCCAGAAGATGAGTAAGTTACAGTCTGTGAGTGGCTCCGGAGACACCCAAGCACATGAGTTACCTCCCCTGCCCTTCGATCTGGCCGATATGGACAGACTGCTACAAGAAACGACGGTCCGTGCACTCGAGAGCAAGTAAGTCGTAGCTTCCAGGAGCTCTGCACTAGAGGATCCAGGTTTCTTTAAAGTGATGTATGCGGATGAAAGGAATAGTATATATACTACTTATTATTGCTTTCCTCATGCTACATGATAAACTCACTTGTAACTGCTCTAACTGGCTATATGCACCAATGCAACCCGAGTTCGATCCTCGGACAGGGAAGTATGTAAGATGGTACGGTGGTCGCCAGATCGGACAGGTCGGTTTCCTCCGTGTACTCCATAGTATGACAAGACTGACGGATGCCGAAGGATATTTTGAGGCCCCGACACATTAATTTTATAACATAACTTTATGGAGGGTTATATATACAATATTGATAACTCTGCCTGGGCCTCAATTTGTTACTGGTATGGACAGGTAATATAAAAGTGAAACCCATGCAAGCTCACCTTCCATACTTGTCCGTAATCTAGGTCAGTACAATGTCGCCACACTTGTCCGTAATCTAGGTCGGTGCGGTACAATGTCGCCAGACTTGTTGTAGTCTATGTCAGTGCAATGTCGCCAGACTTGTCCGTAGTCTATGTTAGTACAATGTCGCCAGACTTGTCCGTAGTCTATGTTAGTACAATGTCGCCAGACTTGTCCGTAATCTAGGTCGGTGCGGTACAATGTCGCCAGACTTGTCCGTAGTCTATGTTAGTACAATGACGCCAGACTTGTCCGTAATCTAGGTCGGTGCGGTACAATGTCGCCAGACTTGTCCGTAATCTAGGTCGGTGCGGTACAATGTCGCCAGACTTGTCCGTAATCTATGTCAGTACAATGTCGCCAGACTTGTCCGTAATCTAGGTCGGTGCGGTACAATGTCGGCAGACTTGTCCGTAATCTATGTCAGTACAATGTCACCAGACTTGTCCGTAATCTATGTCAGTACCATGTCGCCAGACTTGTCCGTAATCTATGTCAGTACAATGTCGCCAGACTTGTCCGTAATCTAGGTCGGTGCGGTACAATGTCGCCAGACTTGTCCGTAATCTAGGTCGGTGCGGTACAATGTCGGCAGACTTGTCCGTAATCTATGTCAGTACAATGTCGCCTGGTCCGCCTCCGTGGTCGAGTGGTTAAGGTCGCTGACTTTTATACCACTGTAACCTATCATCACTGATGGTCACACGGGTTCGAGCCCCGCTCAGGTCGTGTCTCATTTATATGAAAAAGTTGGCAGTTTCTTACGGAGGTTTGTGCACCCAAGTACTGGTTAACTGCTGGAGCATGCCCAGGAAAGGTGTTGTTAGGTAAACTGCCCGCCGGCGATATAGCCCAAAATGGTGCTGATGCAGGCGTAAAACCCAAAATATAACATAACATAACATAACAATGTCGCCAGACTTGTCCGTAATCTAGGTCGGTGCGGTACAATGTCGGCAGACTTGTCCGTAATCTATGTCAGTACAATGTTGCCAGACTTGTCCGTAATCTATGTTAGTACCATGTCGCCAGACTTGTCCGTAATCTATGTCCGTACAATGTCGCCAGACTTGTCCGTAGTCTAGGTCGGCACACTGTCTTTTAAGGTGAGCTATGCTTTTACCAAAATACAAAAACTCCCCGCAAGGACTTTGAAATTTGTTCATGTGAGATCGCTATCCAGCTGGCTTGCGGAAAATTAATGGTTCTTCCAGGGTGCCTGTCCATGCCTAAAACACTGCTCGGAGCGGCACTCCAGGGTGCCTGTCCATTACTAATACACTGCTCGGAGGGGCACTCCAGGGTGCCTGTCCATTACTAATACACTGCTCGGAGCGGCACTCCAGGGTGCCTGTCCATTACTAATACACTGCTCGGAGGGGCACTCCAGGGTGCCTGTCCATTACTAATACACTGCTCGGAGGGGGCACTCCAGGGTGCCTGTCCATTACTAATACACTGCTCGGAGGGGCACTCCAGGGGGCCTGTCCATTACTAAAACACTGCTAGGAGCGGCACTCCAGGGTGCCTGTCCATTACTAAAACACTGCTCGGAGGGGCACTCCAGGGTGCCTGTCCATTACTAAAACACTGCTCGGAGGGGTACTCCAGGGTGCCTGTCCATGCATAATACACTGCTCGGAGCAGCACTCCAGGGTGCCTGTCCATTACTAAGACACTGCTAGGAGCGGCACTCCAGGGTGCCTGTCCATTACTAAAACACTGCTCGGAGCAGCACTCCAGGGGGCCTGTC
This sequence comes from Archivesica marissinica, assembly GCA_014843695.1. NCBI lineage: Eukaryota > Metazoa > Mollusca > Bivalvia > Venerida > Vesicomyidae > Archivesica > Archivesica marissinica. Next base: position 62,911,174 of record CM026403.1, on the reverse strand, counting down.
CATTACTAATACACTGCTAGGAGGGGCACTCCAGGGTGCCTGTCCATTACTAATACACTGCTAGGAGGGGCACTCCAGGATGCCTGTCCATTACTAAAAGTAAAACACTGCTAGGAGCAGCACTCCAGGGTGCCTGTCCATTACTAATACACTGCTCGGAGGGGCACTCCAGGGTGCCTGTCCATTACTAAAACATTGCTAGGAGCGGCACTCCAGGGTGCCTGTCCATTACTAATACACTGCTAGGAGCGGCACTCCAGGATGCCTGTCCATTACTAAAACACTGCTAGGAGCGGCACTCCAGGGTGCCTGTCCATTACTAATACACTGCTCGGAGCAGCACTCCAGGGTGCCTGTCCATGCCTAATACACTGCTGGGAGGGGCACTCCAGGGTGCCTGTCCATTACTAATACACTGCTAGGAGCGGCACTCCAGGATGCCTGTCCATTACTAAACCACTGCTCGGAGGGGGCACTCCAGGGTGCCTGTCCATCACTAATACACTGCTAGGAGCAGCACTCCAGGATGCCTGTCCATTACTAAACCACTGCTCGGAGGGGCACTCCAGGGGCCTGTCCATTACTAAACCACTGCTCGGAGGGGCACTCCAGGGGGCCTGTCCATTACTAAACCACTGCTAGGAGGGGCACTCCAGGGGGCCTGTCCATTACTAAACCACTGCTCGGAGGGGCACTCCAGGGAGCCTATCCATTACTAAAACACTGCTCGGCACTCCAGGGTGCCTGTCCATTACTAAAACACTGCTCGGAGGGGCACTCCAGGGTGCCTGTCCATTACTAATACACTGATCGGAGGGGCACTCCAGGGTGCCTGTCCATTACTAATACACTGCAAGCAGCAGCACTCCAGGGTGCCTGTCCATTACTAAAACACTGCTCGGAGCAGCACTCCAGGATGCCTGTCCATTACTAAAACACTGCTGGGAGCGGCACTCCAGGGTGCCTGTCCATTACTAATACACTGCTCGGAGCAGCACTCCAGGGTGCCTGTCCATTACTAAACCACTGCTAGGAGCAGCACTCCAGGGTGCCTGTCCATTACTAAAACACTGCTAGGAGTAGCACTCAAGGGTGCCTGTCCATTACTAAAACACTGCTAGGAGTAGCACTCCAGGGAGCCTGTCCATTACTAATACACTGCTAGGAGCAGCACTCCAGGGTGCCTGTCCATTACTAAAACACTGCTCGGAGCAGTACTCCAGGGTGCCTGTCCATTACTAATACACTGCTCGGAGCAGCACTCCAGGGTGCCTGTCCATTACTAAAACACTGCTCGGAGCAGCACTCCAGGGTGCCTGTCCATTACTAATACACTGATCGGAGGGGCACTCCAGGGTGCCTGTCCATTACTAATACACTGCTAGGAGCAGCACTCCAGGGTGCCTGTCCATTACAAAACACTGCTCGGAGCAGCACTCCAGGGTGCCTGTCCATTACTAAAACACTGCTCGGAGGGGCACTCCAGGGTGCCTGTCCATTACTAAAACACTGCTCGGAGGGGTACTCCAGGGTGCCTGTCCATGCATAATACACTGCTCGGAGCAGCACTCCAGGGTGCCTGTCCATTACTAAGACACTGCTAGGAGGGGCACTCCAGGGGGCCTGTCCATTACTAAACACTGCTCGGAGCACCCACCCCAACAAACACCCGGCACTCCAGGGTGCCTGTCCATTACTAAAACACTGCTCGGAGGGGCACTCCAGGGTGCCTGTCCATTACTAATACACTGCTAGGAGGGGCACTCCAGGGTGCCTGTCCATTACTAATACACTGCTAGGAGCAGCACTCCAGGGTGCCTGTCCATTACTAAAACACTGCTCGGAGCAGCACTCCAGGATGCCTGTCCATTACTAAAACACTGCTGGAGCGGCACTCCAGGGTGCCTGTCCATTACTAATACACTGCTAGGAGCAGCACTCCAGGGTGCCTGTCCATTACTAAAACACTGCTAGGAGCAGCACTCCAGGGTGCCTGTCCATTACTAAAACACTGCTAGGAGTAGCACTCAAGGGTGCCTGTCCATTACTAAAACACTGCTAGGAGTAGCACTCCAGGGAGCCTGTCCATTACTAATACACTGCTAGGAGCAGCACTCCAGGGTGCCTGTCCATTACTAAAACACTGCTCGGAGCAGCACTCCAGGGTGCCTGTCCATTACTAATACACTGCTCGGAGCGGCACTCCAGGGTGCCTGTCCATTACTAATACACTGCTAGGAGCAGCACTCCAGGGGCCTGTCCATTACAAAACACTGCTCGGAGCAGCACTCCAGGGTGCCTGTCCATTACTAAACCACTGCTCGGAGGGGCACTCCAGGGTGCCTGTCCATTACTAATACACTGCTCGGAGCGGCACTCCAGGGTGCCTGTCCATTACTAAAACACTGCTCGGTCGGCACTCCAGGGTGCCTGTCCATTACTAAAACACTGCTCGGAGGGGCACTCCAGGGGCCTGTCCATTACTAAACACTGCTCGGAGGGGCACTCCAGGGGGCCTGTCCATTACTAAACCACTGCTCGGAGGGGCACTCCAGGGAGCCTGTCCATTACTAAAACACTGCTCGGAGCGGCACTCCAGGGTGCCTGTCCATTACTAAAACACTGCTCGGAGGGGCACTCCAGGGTGCCTGTCCATTACTAATACACTGATCGGAGCAGCACTCCAGGGTGCCTGTCCATTACTAAAACACTGCTAGGAGCAGCACTCCAGGGTGCCTGTCCATTACTAAAACACTGCTCGGAGCAGCACTCCAGGGTGCCTGTCCATTACTAAAACACTGCTAGGAGCAGCACTCCAGGGTGCCTGTCCATTACTAATACACTGCTCGGAGCAGCACTCCAGGATGCCTGTCCATTACTAAAACACTGCTAGGAGCAGCACTCCAGGGTGCCTGTCCATTACTAAAACACTGCTAGGAGTAGCACTCAAGGGTGCCTGTCCATTACTAAAACACTGCTAGGAGCAGCACTCCAGGGTGCCTGTCCATTACTAAACACTGCTAGGAGCAGCACTCCAGGGTGCCTGTCCATTACTAAAACACTGCTCGGAGCAGCACTCCAGGGTGCCTGTCCATTACTAAAACACTGCACGGAGCACTCCAGGGTGCCTGTCCATTACTAAACACTGCTAGGAGCAGCACTCCAGGGTGCCTGTCCATTACTAATACACTGCTCAGAGGGGGCACTCCAGGATGCCTGTCCATTACTAAAACATTGCTGGGAGCGGCACTCCAGGGTGCCTGTCCATTACTAATACACTGCTCGGAGGGGCACTCCAGGGTGCCTGTCCATTACTAAAACACTGCTAGGAGCAGCACTCCAGGGTGCCTGTCCATTACTAAAACACTGCTCGGAGCTGCACTCCAGGGTGCCTGTCCATTACTAATACACTGCTCGGAGGGGCACTCCAGGGGGCCTGTCCATGCCTAAAGCACTGCTCGGAGCGGCACTCCAGGGTGCCTGTCCATTACTAAAACACTATTGGATGGCCTAAGCTGTTGTTGCTGCTTGCTGTCCTGTATGAAAGTCCGCCTCTGTTGTTGAGTGATTACTGTCGTTTACTTGTATACCACTGTAATCTATCATCACTGATGGTCACAGGTTCGAGCCCCCGCTCAGACTGTGTCTCTTTATATAAAAAAGTTGGCAGTTTATCTTACGGAGGTTGGTGCACCAAGTACTGGTTAACCGCTGGAGCCTGCACAGGAAAGGTGTTGCTAGGTAAACTGCCCGTCGCTCATATGTTCAATGTTGTAAATGCCTCCCTTTGAAATGTGAGACGGATTCACATGTATAATGGTATCGCGTGATCGCTTCCTTATATGTGTTCTTTAACATACTTCTAAGTCCGCCTCCGTGGTCGAGTGGTTAAGGTCGCTGACTTGGATACCCAGGGATCATTTTAGAGGGCGATGTGGGCGAAATTGTCGCCCTAGGGACCCTGACTTCACCCTCTGGGGGCCCCACTTTATAATGGGCCAGTGTATCTTACTAGACAAAGTTTTGTTTGAAAATCGTAAAAACCAAAAAATATTTTTTTTTAGGGAGAAGTGGGGCCAGAGGGCGAAGTCTAGTTCGCCCACATCGCCCTCTAGAATGATCCCTGTTTACTTGCCTAAAAAAGTTATAAGACAGTAACCTAATATTCTCTATATATTTGCTTGATTGCAAAACAAGTTTGTACAACATTAGATTAATCTTGAGATATACCACCACCAGAGATTATCTTAGATATATATATAGATTAGATATAACGGATGTAACAAAATTTACATATATCCTGACATGTAATGGATATAACAGAATTTATATAGCCACCTTTATCCTGACAAGTAATGGATATAACAGAATTTATATAGCCACCTTTATCCTGACATGTAACGGATATAACAGAATTTATATAGCCACCTTTATCCTGACAAGTAATGGATATAACAGAATTTATATAGCCACCTTTATCCTGACATGTAATGGATATAACAGAATTTATATAGCCACCTTTATCCTGACATGTAACGGATATAACAGAATTTACATAGCCACCTTTATCCTGACATGTAACGGATATAACCAAATTATAGCCACCTTTAACCCTGACATGTAGCGGATATAACCAAATTATAGCCACCTTTAACCCTGACATGTAACTTGGCTTATTTCAGACCGCTGGACAATCTGCAGAACTGTTTGCTGAACCTTCGATCTGAGATCTCGGGACTGCAAGCACAGATGGATGTACACAACGGCACACTGGAGACATCCACACATACATGGAGGTTAGTATCACATTAGTACTACACGTTGGAGACATCCACACATACATGGAGGTTAGTATCACAGCAGTACAGCACGCTGGAGACATCCACACATACATGTAGGTTAGTATCACATCAGTACTACACGCTGGAGACATCCACACATACATGGAGGTTAGTATCACATCAGTACTACACGTCTGGAGACATCCACACATACATGGAGGTTAGTATCACAGCAGTACTACACACTGGAGACATCCACACATACATGGAGGTTAGTATCACAGCAGTACTACACACTGGAGACATCCACACATACATGGAGGTTAGTATCACATCAGTACAGCACACTGGAGACATCCACACATACATGGAGGTTAGTATCACATCAGTACAGCACACTGGAGACATCCACACATACATGGAGGTTAGTATCACATCAGTACAACACACTGGAGACATCCACACATACATGGAGGTTAGTATCACTACAGTACAGCACACTGGAGACATCCACACATACAGGGGTCATTCCGTGTCAAATCACCCAATAAAATGTAAAAAGTAAACCGTACCCCCTTCGATTTTGCTGAAATTTGGTTTACCGGTATATGCTCATTTCGGCTGAAAAATCTGATATTCCAAATTTTAGCTTCATCGGACTAATGGTTCCTGATATACGGCTAACCAAAAATGGGAGATTTCGGCCAAAATGGGCGTGGCCGCCAATATTCAAATGACCATAGCTCAGTTAACGATAGGTCAAAATTGATGAAATATGAATTTCTGAAATGGAAATTCCACAAGGATTCCAAATCTACCCTTATTTTTGACATAGGAATATTTTAAAGACCTATTGACCTATCGGTAACTGAGCTATGGTCATTTGAATATTGGCGGCCACGCCCATTTAAAAAAAATTGGGTTGGCCGTATCTCAGGAACCGTTCGTCCGATGAAGCTAACTTTTGGAATATCAGATTTTTCAGCTGAAATGAGCATATAAACCAAATTTCAGCAAAATCGAAGGGGGTACGGTTTACCTCATTGGGTGATTTGACACAGAATGACCCACATGGAGGTTAGTATCACATCAGTACAGCACACTGGAGACATCCACACATACATGGAGGTTAGTATCACATCAGTACAGCACACTGGAGACATCCACACATACATGGAGGTTAGTATCACATCAGTACTACACACTGGAGACATCCACAAATACATGGAGGTTAGTATCACATCAGTACAGCACACTGGAGACATCCACACATACATGGAGGTTAGTATCACATCAGTACAGCACACTGGAGACATCCACACATATATGGAGGTTAGTATCACATCAGTACAGCATGCTGGAGACATCCACACATACATGGAGGTTAGTATCACATCAGTACAGCATGCTGGAGACATCCACACATACATGGAGGTTATTATCACATCAGTACAACACACTGGAGACATCCACACATACATGGAGGTTAGTATCACTACAGTACTACACGCTGCTCACTACTAAGTTTTTTTACAGACCGATCTGTAGTCCAGTGGTAACACGCTGGACTGGTAATCCAGGGATCGCAGGTTCGATCCCCCGTCTGACCCTAATAAAATTAACAGTCTTTCAGATGGGACGTTAAGGTCTCGTGTCGGTGCTTTACACTGTGCACATAAAAGAACCAGAGGAGACTCTGGAATGGGTCTCTCTCTGTATCATTGCACTATCCTCCAAAAATCTAAAATGAATAATCTCTTCAGGAGGCGTCGCTCATATGGGCAACCGGTAGCGACGATAAATAAACATAAAACACACACTACTAAGTTTCCATCAAACTATAATCCTCGCAATGATGCCAATTCCTTCAAAGAAATGGCCCATCACAAGATCATGAAAGAGCATAAGCTAGACCATTTAGATAAGGAGAAGTTAATGATATATGAGAGAGAAGTTAATGGTACACAAGAGAGAAGTTAATGATATATGAGGGGAGAAGTTAATGATATATGAGGGAGAAGTTAATGATATATGAAGGAGACATAAATGATATGAGGGAGAAGTTAATGGTGTATGAGGGAGAAGTTAATGATATATGAGGGAGAAGTTAATGGTAGTCAAGGGAGAAGCTAATGGTACATGAGGGAGAAGTTAATGATATATGAGAACAAAGTTAATGATATATGAGGGAGAAGTTAATGGTATATGAGGGAGAAGTTAATGGTATACAGGAGAGAAGGTAATGATATATAAAAGGAAGAAGTTAATGATATATGAGGGAGAAGTTAATGATATATGAGGGAGAAGTTAATGGTAGTCAAGGGAGAAGCTAATGGTACACGAGGGAGAAGTTAATGATATATGAGGGATACATTAATGATATGAGGGAGAAGTTAATGGTGTATGAGGGAGAAGTTAATGATATATGAGGGAGAAGTTAATGATAGTCAAGGGAGAAGCTAATGGTACATGAAGGAGAAGTTAATGATATCTGAGAGCAAAGTTAATGATATATGAGGGAGAAGTTAATGGTATATGAGGGAGAAGTTAATGGTATAAAGGAGAGAAGGTAATGATATATAAAAGGGAGAAGTTAATGATATATGAGGAAGGAGTTAATGATATATGAGGGAGAAGTTAATGACATGTGAGGGAGAAGTTAATGATATACAAGATAAAAGGTTAATGATGCATGAGTGAGAAGTTAATGGTACATAAGGAAGGAGTTAATGATATATGAGGGAGAAGTTAATGATATATGAGGGAGAAGTTAATGGCATATGAGGGAGAAGTCATTGGTATATGAGTGATAAGTTAATGATATATGAGGGAGAAGTTTGTTAACTGTGCTCTATATTATAAATTATTTACAGAGTTAAAAATGGGGAGAAGTTTAGCAGCCCAGCAAGACTCTTTCTCCCATATCTCCCTTGGACATTTTTAGTCTAGGATATTAGCCGTAAATGATCAAATATGTAAACTATTGGACTGTCTGAGGCAGTTAACGCCAAATACAGTACCAATATTTTACAAAATGGATCCATTTGAATCTTATATCTTACGTAAAAAACACACTTATATAACACCATCCTGCTAATTAAAATTGTTACGTTCGTACATTTACGCATTGGACTTAATATAATACTCTGGCCTTTTGACAGTAGTTCAATAATAATGGACTGCAAGTACAAAGTATGCCGTCACGACAGTGTTTTAATAACGACCACATTGTTATACAATTCCAGTAGTCTGCCTCCGTGGTCGAGTGGTTAAGGTCACTGACTTGTATACCACTGTAACCTATCATCACTGATGGTCACGGGTTCGAGCCCCGCTCAGACCGTGTCTCATTTATATGAAAAAGTTGGCAGTTTCTTACGGAGGTTGGTGCACCCAAGTACTGGTTAACCGTTGGAGCCTGCCCAGGAAAGATGTTGTTAGGTAAACTGCTCGCCGGCGATATAGCCCAAAATGGTGCTGATGCAGGCGTAAAACCCGAAATATAACATAACATAATACACTACTGAGGTTCCACAAAAGTGATGTTTGTGACATTAATTGACTACAATTTATAGCAAGTGCATAACGCATGATAGCTGTGAGTGACACTTTAGTTTATACAAATTTATTTTAGTTTGATTGTGAAACAAGTTCTTATAACATACCCGGTATATTAATCACTCTCGAGACCTCATTCCTGATGGAATCCATCTCCACGAGTGAGAGAGAATAGGCAACTTGGAATTTAAATGCCTTTGCCTAATGGCACACTCGTACCGGCTCCAGACCTTTCGCACCTGAAGTGAACACGCTACCAGCAGAGCTCCAGATAATAACTAATAGATGCAAGATAACTTTGATTTTGTCTCTTCTTTTTAGCACCATAGAACAACAGGTTCAAGAACTGACACACGTAGTGCAGACCATAAGTAACACCACAATGGATACGTCGACGACAGCTTCACTGGCAGCGGCTGCTGTTGATCAGGCAGACAGGTGCATGGGAATCATTGATATATAGACTATCTTAAGTAACACAAGGCAGCAATCTGCCTCCGTGGTCGAGTGGTGACGGTCCGCCTCCGTGGTCGAGTGGTGACGGTCCGCCTCCGTGGTCGAGTGGTGACGGTCGCTGACTAATATACCATTGTAACCTATCATCACTGATGGTCACGGGTTCGAGCCCCGCTCAGACCGTGTCTCTTTATATGAAAATGTTGGCAGTTCGTTCCTGACGGAGATTGGTGCACCAAGTACTGGTTAACTGCTGGAGCCTGCCCAGGAAAGGTGTTGTTAAGTAAACTGCCCGCCGGCGATATAGTCCGAAATGGTGCTGATGCAGGCGTAAAACCCGAAATATAACATAACCTTACGGAGATTGGTGCACCAAGTACTGGTTAACCGCTGGAGCCTGCTCAGGAAAGGTGTTGTTAGTCACTCAAATGGACAACCGGTAGCGACGTTAAATAAACTTCAATAAAAAAACAAAACAAAAACAAAAATGAACAACAAGGCATACAAGGGAGTCCTGGTGGCCAAGTAATTACCCCATACTGGATGATGTATGTTCACAACCAATCATTTATACTGGATACTTTTTATATGAGGAATCTGCCATGCGGAAAGACGGTTGTTTTTCCGTGGATGTCCAGCCGTGCCCGAAACAAGCTTGGACAACCACCCATAGGTCTTCCTCCACCATATAAAGATGAATTGTCTCTTTTGATGCCTTCGGGCGTATGGGGTGTTATAAAATAAACTCCACAAAATGCATAGATGACACAATTGCTCTTGTCTCATCATCATCAGTACTACAACAGCATCATTAACATCAGCATCGTTTGTCAGTACGCTGTATATGATTTCATGCGAGGTCGTCGGTAACATCAGCGGTCACGTTTTGGAACTCAGCTATAAAGGTTATCGTTAACATCAGAGGTCGTGTTTGTAGCTACGTTGTAAATGACTTCATGCGAGGTCATCGTTAACATCAGAGGTCGTGTTTGTAGCTACGTTGTAAATGGCTTCATGCGAGGTCACCGTTAACATCACTAGTTGTGTTTGTAGCTCCGCTGTAAATGACTTCATACTAAGTCGTCTTTGACATTGGCAGTCATGTTTACAGTGCTGTAAATGACTTCATACGAGGTCGTCTGACAACAGCAGTCATGTTTACAGTGCTGTAAATGACTTCATACGAGGTTGACATTGGTAGTCATGTTTACAGTGCTGTAAATGACTTCATACTAAGTCGTCTTTGATATTGGCAGTCATGTTTACAGTGCTGTAAATGACTTCATACGAGGTTGACATTGGCAGTCATGTTTACAGTGCTGTAAATGACTTCATACTAGGTTGTCTTTGATATTGGCAGTCATGTTTACAGTGCTGTAAATGACTTCATACGAGGTTGACATTGGCAGTCACGTTTACAGTGCTGTAAATGACTTCATACGAGGTCGTCTTTGACAACAGCAGTCATGTTTACAGTGCTGTAAATGACTTCATACACAATAAATAGGTTTCCCTGTATACGTTCAATTTAACTACGATGCTTTTTGTAAAAAGTAAATTATTGAATAAGTTGGCGAGTGACCCGAGTAGAGATAGTGTGCATATTGTACTTACTTTTACAAGGGAATTCATGTACATGCTTATATGGCCAGACCCCTAGCATAATGCAGGTTACATATATTATTGTCTCTACTTCTGTGACATCAGGCAGAACATACATAAATAAGGTTGCCTACTGCTGCATTCAAAACAAGTTGGGCGTTTCCACCATGCTAGTTCTTTCAATTTTAGATAACGTCTATCGAACTCGGGTTGCATTGGTGAGAAGCGAGCGCGCTAACCACTGTGCTAATCGGACTTAGTGATGTAGAGCTACGGTCAAATCTGTATATAACAACCACCCACAGGAACGACAAGCCATCTTTGTGGACAGGTGCTCTCTCGTTACACATTTATTAACCCATTTCATTCTGGATACATTTAAAGGCTTTTGCAAACAACATAGATCCAGATCAGCCGCAGCGTGACGCTGCATGCTGATCAGGATCTATGTTGTTTGCTACATAGCCAAGTGTCTTAGCAAGATCATGTGAATAGCAAACAGCATAGAGCCTGATCAGATGGCACGTTCTGTGGCCGTTGATCTGGCTCTATGTTCTTTGCAAATACCGTTTGAACGGTATCCAGAATGAAATGGGTTAATCACAAACAATCTGATGGCAGATAAAAATGATCAACAGCTCGATGGCAAATCAAAATGGTCCTCCATAAAGACAGGATTTGATGGAGGGTCTTACTTGGCAATGTGGCGTCATGAATGTGCGCTATTCATTATACAGTTTTACATATTATGTGTTGTTAACCCCTTCCCCACCCACTGATCGAATATTATTTTGGTTGGTCGTAATAAAATTGTAATGGTGCTTTTATATGTTGACAACCAATGGAGATGCAATTTGCCTATGATTACTGGTCAGTCTGTGTGCTTTTGATTGCATTTTTATTCCAGCTATATTTTGTTCCGTTTGTTTTCCGTCTTCGAGTTCTGTGGAATATTTGTTATATGTATATTTAAGGTACTATTTTATTGTTGTAGACCATGGAGGTAGGATGGGTTAATCATTGGATAGATATTTTACAGTACCATGTTAGCAATTTGTAATTACGCAATTTGTGTAACTAATGTACTTAACCACCCTTTCAATACCACATACATCTAAAGGCCCCACTTCTCCCTAAAAAAAAATATATTTTTGGGTTTTTACGATTTTCAAACAAAATTTTGTCTAGTAAGATACACTGGCCCATTATAAAGCACTCTTTCTATTCAAATGTTGTATTTAATGGTTGTACTGTGCATTTTAACCCTATATAGATCACGCGCTTTCTCACTTCTCCCAAATACCTAGAATGAACCCTGCTCTAAATAGGCTTACAAAAAGTGTAGATCCAGATGAGCCGCCTCATCTCATCAGGATCTGCAAATGTGTAATTTTTTTATTAATGTATTGGTCTAAAAATATCATGCACCAGTCCATGTCAGTTACTTGGTGTTGAATGGATAAAAAAGTTAGAACATAAGTCAGAAAAATAGGAAATTCTATCGAATATAATTTCCTATTGCAGTGTATAATATTTGTCCACATTCATATACGACATATCTTGACAGGAAATTTATGTAAACATTATGCGAACATTCTTGAAAACGTGTAAGAATGCTTACCTGATTGCAGGAAAATGTTTTTAAAACTTACATATTACTTTTCGCGATCATGAAATATACGTTGCATATAATTCGTTATTTATTTAGTGGATGACAATTTGGGGCTGTAGGTTTTTTGCGGAGAATTGTTTGTTTTATTGATTAGTTTCTAGTCTGTATAGGTGTATACTAATGCTTACCGGTAATTAATAGTCTACATCCGTTGTGTCACAGTCGGTAATGTTGAATTCTCCGGTTATCTCGAAGTCGGATCAAAGGCCAGTTTCCGACACTACCATTTTACATATAACAGTCAAACCTGTCTTAAGCAGCCAGCCAGGGGAATATCAGAAAGTGGCTGCTTAGTAGAGGTTAAATGTATAATAAAACAACATATTGGGAATCTGGAAACTGATTGCTTAATACAGGTTGGCTGCTTAATAGAGGTGACCACTAACACAGGTTTGACTGTATATCGAATTTCGTTAAGGCCATAATAAAATATTTCCTAGATTTTCATCCCCGCCCGCCCCCGTTTTTAGGGCCCGCCCCGATTTTTTTTATTACTATTTGAAAAAAAAAAAAAAAAATCTTGTCAAAACACCATTTTATCAGCATAAATATCGATATCCTGAAAATATAAAATAAAAAATAAAATTTCACCCCCCGCCCCCATTTTCAAAAATATTTGGATGAAAATCTAGGATTTATTTTATTATGGCCTAAGTCAAACTTCGGTTATATCGAATAATTTTGTTCGTTCCGACGGAATTCGACATAACGGATGTAGTTTATTTTTACAAACTTTAGTTAAGAACATGTTTTGTTGATCTTCCTTTTGTTATTTATTTTAATAGTAGAAAAGGTATTATTTTATATGCGTGACATGTTTCAACAAATGTTTACCTGTTTTTGTCTCATTTTACTCTTGTTTGACTTTTGACAGATAGCTACAGCTTTAGTAAATATTTACATCGGAGCGCGTGTATGACGTCAGCAAATATCTCGCGTTACGAGATTTAAACAAATATCACCGGAATTAGGACAGTCACGGAATGAGGACCTTCAATGATACATATAAAATCATTTACTGCAATCACATAATTTTAATATTTTTGTCCTTTATTTATTTTAAAGTGTTCAGTTTATTATTAACATCAAAGTATTGACTATATTAAGTTGAATAGCCAGAAATAGTCTTTCATAAATAAATATCATAATTTGAACTTTGTCTCATGTAAAAATAATTCTTTGTGTTTCAGTTTTAAAGCCTCACTTTGCATTTACTTATAATTTGCCGCACACCAAGATATTCTCGGGAGCGTATGTTGGAAGATCTGCCTGGAAAAGGATGGTTTTATAAAAAAAATAATCTTTGTAAATATCTCCTTGTACAATGTTACTAATTATCTTGGGTTAAATTTTCATACGACCGATAATTTTATTTTTACATTTAAAACATGTGAATAAACAACTAGCAGTCAGTTTTTATATTTCTCTCTCAAGGAGAAGTTTAAGGTACACACGGTAGAGGTTTAAGGTATACACTGTAGAAGTTTAAGGTACACACGGTAGAGGTTTAAGGTATACACTGTAGAAGTTTAAGGTACACACGGTAGAGGTTTAAGGTATACACTGTAGAAGTTTAAGGTACACACGGTAGAGGTTTAAGGTATACACTGTAGAAGTTTAAGGTACACACGGTAGAGGTTTAAGGTATACACTGTAGAAGTTTAAGGTACACACGGTAGAGGTTTAAGGTATACACTGTAGAAGTTTAAGGTACACATGGTAGAGGTTTAAGGTATACACTGTAGAAGTTTAAGGTACACATGGTAGAAGTTTAAGGTATACACTGTAGAAGTTTAAGGTACACATGGTAGAAGTTTAAGGTATACACTGTAGAAGTTTAAGGTACACAAGGTAGAAGTTTAAGACACTGTAGAAGTTTAAGGTATACACGGGAGAAGTTATAAAGGTATACATGGGAGAAGTTAAAGGTATACACGGTAGAAGTTTAAGGTATATACACTGTAGAAGTTTAAGGTATACAAGGTAGAAGTTTAAGGTATATACACGGTAGAAGTTTAAGGTATATACACGGTAGAAGTTTAAGGTATATACACTGTAGAAGTTAAAGGTATACAAGTTTAAGGTATACACGGTATACCGACATTTAAGGTATACACGGTAGACGTTTAAGGTATACACGGTAGACGTTTAAGGTATACATGGTATACACTAGGACTTTAATGTTATGACTATATAATCACAGTGGGCTGGTGGCTATATACTAGTTAGGTTGTTAGAAATCCATTCTGCTATTGCAGTCATAGCAATCATTTTGCCTAGTCGGCATCACTAGTGAGCAAGTATTTACGTATTTAATCTTCTTTTTATTTGTTTTATTTACAGACAAGTCAGCTAGAGGCAATTAATTGATTTGCAATAAATACAGCTTTGTAACAAACATGAATGTTTAAAATGCCACTTACTTCTTAACTAAAGTTTAATCTTATTTTACAATGATTGTGAAACAAGTTCTAACAACTTATATTAATCACTCTCGTTGGCGCGGATGAGAGCGTAAATGTGGTCATTCGTGTGGGAGGCAACCGGAGAAAACCCACCTGTCAAACACCGTACCATCTCGCATACTGCATGGTAGCTGTGAGAATAAATGGAATTTCATTATAATTGTGTAGTAACAACACAATTCTAATGAAATTCCAGGAAACCAATTTATTTCCAGTTAAAATTTAGAAAAACGCATTAATGAATTGTCGTCCGCTACAATTATTTGAACCATTTACAGATTTTATTTTACCCAGCATGCATTTGCGTATTCTGTTTAAAGGTGCATTTACATAATCCATTTATTAATTCCCATTTAAAGTTGCGTTTACATATTCCATTTAAGGATGCATTTATGTTTTCCATTTAAAAATAGCATTTGCATATTCCATTTAAAATAATATTTGCATATTCCATTAAAAATGGCATTTACATAGAGTGTGTTCGAGTTAGAAAGGTCAAGTAAGATAGTTTACAATTTTGATGTACCGGTGTCATTTAATATCAGACGTGCATTTTACTGGTTTTTATACGATTTTGCGTGTACCTTTCAAGATGTTGCAGGGTTCTCGCTGTCGGTCGACAAAAACTGGCGCTAAAGTTTGTGAAATGGGGAAAATATTTGGCGCAACATATTTTGTCAAATACATGGCTTCAAATATTTATCCGTCAACTATATGGCTCCCAAGTTTTTGCAAATCTGCTCCAAATTTTTTCGATTGGCGAAGACAAAAATCTGTGGTTGGTGCAAAAAGTACTGGTTAACCGCTGGAGCCTGCCCAGGAAAGGTGTTGTTAGGTAAACTGCCCACTGGCGATATCGCCCCAAAAATGGTGCTGGCATAAAAACAAACTGCCCAAATATGAATATTCAGTCACATTGCAGAGTTGTACTATTCATTTAGGAGAAATCTCGTCCAGACTGAACTTTACTTCTGGTCCGGTGGCTGTATAGTTTACACAGGTTTTACTGTATAACGTATTGTTGTTGGTTGTTTAACTTTTGCGGGAATAAAAAAAATCTAACATCTCTAGTCTTCTTTGTATTTATTTTTGCACTGATAATACAACACTGGTCATGTGTACCATCCATGTGATTATACAACACTGACTGATCATACGGTAATAGAATACAGATGGAACATGCAGTAATATATTACAGAGCATACGGTAATAGAATGCAGTAACAGATCATACGGTAATGTAATACAGATGGAACATGCAGTAATATATTACAGAGCATACGGTAATATAATACAGATGGATAATGCTGTAATGTATTACAGATGGAACATACAGTAATATATTACAGAGCATACGGTAATAGAATACAGATGGAACATGCAGTAATATATTACAGAGCATACGGTAATATAATACAGATGGATAATGCTGTAATATATTACAGAGCATACGGTAATAGAATACAGATGGATAATACGGTAATATAATACAGAGCATACGGTAATAGAATGCAGTAACAGATCATACAGTAATGTAATACAGATCTGTAATATATTACAGAGCATACGGTAATAGAATACAGATGGATCATAAGGTAATGTAATATATTACAGATCATACGGTAATAGAATACAGATGGAACATGCAGTAATATATTACAGAGCATACAGTAATAGAATACAGATGGAACATGCAGTAATATATTACAGAGCATACGGTAATAGAATACAGATGGAACATGCAGTAATATATTACAGATCATAAGGTAATGTAATACAGATGGATAATACTGTAATATATTACAGAGCATACGGTAATAGAATACAGATGGATAATGCTGTAATATATTACAGATCATACGGTAATATATTACAGATCATACGGTAATAGAATACAGAGCATACGGTAATATATTACAGATCATACGGTAATAGAATACAGATGGAACATGCAGTAATAGAATACAGATTATACGGTAATAGAATACAGAGCATACGTTAATAGAATACAGTTGTATATGACCGCATGATAATGCTGATTAGACAATAATAGTTTACTTCAGATGAAAGTATCAAAGCAAGACGGTATGTCGCTACATGGTTTAACTAACGATCGATCTACGATATAGTGAATCCAGAATGACTGTAAATGAACACTGGTCAGTGGTGGGTATATAAAATGTCTCGTGAACATCAGCTATCCGGTATGTCCTTCCTCCTGAAAAATACAATGGTTTGTACTTAACAATAAGTGCATTTATTTTATGCTTACCAATGAATTATAGAATTTTATTAGTGAAATAAATAACACATTTTTATATCTCACTGGTTGAATGCAGTGGAACAACACATTTTATTTCACTGGTTGAATGCAGTGGAACAACACATTTTATTTCACTGGTTGACTGCAGTGGAATAATACATTTTATTTCACTGGTTGACAACATAGTACGTACAAACCTACCATTTCCTCTTAACTTAGGAAATGAATTCATATAAGTCTTCAAAGACTTGTTTTCAGATCCTTACAGATAGAGCTGCGACAGTCTATGCTTGTGCTACAACATTTCAGTTATTTCAAAGGTCATCAATTATTGAGTTAAAATAGACTGATTTAAAAAATGATTTAAAAACGTAAACTGTTATTTTGTTTCATTTTTATCACTCGCTTATAAGATGGGAAGCCACTTTGAGACAATAATCTGGTGATAAAAATACCGTCTTATTGGCGGGTAAGTAAGGTAACAAGACATGTTTGTAAAACATATACATAAGACTTGTTTTCAGATCCTTATTACTGTGTGACATATGTAAGTGTATGTAAGCCCTACATTAACAACAGAACATATTGTATACTGTATATGAATACCATTGAAAAAAATAAATACTGTTTAAACCAAGTGTGGCACCTAAACCACTGCTAGTTGAAATGTCGTCAACACAAACGTCTTTGGACTCAAGCTGTCAGCAACGTCATTTATGATCATGTAAACACGATGTTCTAGCCGCAATTTATGATCATGCAAACACGATGTTCTTGCGCAATTTATGATCATGTAAACACGATGTTCTAGCGCAATTTAGCGCATGGTTACATCGTTTTCTATCATAATAGTGAAATCTATACGAGGATATGTGTATATTAGTGTTAGCCTCTCGTGGAAATACATATTTCGTTGATCACGAGATGAAATAAAATCCTATAAGCTTTAAGCTTTCGATTAAATCCATTTTCATTCTGTATACAATAGATACCGTAATCGTCTATGTATAACACGCAGGTATTTTCATCCAAAATAGTATCCAAAAGTCTGCTGCGTCTTATACTCCAGTTTAGAATTAATTTCAAAACCAAGTACTCAAAAATGGCAAATGGCGTATTTTAACAAAGGGAAAGAAGTCCCATACGTGCCGTACTTGTTCCGGATTTCGTTGAGTCTAAATATGTACATTGTGTGTGGAAAATCATTCAAAGTTAAAAATGTTATTTAATTTAAGATAAAATCTAGAAAGGAAATGGATTATTTCAAAATAAAAATCACCAAAAACAATTTTTTATTGAAACACAATAAGCTTTTTTCGCTGGATTTTCTCTGTTTTTTAACTGCGTCTTATACTCCAGTGCGACCTATATATAGACGATTACGGTATGTACTGTACATTATGAATGAATCAATATGTTTAAATAAAATAAAATCCTATCTTAAACACAAATCTTTCTGTTATGATATCCAATGACTGACTTATATAAAAAAAATCTCAAATTTTATTCATTTTAACTGCCCTGTCTGGAGCCTCATTGCACTACGTGACACAACCGCACAACCACTTCTGTTAGTGTTAACGTCCGTAATAAGAAATAGTTTCTGTATAATAAGTTACTTTCTGTTTACTGTTCATGATAGTCAGAAAATAGCTAAAATACAAAAGTACATCTAACCGCGCAGGAATACGAAACTCAAGCAGTGACAGAGAAAATGCCATCTTGTTCGAATCCCACTGGGGGTGTTGCTTGATTTCCTGTGGGGGAAGCAATCAAGCTAGCTTGCTGAAGATCGGTGGTTCTACCCGGGTACCGCACATGAAATACTGCTCGAAGGAACACCCCACGGTTCACCAATAATAACTGGAACGTCGCCATCAGCTGTTGGTGTGACTTTAAGCCAGAAAAACAGAATAATGTTAATACAGTACCGTAACCATACTTACATGTTCCTGGTCGTGCAGAAAGTATGTATCGAGGAGCTCATGAGCCTTGGTGGATATGGTCGTGTTGCTATGGTACTCGAGACCCTCCAGACGGGCCACGCCTTCAAACTTCTCAAACACATTGTTACCCTGCAGTAGACCACAATAAATTCTGGTTTTTCATTCATTTTCATTGACGTTTAATATAATAAAATTGGCAGATCACTCGCTATAAAATCCCGGACATATGATCCCACAAAAGTGAGGACAACCATAAGCTGTATAGTTTTCTGTCCAATTCCTGATTTCAATTGTTGTAAATAACCATGTACATGATAGAAAATAAATATGTTTAAACCAACAAAAAGTGATGGATGAATCCACGCAGTCTAGTCTATTTATAGAACAAATGATTATAATGCATATTCTATTTATAGTACAAATGATTATGATGCATATTCTATTTATAGTACAAATGATTATGATGCATATTCTATTTATAGTACAAAAGATTATGAAGCATATTCTATTTATAGTACAAATGATTATGATGCATATTCTATTTATAGTACAAATGATTATGATGCATATTCTATTTATAGTACAAATGATTATGATGCATATATATGATACTAAATTACAGGCAACTAAGCAACAAATCGGATAATAATAAGCTTTACGCTTTCGATTAAATCCATTTTCATTCTGTATACAATATATATGTACTACATCAATCATGTGCTATGTTACTGTAATTGACCTTTCTGCCGATTTTGATTGACAGCTGGCGTTAGCCAATCGCATCGCACCATTCGCGCACACCCCCGGCAACGGTTTATCGCCACCATCTTGTTAGACAAACAATGCATATTAGACACACTAGTAACGAGTAGACAAATTTGAAAAGGCGTGAATTTTATCGAAAATACGGGTTTAAAATTGTTTTAATGATGTTGAAAATGTGTAGCTTTGGTGTGTGGGTTAGTTATAGTACAAAATTAGTCGATACCCTGATGATCGACGTTAAATTCAACCCATTTCAAAATCCTTGGACAAATCTAAAAGTGTGTATATGAACCACAAAATACCAGACAGCTTATTTAAAAACAATGCATCTATAAAAACACCGACTGACCCCATATAGTCATTCTTTTCTCACAAACACAGCAATCAAATTTAAGCGTGTCACACTGATTATTGGGAGCAATCAACAACAACTTACCCACTAAGTACATCACAGAGACCGCCGAGTTATAATACACTGCTATCAAGATCAAAGTATTTCACATCGGAATTTAGCACTGATTGTGCTAATTGGTCAATTACAAAATGTGTGCACGTAATTATATAATTGATTACTACACCGAGTCATTGTATATCCAAAATTAATGTAAACAGATATATTTGCACAAAAGTAAGTTGAAATTAATTTATTTATACATAATAAAATATTTCGAAACAATATATTCTGCATTAATAGATCTACCGTTCACAAGAGATATGTGAGTATAGTGGTGATTATACATGTGGTTCATACATATTATCGTGGATGGTGGACTAGGGATCAGATAGTAGTAATAGTACCCATGCATGTGCAGAGCTGTGGGGTTCCCATATTAGCTCAGTGAACGTACTGGTGTTCAGTTGTTGGGCCTAATGTTCGAGTCTTCTAGGAGGCATAGGGTCGAGTCTCTCAAAACGGTAGCATATTTCATTTCTTTTGATGTCAAAGTTGACACAATGTGGTTGTTCACTCTTCCGTTGACTGCGCAAGCATTTACCACGAAAACTTAACACGTCCTCAACCGTATATCTGTACTTTAGAGAAATAACCTTCACACCTACGTCTATTATGAGTGGGCTGTTGACAAATTAATCAATTACTGGAGAATATATTATTTTACACACCTTGATGTGTCGGCTCAAACAATTGTGATGCTGGCTTGTATGCCCATGTTTTATCAGCTTTAGAGCTGAGCCGTGCCATATGTCCAAGCCCTTGAATCATGTATAAATATCATGCTCTTCACATCAATTTCAAATTCATTTTAAACAAAACTACATCGTTCGTTCAATTTCATTACAACCATGGCGTCTATTTTTCCATGCGTTTTTTTTTTTTGCTCTCATCACGTTTCCAGCCGTATGCATGCTCTTAGCTGCGATAAGTGCCACCGTTGGAATCATCGAAAATGCGGAATGATTTATTTATTCTCCCCCATTCACTTTAATTAATCTTGATTAGTGGCCTGAAACCTAGATAGATAGTCACTCCTGGTATGGCAAACACACAGCTACATAGTCCCATTCATAATTGTGTCTAATTACCTAAATAGCTAATAATAGCATTATTAGTGCAGTACTATATATATATATAATACGAACCTGTGATTATACGAATGCACTAGTATACGAAACTACCATTAGACGAACAAGGGATTATACGAAATCACCTGAATTCACCTAAAACCCTTGCCTTCTTGTTTTCAACGAGATATTCTTATCTGGGTGAAATAAAACCGAGAAATTCGACGGAATTTTATCTAGATTAACTCGATGCAGGTCTGCGTTAGACGCCATTTTGTTAGATAGCTTGTCTCGCGTGGTTACAGCGAACACCTGTAACTATGGGGGGCGTGCCTAAGTAGCGTTTGCAGAAAGGTCAATTCACTATGTGCAATAATTTGATTGACTAATTTGCCTTTCCGATGTCATATGATTAATTCTAAGGACCACAATGGAAATCTATCTTATCTTATCTTATCCTATCTATCTATCTATCCTGTACATTATGAATGAATAAATATGTTTAAACCAACAAATCGGAGCGCGGCGTAATTCCATTTGAGGTACATCAAATAAATCTATATTTTCCTACAAAAAGTGCTCCATGCAGAGAGGAGACCCATCACCTGAACATAGTACATAAATACACTTGATATTTTTGAAACCTTGGTTGTGTAATGTTAACAGATAACCTGCCGAATACGCAGTTACGATTGTGCCCTTAGGCAAGGCATTTAAATTCCACGTTGCCTCTTCTCTCTCCCTCGTGGCGATGGATTCCTTAAGGAATGAGGTCTCGAGAGTGATTTATATAAGTTGAAATAACTTGTTTCGCAATCGAGCTAAAATAAATTTGTATAAACTAACCTGCCAAATTAATTAGTGCTATGTCGCGTCTGATCAGGATCTATGTTGTTTGCTATTCAGACAAGTGTTTTAGCTCCACTATCTGAATAGCAAACAGCATAGAGCCTGATCAGATAGCACAAACAGCATAGAACCTGATCAGAAGGCAAACAACATAGCGCCTGATCAGAAGGCAAACAGCATAGAGCCTGATCAGAAGGCAAACAGCATAGAACCTGATCAGAATGAGGTCTCGACAGTGATTAATATAAGTTGAAAGAACTTGTTTCGCAATCAAGCTAAAATAAATTTATATATAATCTAATTACCTAACTTTCATGATGGAGCATGCAAAAAAACTGGCAATATGGCTGCCCTATGCCGTTATGTTTCCGAATGTGCAATTAAATGTACTCACTGCCTCTGTTAACCGGAGTATCATCTCACAAAATCCCAGACTCAGATTAAGGACTTCAACATCGTGGGATTTCAGTATGGGTATGACAGCTTGCAGCACGTGATGTTCCAGGAGAAAATCACAAGCTTCTGGTCCATGACAGGCAATGTTGTTCAATACATACAATGCCTGAAACAGGAAACAACAAATTGAGGGTTGTTCCGTGTCTCTCGTCCATGGCAACCGATGATGTTCAATACATACAATGCCTGAAACAGGAAACAACAAATTGAGGGTTGTTCAGTGTCCCTCGTCCATGGCAACCGATGTTGTTCAATACAAACAATGCCTGAAACAGGAAACAACAAATTGAGGGTTGTTCCGTGTCTCTCGTCCATGGCAACCGATGTTGTACAATACAAACAATGCCTGAAACAGGAAACAACAAATTGAGGGTTGTTCCGTGTCCCTCGTCCATGGCAACCGATGTTGTTCAATACAAACAATGCCTGAAACAGGAAACAACAAATTGAGGGTTGTTCCGTGTCTCTCGTCCATGGCAACCGATGTTGTACAATACAAACAATGCCTGAAACAGGAAACAACAAATTGAGGGTTGTTCCGTGTCCCTCGTCCATGGCAACCAATGTTGTCCAACTACTGTTCCAACTGATCGTTCTCTACTAAGTATTGTAGAAATCTCCCACACACAGGAAAGGTAGAATGTGGTCATTGTTGACAGGTTGTCCCTTATAAAGAGGTAATTGCAATGCAAATAGTTTGATGGGAGACATCAACAGTGGCCCTTAAAAACAGGTTTTGAATAGGTGGTCTTTATTTGGTGGTGGTCTTTATAATAGTTTATTCAGAAGCAATCTTTACTTTTTACCTCCAAATAACTTGAGGGGGATGGTGTGAAAAGGAGGGGGTGAGAGGTAAAGATATGGGGGATGAATGGGAGTGGGAGGGTATGAGACTGGGTCAGGGATGACAGTGGGGTGGGAGGTGACAAGATGGTGGGAGATGAGGGTGGTGGGATTAATGGGGGTGGGGAAGAGGGTGGGAAGCTATGATAGGGTGTCACTGGAGGTGGTAGTGGTGGGACTGTGCAGGATGAGAGGGGGTGATAGTGGTGGTGGGGGACGAGAATCTAACAAATACTTTAGAATGGCCTAATTCTACTCACATACCTCTTGCTTAATATCAAATCCAGCGGACAATTTTTCCGTGATATTGTCCAACAGCGGACCAAACGCTATCGATGTTGCAATGCTCGACTCGGCTGTGGACAAAAATAATATATAAAATTTCATACAACAAACAGTATTCTTCCTTTATAGACTTTGTAATTTTCATCAAAAGTTTTGGCTGTCTGGGCTTACAACATACATTTGAATGATCTTGAAATTAAGTTTGAACTTTGTTATTCAAGGGTGAAAACCCTTAAATTTTGATTAATCATTAATATTCCAAAAATGGGGTGAAAAATATTTATCTGGAGCTCTGCTGGTAGCATGTTCACTTCAGGTGCGAAAGGTCTGGAGCCGGTACGAGTGTGCCATTAGGCAAAGGCATTTAAATTCCAAGTTGCCTATTCTCTCTCACTCGTGGAGATGGATTCCATCAGGAATGAGGTCTCGAGAGTGATTAATATACCGGGTATGTTATAAGAACTTGTTTCACAATCAAACTAAAATAAATTTGTATAAACTAAAGTGTCACTCACAGCTATCATGCGTTATGCACTTGCTATAAATTGTAGTCAATTAATGTCACAAACATCACTTGTGTGGAACCTCAGTAGTGTATTATGTTATATTTCGGGTTTTACGCCTGCATCAGCACCATTTTGGGCTATATCGCCGGCGGGCAGTTTACCTAACAACACCTTTCCTGGGCAGGCTCCAACGGTTAACCAGTACTTGGGTGCACCAACCTCCGCAAGAAACTGCCAACTTTTTCATATAAATGAGACACGGCCTGAGCGAGGCTCGAACCCGTGACCATCAGTGATGATAGGTTACAGTGGTATACAAGTCAGCGACCGTAACCACTCGACCACGGAGACGGACAGTAGAGTAATGTACTCGATGTCTGCCCCGTAACTATAGGGTTGTCGGTTGAGCCCCGCCAGAGCAACAGTGGTAGTGTCCTGATGGTGGCAAGACTCTTAGATCCACAGTATCTTTTCTCTCTCCGTCATGGCGCTGTGATTCCACCAGGAATGAGTCAACAAGAGCGATTAGGCCGAACTTGAAAGAGCATGTTTCGCAATCAACCTACACAAAATTCACATTCTTTATCATTACTCTGTACAGTCGAACACGCAAAAAGGTGATGCATACCTGCAATATTTGAGAAGACCCACAGCGTTTCCTTGACGATGTGGTTGATGCTGGAATCCAGGTACAATCCTAGTGTATGTAGCAGTCGGGGGTTGTCTACCGCCTTCAGAGAATACTCCTCCGGTCCGCTACAGATGTTACCTAGGCAACGCAGAAGTGGAGTGACTGCCTGGAAAACAGTTATTTTCTCACTTTTAATACCACAATGTAACCCGATACAACATATTGCAGGCTTAGTAGCTACACTGATCTATCTGCCTTGTATATCTATTTGCACTAATAACAGTTTTGTGCTAAAACGCCACAAATTATAATCTACTCATACAAGATTATTGCCTTACAATTATATCAGATGGTTACCTCTGTCTGAATATTTGGAGGGTAGAGAGTTTTATTAAATGGATATTTAACGAGAGGGTAGAGGGTTTTATTAAATGGATATTTAACGAGAGGGCAGAGGGTTTTATTAAATGGATATTTAACGAGAGGGTAGAGGGTTTTATTAAATGGATATTTAACGAGAGGGCAGAGGGTTTTATTAAATGGATATTTAACGAGAGGGCAGAGGGTTTTATTAAATGGATATTTAACGAGAGGGCAGAGGGTTTTATTAAATGGATATATAACGAGAGGGTTTTATTAAATGGATATTTAACGAGAGGGTAGAGGGTTTTATTAAATGGATATTTAACGAGATGGCAGAGGGTTTTATTAAATGGATATTTAACGAGAGGGCAGAGGGTTTTATTAAATGGATATTTAACGAGAGGGCAGAGGGTTTTATTAAATGGATATTTAACGAGACGGCATAGGGTTTTATTAAATGGATAATTAACGAGACGGCAGAGGGTTTTATTAAATGGATATTTAACGAGGGCAGAGGTTTTATTAAATGGATATTAACGAGAGGGCAGAGGGTTTTATTAAATGGATATTTAACGAGAGGGCAGAGGGTTTTATTAAATGGATATTTAACGAGACGGCAGAGGGTTTTATTAAATGGATATTTAACGAGACGGCAGAGGGTTTTATTAAATGGATATTTAACGAGACGGCAGAGGGTTTTATTAAATGGATATTTAACGAGAGGGCAGAGGGTTTTATTAAATGAATATTTAACGAGAGCAAAAAAGGCAGAGGGTTTATTAAATGGATATTAACGAGAGGAGAGGGTTTTATTAAATGAATATTTACGAGAGGGCAGAGGGTTTTATTAAATGGATATTTAACGAACAAAAAAAAACAACAAAAAAAAAACAACAAACAGAGGCAGAGGGCTTTATTAAATGGATATTTAACGAGAGGGCAGAGGGTTTTATTAAATGGATATTTAACGAGAGGGCAGAGGGTTTTATTAAATGAATATTTAACGAGAGGGCAGAGGGTTTTATTAAATGGATATTTAACGAGAGGGCAGAGGGTTTTATTAAATGGATATTTAACGAGACGGTAGAGGGTTTTATTAAATGAATATTTAACGAGAGGGCAGAGGGTTTTATTAAATGGATATTTAACGAGACGGTAGAGGGTTTTATTAAATGGATATTTAACGAGATGGCAGAGGGTTTTATTAAATGGATATTTAACGAGAGGGCAGAGGGTTTTATTAAATGGATATTTAACGAGACGGCAGAGGCTTTTATTAAATGGATATTTAACGAGACGGCAGAGGCTTTTATTAAATGGATATTTAACGAGACGGCAGAGGGTTTTATTAAATGGATATTTAACGAGACGGCAGAGGGTTTTATTAAATGGATATTTAACGAGATGGCAGAGGGTTTTATTAAATGGATATTTAACGAGATGGCAGAGGGTTTTATTAAATGGATATTTAACGAGAGGGCAGAGGGTTTTATTAAATGGATATTTAACGAGAGGGCAGAGGGTTTTATTAAATGGATATTTAACGAGACGGCAGAGGGTTTTATTAACTTGGAATTAGAGACAAACACCTCAATACTGTATCATATACAAAAGGGAGATAATTCTGCCTTTTAGAAGACTAGGCACGGCTATATAATTCTACCAAGCCACCGTTTTCAATGGGAATCCAGAAACGGTGCTATGCCACAGTGTTTCAAAACAGAAAGTAGAAAAGGTGTACAATTCGTAATTTCAAGAAATGAGCGAATATTCGTTTGGAAGATCATTCGAATATTCGAATGCCAAAATCACAATTTGTTGCCATCCCTAATATATATAAATAAAATAACAAATTCCAGTTTCTTTACAGACGGATCTGTAGTCCAGTGGTAACACACTGGACTGGTAATCCAGGGATCGCAGGTTCGATCGCCTGTCTGACCCTAATAAAATTAACAATCTTTCAGATGGGACGTTAAGCCAAGGTCTCATGTGACGTCATGTCGGTGCTTTACACCGTGCACGTAATAGAACCAGAGGAGACTCTGGAATGGGTCTCTGTCTGGTATCATTGCACTATCCTCCAAAATCTAAAATGACTAATATCTTCAGGAGGCGTCGCTCATATGGGCAACTGGTAGCGATGATAAATAAATGTAAAACAGACACCAGTTTCTTCATTTCTATTTGGAATGGGAATCCTCCGAGATTTAGATATCATTGAGTAAATATTTGAATGAAAAATGTAGTATTATTTGCTTAGAGCTATGATTCCATCATTTTTATGTTGATATCTGAAAATTGTCTGTCATGTTATATATATATATACTTTATCCTTTTCCCTCATAGAAGCACTTCATGACGTCATTACCAATACAACATACATTGACACTTTCCCTCATAGAAGCACCTCTTGACGTCATTACCAATACGACATACATTAACCCTTTCCCTCATGGAAGCACCCCATTACCAATATGACATACATTAGCACTTACCCTCATAGAAGCACCTCTTGACGTCATTACCAATACGACATACATTAACCCTTTCCCTCATGGAAGCACCCCATGACACCATTACCAATACGACATACATTAACCCTTTCCCTCATAGAAGCACCTCATGACGTCATTACCAATACGACATACATTAACCCTTTCCCTCATAGAAGCACCTCATGACGTCATTACCAATACGACATACATTAACCCTTTCCCTCATAGAAGCACCTCATGACGTCATTACCAATACGACATACATTGACCATTTCCCTCATAGAAGCACCTCTTGACGTCATTACCAATACGACATACATTAACCCTTTCCCTCATAGAAGCACCTCTTGACGTCATTACCAATACGACATACATTAACCCTTTCCCTCATAGAAGCACCTCATGACGTCATTACTAATACGACATACATTGACCCTTTCCCTCATAGAAGCACCTCTTGACGTCATTACCAATACGACATACATATGACAATGTAGTAGCCAAACCAATGTTCATTAACCATTTCACTCATAGAAGCACCTCATGATGCCATTACCAATACGACATACATTGACAATGTAGTAGCCAAACCAATGTTCATAAACCCTTTCCCTCATAGAAGCATCTCTTGACACCATTACCAATACGACATACATTGACAATGTAGTAGCCAAACCAATGTTCATAAACCCTTTCCCTCATAGAAGCATCTCTTTACGCCATTACCAATACGACATACATTGACAATGTAGTAGCCAAACCAATGTTCATTAACCCTTTCCCTCATAGAAGCACCTCATGACGTCATTACCAATACGACATGCATTGACAATGTAGTAGCCAAACCAATGTTCATAAACCCTTTCCCTCATAGAAGCATCTCTTGACGCCATTACCAATACGACATACATTGACAATGTAGTAGCCAAACCAATGTTCATAAACCCTTTCCCTCATAGAAGCATCTCTTGACGCCATTACCAATACGACATACATTGACAATGTAGTAGCCAAACCAATGTTCATAAACCCTTTCCCTCATAGAAGCACCTCATGACGTCATTACCAATATGACATACATTGACAATGTAGTAGTCAAACCAATGTTCATAAACCCTTTCCCTCATAGAAGCACCTCATGACGTCATTACCAATACGACATACATTGACAATGTAGTAACTAAACCAATGTTCATAATAAAGGCTAGAATCTCATGTAGTCCCAGTAATATCTATGGAGGTGGGATAGATATGGCGACTACTTATCCACTGCATGATAGCTAAATGGCTGTCATTTGTATGGAGATATAATAGTATATTAACCTAAATCTCTATGAAGTCCCAGTAATATCTATGGAGGTGGGCTAGATATGGCGACTACTTATCCACTGCATGATAGCTAAATGGCTGTCGCTTGTATGGAGATATAATAGTATATTGACCTAAATCTCTATGAAGGAAAGGGTTAAATGGGTGTCATTTGTATGGAGATATAATAGTATATTAACCTAAATCTCTATGAAGTCCCAGTAATATCTATGGAGGTGGGCTAGATATGGCGACTACTTATCCACTGCATGATAGCTAAATGGGTGTCGTTTGTATGGAGATATAATAGTATATTAACCTAAATCTCTATGAAGGAAAGGGTTAAATGGGTGTCGTTTGTATGGAGATATAATAGTATATGACCTAAATCTCTATGAAGGAAAGGGTTAAATGGCTGTCGTTTGTATGGAGATATAATAGTATATTGACCTAAATCTCTATGAAGGAAAGGGATAAATGGCTGTCGTTTGTATGGAGATATAATAGTATATTGACCTAAATCTCTATGAAGGAAAGGGTTAAATGGGTGTCGTTTGTATGGAGATATAATAGTATATTGACCTAAATCTCTATGAAGGAAAGGGTTAAATGGCTGTCGTTTGTATGGAGATATAATAGTATATTGACCTAAATCTCTATGAAGGAAAGGGTTAAATGGCTGTCGTTTGTATGGAGATATAATAGTATATTGACCTAAATCTCTATGAAGGAAAGGCTTAAATGGGTGTCGTTTGTATGGAGATATAATAGTATATTGACCTAAATCTCTATGAAGGAAAGGGTTAAATGGCTGTCGTTTGTATGGAGATATAATAGTATATTGACCTAAATCTCTATGAAGGAAAGGGTTAAATGGCTGTCGTTTGTATGGAGATATAATAGTATATTGACCTAAATCTCTATGAAGGAAAGGGTTAAATGGCTGTCGCTTGTATGGAGATATAATAGTATATTGACCTAAATCTCTATGAAGGAAAGGGTTAAAGTAAGTTTACTAGTTTAAGGTGACTTATAGGTCCACTGGGGCTGGGTGCTACTGTATATATGTGTTGTAATATTGTACTTATAAACTAAATGCACATGTCACTATAATAAAACAGTTTCTTATCTTATAACAGTGAAATTGACCTCCATTTTGATAACTACGCATTTGCTTCCCTTGGTTTATATTGACGCTAACTAAACATGCAATATAATGGCGAGGTTTATATTGACAATAACTTAACATGCAATATAATGGCGAGGTTTATATTGACAATAACTTAACATGCAATATAATGGCGAGGTTTATATTGACGATAACTTAACATGCAATATAATGGCGAGGTTTATATTGACGATAACTTAACATGCAATATAATGGCGAGGTTTATATTGACAATAACTTAACATGCAATATAATGGTGAGGTTTATATTGACGATAACTTAACAGGCAATATAATGGCGAGGTTTATATTGACAATAACTTAACATGCAATATAATGGCGAGGTTTATATTGATGATAACTTAACATGCAATATAATGGCGAGGTTTATATTGACAATAACTTAACATGCAATATAATGGCGAGGTTTATATTGACAATAACTTAACATGCAATATAATGGCGAGGTTTATATTGACAATAACTTAACATGCAATATAATGGCGAGGTTTATATTGACAATAACTTAACATGCAATATAATGGCGAGGTTTATATCGACGATAACTTAACATGCAATATAATGGCGAGGTTTATATCGACGATAACTTAACATGCAATATAATGGCGAGGTTTATATTGACAATAACTTAACATGCAATATAATGGCGAGGTTTATATTGACAATAACTTAACATGCAATATAATGGCGAGGTTTATATTGACAATAACTTAACATGCAATATAATGGCAAGGTTTATATTGACAATAACTTAACATGCAATATAATGGCAAGGTTTATATTGACAATAACTTAACATGCAATATAATGGCGAGGTTTATATTGACAATAACTTAACATGCAATATAATGGCGAGGTTTATATTGACAATAACTTAACATGCAATATAATGGCGAGGTTTATATTGACGATAACTTAACATGCAATATAATGACGAGGTTTATATTGACAATAACTTAACATGCAATATAATGGCGAGGTTTATATTGACGATAACTTAACATGCAATATAATGGCGAGGTTTATATTGACGATAACTTAACATGCAATATAATGGCGAGGTTTATATTGACAATAACTTAACATGCAATATAATGGCGAGGTTTATATTGACGATAACTTAACATGCAATATAATGGCGAGGTTTATATTGATGATAACTTAACATGCAATATAATGGCGAGGTTTATATTGATGATAACTTAACATGCAATATAATGGCGAGGTTTATATTGACAATAACTTAACATGCAATATAATGGCGAGGTTTATATTGACAATAACTTAACATGCAATATAATGGCGAGGTTTATATTG
>CM026403.1:62835924-62878902 GCA_014843695.1 Archivesica marissinica | reverse complement strand
ACATGTAATTATGCCTGTAATCGACAATACTTACATGTATCTCTGCCTGTAATCGACTATGCGCACATATAATTCTGCCTGTAATCGACTATACGCACATATAATTCTGCCTGTAATCGACAATACTTACATGTATTTCTGCCTGTAATTGACTATACCTACATGTAATTCAGCCTGTAATTGACTATACCTACATGTAATTCTGCCTGTAATTGACTATACCAACATGTAATTCTGCCTGTAATTGACTTTACCTACATGTAATTCTGCCTGTAATTGACTATACCTACATGTAATTCTGCCTGTAATCGACTATACTTACATGTAATTCTGCCTGTAATTGACTATACCTACATGTAATTCTGCCTGTAATTGACTATACGTACATGTAATTCTGCCTGTAATCGAATATTACTGTAAATGTAAATTCTTGCTTGTAATGACTCTACTTACATGTAATTCTGCCTTGTATCGACTATACTTACATGTATTTATGCCGTACTCGACGATACTTACATGTAAATTTCATCGCTTGTAATGCTTGCAATATATACTTACATGTAATTCTGCCTATCGTGTACCTGCTTGTAATCGACTATACTTACAGTAATTCTGCATGTAATTCGTAACCCTATACTTACAATTGTAATCTATGCGTACTGTAATGTGATCGACTATACTTACATGTACTTTCTGCCTGTAATTAGACTATATGTACATGTATGGTCTGCATGTAATCGACTATACTTACATGTATTTCTTTCTGTAATCGACTATACGAACATGTATTTCTGCCTGTAATCGACTATACGTACATGTATTTCTGTCTGTAATCGACTATACTTACATGTATTTCTACCTGTAATCGACTATACTTACATGTATTTCTTTCTGTAATCGACTATACGAACATGTATTTCTGCCTGTAATCGACTATACGTACATGTATTTCTGTCTGTAATCGACTATACTTACATGTATTTCTACCTGTAATCGACTATACTTACATGTATTTCTTTCTGTAATCGACTATACGAACATGTATTTCTGCCTGTAATCGACTATACGTACATGTATTTCTGTCTGTAATCGACTATACTTACATGTATTTCTACCTGTAATCGACTATACTTACATGTATTTCTGCCTGAAAACAGACACAATACCGTCAAGTCTGCTTCGATCCGTTTTCAGTACCTCAACTGTAGAATGTAAAGGACTGTGCTCAAGGTTATAACACTTTTGTCATATCTCGAGTTCAAGTGATTTGATTGGTTGATTCTGAAATTACACTCAGCTCTACCAATCATAAGCTTGTGACTGAGTTCAAGATTGGAGAAACGGGTTATAACCGTGGGGCCAGTACATGCTGATGTTATTAAGGTATAGAAACATACAACTCTTTAGTATATGATATAATTATGTTTAACAGAATAAACATATTCATTTCCTCTCATTCATTTGCAGAAACGGCATACGTCAATTTGACTATTTACATATTCATTAATAAATATGGCCGGGACATACAACAATATACATATAATAGCGTTTCATAAGTATACACATGCATACATATAGTCCAGGCGCGTAGCTGCCATTAGGCCAAAAGGCCCGGACCTGCACATCATTTTGACAACAACAAAAATAATATAGAATTGTTATTGCTTTTGATGTACATGTATAGCTAAGCAGAACAGTGTATTGTCATGTTTATTTGTTATAAAAACATGTCCGAATTTGTCTTTTAAATGCAGCAGAATGCGGGAAATTGCATCATAAAAAACAAAAAATTACGGGGGTGCATGCCCCCGGACCCCCTAGCAACCTCGTTCACTACTCTCACTCAACATTCTTTACCCGGGCCTGTACATAATTTGCCTCCTGGCTACGCCCCTGTATACCGAGCACAACAGTAACAACATTTAATACAGATGGATCTGTAGTCCAGTGGTAACACGCTGGACTGGTAATCCAGGGATCGCAGGTTCGATCCCCCGTCTGACCCATTACCAGTCCAATTATATATCATCCGGCGTTGTTTAATGTTCATCAGTTTAGAAAATCGACTTTATTAAATAAGAAAGCAAGTACTCAATGAGTCAATGGAGATATTTATCATGTTTTTTTAAAAATAAACAAATACAAATATTAAATACATTATATATATGCAACACTGCATCGGTAGGTGGGTGGGGTACGGTATCAATATTAAATTGATTATTTTGACTTCAAACGAATACCATGGACATCACTATCGGCTTAGTTCGACGTCACTATCGGCTTAGTTCGACGTCACTATCGGCTTAGTTCGTAACTATCCGTATACTTACGAATGGCATCTGCAGGATTGTACAATGGATCACAAGAAAAGCCAACCTGAGACAGGAAGTCTAGTGGTTCTTTGTGTGCGCCGCCAAAGTAAGCTACCTGCAAATAGTATCGATTGTTTGGCAGTATTATGTATTGATTTTAGTATATATTTCAATACTTTACTTTAGGATAGTCCTCTATCCTTTAATATGTAACGGAATACACGTATGGGTTGTACAAACCAAAAACACTATACAAATTATATGTATATCAAATACATGTATATTCAAATGTTCGTCTATATTGAACTGGTAATCCAGTAATCGCAGGTTCGGGCCAATTCGTGATCTATCATATATTTGATCAGTTTATTAGGTTAACGGTATGTGCTGTTTTGATGTGATAATGGAGGGAATTCCACAAGTGTGACTGAATATATGGTATGGAAGGAAGGCTAAGTACGTACCTGCCCATGTGCTAATAACAGCAATGAGTCGAACATAGAATATATCTGACTGGAGGGCTGGTGGATGGATGCTACAATTGTTTTATTGTACTGAACAGCAAACGCCTTCAGTTGCTTCACAAGTAATAAGGCCGTGCTAGAATCAACACCGGAAGTAGGCTCCTAAAGTTAGACAAATATAAAGTAATCTTAGTTCCGGAAGTAGGCTCCTAAAGTTAGACAAATATAAAGTAATCTTAGTTCCGGAAGTAGGCTCCTAAAGTTACACAAATATAAAATAATCTTAGTTCCGGAAGTAGGCTCCTAAAGTTAGACACATATAAAGTAATCTTAGTTCCGGAAGTAGGCTCCTAAAGTTAGACAAATATAAAGTAATCTTAGTTCCGGAAGTAGGCTCCTAAAGTTAGACAAATATAAAGTAATCTTAGTTCCGGAAGTAGGCTCCTAAAGTTAGACAAATATAAAGTAATCTTAGTTCCGGAAGTAGGCTCCTAAAGTTAGACAAATATAAAGTAATCTTAGTTCCGGAAGTAGGCTCCTAAAGTTAGACAAATATAAAGTAATCTTAGTTCCGGAAGTAGGCTCCTAAAGTTAGACAAATATAAAGTAATCTTAGTTCCGGAAGTAGGCTCCTAAAGTTAGACAAATATAAAGTAATCTTAGTTCCGGAAGTAGGCTCCTAAAGTTATACAAATATAAAGTAATCTTAGTTCCGGAAGTAGGCTCCTAACGTTAGGCAAATATAAAGTAATCTTAGTTTTGTGATTTCGAAGTAATTCATGCATAGAAGCCACCCAGTTAGCTTGCGGAAGGTAGGTGGTTCTACCCGGATGTCCGCTCAGACGGGCACCCTGTGTCCTCTTCTACGAATAATACGTCGCTATATGACCCTAGTTGTTACCATGTTGCGACTTTAAAAACCCAAAGCAAAACAAACAACTTGTTTTACAAGGCTCCGACCGTGTCTCTTTATATTTAAAAGTTAGCAGTGTATTACGGAGGTTGGTGCACCAAGTACTGGTTAACAGCTGGAGCCTGTTCGGGAAATGTGATGTTAGGTAAACTGCCCGTCGCTCAAATGGGCAACCGGTAGCGACGTTAAATAAACTTAAATAAAAAATACACTTGTTCGATTTGTCCAGATTTGTTGAAAGATCAGTGTATCGTTGCTGATTAAAGTTGACATCTAGGGAATGTAGGGTTCTACTCTGCGGTAACGAGTTGAGCATCATACACAGTCACATAATGTAAACGTTTTCATCTAATGTTAAAGCTTTAAAGCGACACTACATCGGTGCAAACGCAAATGTCTGCAGAATGTAATTTGCTATTGTATGGTAGGCCCCTATAATTTTTCCACCAAATATTTGCCTCAAAAACTGAGTATTTCAACAAATAAACAAATGTCGTATACGCGGTTTGTTGACATAACAAAATAATGCAAATAGGGTCGATATTTAC
This sequence comes from Archivesica marissinica, assembly GCA_014843695.1. Taxonomy (NCBI): domain Eukaryota; kingdom Metazoa; phylum Mollusca; class Bivalvia; order Venerida; family Vesicomyidae; genus Archivesica; species Archivesica marissinica. Next base: position 62,874,665 of record CM026403.1, on the reverse strand, counting down.
CGTGAATAACACGGGTTGTGCTACATAGTTACCGTGATATCTCACATGAGTGCCTATGCATATTTATTTGTAGACTAATTTTAATTAGATTATCTCTAAACGAAAGTATCGCGTGTTTAATATTTATATGACTGACTTCAATGACAACAAACGTCAATTCAGGAGCCTGGATGATCGTTATATGAAATCATAATTTCACATTTGGAAGTTTGAATACTATTAAAACACTGTTCAATTGATTAAATGTTAGTGTTCGATGTATTCAGAAGAATGTGCAGTAGCAATGCATTTATATGTGAACAAATGCATTTTATTTGCTTTTTGTAATGTAATGTCGCTTTAAGGGATATCCTGTGCATATACCATTAGACAACGACTAAGTCACATGGTCCAATGAAAAAGCCACATTTCTCACTTCTAAATCGTATAGACGCGACCTATTTATGTACGTTGTCTAAGTCAGATAGATCAACTATTGGCTCGTCGCTTCGCTAGGTGTATATTTCGTTAAGACGAGCCAATTCGTGATATATCCTATACTTATTAGTTGATACTTTTTTCTTTTTATTTGAACAGAACATATGTTTATTTTGACGTATACATAAGATAAAGTTGTAACATCATACGCTATTTCATCATACAATCAGAATGTGTATTTATAAACAGTATTAGTTAAAAGTCTGTGATTTATGAAAATAAATGTTCGTGCAATTAAGCTCTCTGTGATAAGAACATTGCAATCATTGACGATATTGTGATATTTGTAATTATTTTGTTATACAAATTTGTATGCACGTAATGTGTGTACTATGTCATGATGCACAAATACAACTATACTATACTATATAACTTACATGGCAGTCGTGATAGCGCAGTGGATGCGCGTTCGCTTTAGGTGCGAAAGGCCCGGAGTTCGAGCCGTTACGATTGTGCCATTATGCAAGGCATTTAAATTCCACGTTGCCTCTTCTCTCTCTCTAGTTGCGATGGATTCCATCAGGAATGAGGTGTCGAGCGTGATTAATATAAGTTGAAAGAACTTGTTTCGCAATCGAGCTAAACTAAATTTGTATAGAGTAACTTACATCCAGTAGGAGTATATCTGGATCCATTAAAATTGCACACGCAATGCTGGTTCGTTTCTTCTCACCTCCGGACAGTCCACGAATGAATATGTCGCCGACAACTGCAATAAAGCATACAGTGCTTTAATTTCTAATTTAATTGTTTTTAATGTTTATTTAACGTCGCTACCGGTTGCCCATAAGAGCGACGGGTAGATTACCTAACAACACCTTTCTTGTGCAGACTCCGGCGGTTAACCAGTATTTGATGCACTAACTTCCGTAAAAAACGGCCACAGGATTCATATAAAAAGACACGAGTGGGTCTCGAAACCGTGACTATCGGCGATGGTAGGTTACAGTGGTATACAAGTCAGCATGAAAGCAATGAAAGAAAGAACAGACGGAGCTGTAGTCCAGTGGTAACATGCTGGACTGGTAATCCAGGGATCGCAGGTTCGTTCCCCGACTGACCCTAATAAAATTAACAGTCGTTCAGATGGGATTTTAAACCGAGGTCTCGTGTCGGTACTTTACACCGTGCACGTAAAAGAACCAGAGAAGACTCTGGAATGGGTCTCTGTCGGTATCATTGCACTATCCTCCTAAAATCTAAAATGACTAATCTCTTCAGGAGGCGTCGCTCATATGGGCAACCGGTAGCGACGATAAATAAACGTAAAACACACACAGAAAGAAAGAGTTATATTTTCATGTATCATACAGTTTGACAGTTTGGCAGTTTATTTTATTAAATTCCAATAGGCTGTCAAGCCCATGAGGACATACATACATACATATTATATACAGTTAGCGAACAGTGCAAATATAAAGCATACATTTATACAAATGAGCTCCCACAGCCATTTATATCTATGTGTAAATACATGTAATATTTATCTGATATGTGTCTTATAATTAAAGCAAAATAGTTCTTTATTTCTAACAAGGAGAAGATCAAGAGACGCACCAAAATATCATCTATACTAGGCATAAGCAAGCATACACTGCAGCTAGGAACTAATGAACCCCTGTCGGAGGAAAGTTGATAGTTAGTTTTCAATATTTGTTTGATGTTTGGGTATTACAGGCGCGTAGCTAGGCCTAAATATGGATTACGCACCATTCCAGGGGGAGCATTATGGTCTCAGGTGACTATTGCATACTATGAACATCAGCTCCAATCAATATATGTTATCATTCGATCATGTCTGATTTCTTGTGAATGACCAATGTCTGTGTCCCCCTTACGACCCAGTTTTTATTGCATTTTTCGCATTTATATAACTTTTATTTTCAGGAACTGTCAACATTAATCTTACGCACGTGCGTACATGCGTAAGCCTAGCTACGCGCCTGTATTATATATACCTATTTACAATAGAACAGTTCATCCACGCCAACGAGAATGCTAACGGTTGTTTCGCAATTGTTATTATATAAACAATGTTTAAGTTTTGAAATTAAAAGACATGCATTTGAACTGCGAGGCAAAACATATTCCAAAGCAAAGGACATACTTAGATTGTTTTCGTGAAACCGGCGTCAGTTATGGTTCTACTTTTTACTATTTTATTCAACAACTTCGGTTCATAAATATAAGTCCGCCTCCGTGGTCGAGTGGTTAAGGTCGCTGACTTGTATACCACTGTAACCTATCATCACTGGTGGTCAAGGGTTCGAGCCCCGCTCAGGCCGTGTCTCATTTATATGAAAAAGTTAGCAGTTTCATACGGAGGTTGGTGCACCCAAGTACTGGTTAACCGTTGGAGCCTGCCCAGGAAAGGTGTTGTTAGGTAAACTGCCCGCCGGCGATATAGCCCGAAATGGTGCCGATGCAGGCGTAAAACCCGAAATATAACATATATCATAAATATAATGAACTGCAAAAGCATCATATAATATAACACCTATTACATACTGGCGACTCAGAACATCGTTATTATAGGACACGACAATACCAGTTTTACATGAATTTACGATACTTGAAAGTATATTGTCGAAGGTACAAGGATCATACATGTATGTATTCTCATATAATTATAATGGACATGTGTCGGTCTATTCTATCTGCAGAATCTAAATATAAATTTGTATTATTAACAAACACGATCAAGATTCCCTGACAATGTTCTTACTTATAATTTGACGGATTATGCTGATAACAATATATACTCAATTCCAAAATAAAGTGTGCACTTTTGAATTTAGAATATTTCACTATTTAGAAGACGTATCGATTAGAAATTTCGCATAGTATACCTCAAGTATATATGTCATCGATCAATTGCATAATCTACCACGTGGTATGCAAATAATGTCAGTCCAATCTGTGAGACTTGATTTCGCATGATTTGCACGTGCAGCCCGAGGAAAATATACATGTCACCGGAAACTTGTATTAGTGTAATCCTTATATCTTATATAACGGTTAAATCACATTTGAGTTCACATTGGTACACAACGAACATGCCTAGATTGAGCGAAACTCAACGTATCCAAGCATTCTCAACAGGAACAACGTTGACGTGATTCCCTGGCCTGCTATATCCCCGGATATGAACCCAATCGAGCATATCTGGGATTACCTTGGCAGAAGGGTGCGATCCCGAGGAAATATCCACAATCTGAGGGACTTGGCAAACGCCCTCGTGCAAGAGTGGGATAACATCCCTGACGCAGTAATCAGACGTTACGTGCAGTATATGCGAAGTCGAATTGCCGTCTGCATCAACAGCAGAGGTGCGCACACAAGATACTGATCGAAAAAAACCCACCAGAACTGCGATTAAAACAACTTTAAATGCATTATTGAATGTGCCATGATGCTTTGAGTACTTTTGCAACTTTGATTTTAGCACCGTCTCCTTTCTCGCATAACAAAAGCTACTTAAACTGACCGTAACTTAACATCTGATATGTCTGCCATATTCTACAGGGTCTGATCTAAAGTTTGGTACCAAATGTATAGGCCTTCGGTTAAATAGGCGATGAGAAATCACAGAAAACAAAGTGCACACTTTATTTTGGAATTGAGTATACTTAGTTCTGTTTTAGAAAACAGGCATTTATTAAAATTTGAAACGAAGATAATTTTGTTTTCCAAGCTTTGTTATAATTCGCATGAAGGCGCTCTTCTTACCCGTATTCATGCATGTTCGTAGGTCTAACATGTTGATGATTTCGTCAAGTCGTTTCATCTTTTCTGTATGCGCAATGTGATCTGGTAGACGAATCATAGCTGTGAACTACAACATTATGAAATAATGTAAAACATACTCGGGTAATTCCATTCAACTATATTTATAAATAAAGGTCGGGTAATTCCATTCAACTATATTTATAAATAAAGGTCGGATAATTCCATTCAACTATATTTATAAATAAAGGTCGGGTAATTCCATTTAACTATATTTATAAATAAAGTTCGGGTAATTCCATTCAACTATATTTATAAATAAAGGTCGGATAATTCCATTCAACTATATTTATAAATAAAGGTCGGATAATTCCATTCAACTATATTTATAAATAAAGGTCGGATAATTCCATTCAACTATATTTATAAATAAAGGTCGGGTAATTCCATTTAACTATATTTATAAATAAAGGTCGGGTAATTCCATTTAACTATATTTATAAATAAAGTTCGGGTAATTCCATTTAACTATATTTATAAATAAAGGTCGGGTAATTCCATTTAACTATATTTATAAATAAAGGTCGGATAATTCCATTCAAATATATTTATAAATAAAGGTCGAGTAATTCCATTCAACTATATTTATAAATAAAGTTCGGTTATGCTAAATAAGTATTCCTACTCAAACGTTAAAGACATATATTACCTACTTCCAAATCTCACAAAACATGTGTGTATTACGTTTATTTATCATCGCTACCGGTTGCTCAGTTGATAATAAGGATTCATACCCAATGTACATGAAGTTCTTCTAATTTCGTTGAACAAAACTGTAATACCATTAATTTGGTTGTGTTGTTGCAAACATCCTATATAAGATTTCTTTCGTTCTAATCCCTTTCAGTCTACTGCTGATAAATTATATGTAAAATAATCATTTCTTGATTACATGTAAAAAATACTGAAATAAAAAATGCTTAAACTAAATTCTACAACTTACATATAACGTTTCCCACAAAGTAAGACGGGAAAAGAAAACATCTTCCTGGAGAACAAAGCCAAGTCTCCGCCGCAACTGTTTGCCGAATGGTTTCCCAGATAGAGTTACGTCCCCTGCTTGCAAGTGTTGTCTCCCAGCTATTGCATTCAACAGGGTTGTCTTTCCAGCCCCTAGAGTGATAAATGGGAACATGATATTTGTAACCCATTTAGGAAATTATATATTGCGAGAATAATCATGAGTGAGGCAATCAATGGATATGATGTTGATGATACTTTTGCTCACGATGAGTGTGTGTTTTACGTTTATGTATCGTCGCTACCGGTTGCCCATATGGGCGACGCCTCCTGAAGAGATTAGTCATTTAATTTGGAGGATAGTGCAATGATACAGACATAGACCCATTCCAGAGTCTCCTCTGGTTCATTTACGTGCAAGGTGTTAAGGTCCGACACGAGACATCTGTTTAACGTCCCATCTGAAAGACTGTTAATTGTATTAGGGTCAGACGGGGGATTGAACCTCAGATCCATGGATTACCAGTCCAGCGTATTACCACTGGACTACAGATCTGTCTGTAGCTCCGATGACGATGCTGATGATGACGTGCTATACGACACGTACCGATGATCACAAAGAGCGCTTGAATAGACCCCCTTACTACTAATATACTGGTGAAGTTAGTTTATACAATTTTGTTTTAGCTCTAGTGCGAAACAAGTTCTTACAGTTTATAATAATCACTCTGGAGACCTCATTCATGATGGAATCCATCGCCACGAGGAAGAGAGAAGAGGCAACGTGGAATTTAAATACCTTGCCCATGGGCACAATCGTAACGGCTCCAATGTGGCTCGAACTCAGAGCCTTTCGCGCCTGAAGCGAAGTGCTACCACTGCGCTATCACGACTTCCACTATAGATAGGATAATATAAGATGAAAACGATTGTGCAGGTTTCTCACTTGCTACTGAAATAATTCCGTAACAATGTCAGTTAATTATTTCGTATGCGGTGGATAAACACGAGAGGCTTGTATGCTTGAGGTTGTATCCAGAATAACGTAATACATACAGTCCAAACTGTGTTGGTGGTCACCTCTATTCCACATTGTACTATACATTATACCTCTATTAAGCAGCCACCTTCCGTGCTCCCCTGACTGGCTGCTTAACAGAGGTTTAACTGTATAGTGCGTTACCTGATGGTCCCATTATAGCCAAGAAATCTCCGCTACATGCTGTGAACGTAACATGATCGAGGATTGTTGATGTCTTTGTAACAATGGTGACGTCATTCACTCCCAAAACCGTATCCAAGGCAACGGTTTTCATTCTACACTTATAATAATAAAGAAGTAATCATGAAATATACAATAAAACACTAGTGTACGACCTAAATATTTTCCATTGAAGGTTTGCTGTAAATGGCTGATATTAAATGGACTACATAAGGGAAAAAAACCAACCTGTGTTAAAGCTTAAACGTTATTTATTTTACAACGATTGCGAAGCAAGTTCTAACAACTTATATTAATCACTCTCGTTTGCGCGGATGGAAGCGTAAATGTGGTCGTTCGTGTGGGAGGAAACCGGAGTACCCGGAGAAAACCCACGTGTCCGATATGGCGACCACCGTATCATGTATTATAAACATGTAAATTGTACAGTAACGTAATTTAGTTTTCATCATACAATATTTACTTATATATTGGTTCAAACTCTAAATGGATTTTGTTTCCATCGTTTCAAAAAGTTCACTAACAAATAACAACTAATGTTCCTGTATATTAATATTTCAACGGTGAAAATAGGTGCTAGTTAAGTTCTTATAAATTCTAATTCATACACCATTCTTAAAAAATAAATGGTTAATATTTAAAAAGTGTATTTCAATACCTTTAAAATGCAACAAACAAATATTACTAATATTATTGGAATTAAAGAAGTATTGGGAAATTGCCGTTACTTATGTAAATGACCAAAGGCAATGTATTGCTGATAATGCCAATAAACTTGAAACTTGTTAATATGCCATACAAGATGGCCGACAAGATTAGATATGATCAGTGTGTTAGCATGTTGGACGTGTGCATATATTATTATATTTCGGCCATATCGATCAAAATGAACAAACAAAATGTGTCAGTATTTTACTTTACTGTTAATGTGTGTGTTTGACGTTTATTTATCGTCGCTACCGGTTGCCCATATGAGCGACGCCTCCTGAACAGATTAGTCATTTTAGATATTTGGAGGAGAGTGCACTGATACAGACAGAGACCCATTCCAGAATATCCTCTGGTTATTTTACGTGCACGGTTTACAGCACCGACACGAGACTTCGGTTTAAAGTCCCATCTGAAAGACTGTTAATTGTATTAAGGTCAGGCGGGGGGATCGAACCTGCGATCCTGGATTACCAGTCCAGCGTGCTACCACTGGACTACAGATCCGTCTGTATATGAGTTGTGTATCACAGAGTCTATTTAATATGTTGTTTCCAATGTCACACGTTGATTGCTCGATACGAATAACCAATGTTAAACAGGCTAGTTTTATGAAGTACATTGATCACATAACTTTGTGTAACACAATGATGTAATCAAAGGGGTTTATAATGCATGATCTGTGGGTTATAGTGCACTATCGGTGACAGCTCCATGTATTTAGTGTTATACAATCTATTTCCATGAATACGTTCTCGTTCTCTATACCATCTATTTCCATGAATACGTTCTCGTTCTCTATACCATCTATTTCCATGAATACGTTCTCTCGTTCTCTATACCATCTATTTCCATGAATACCTTCTCGTTCTCTACTATATATTTCCATGAATACGTTCTCGTTCTCTATACCATCTATTTCCATGAATACGTTCTCGTTCTCTATACCATCTATGTCCATGATTACGTTCTCGTTCTCTATGCAATATATTTCCATGAATACGTTCTCGTTCTCTATACCATCTATTTCCATGAATACGTTCTCGTTCTCTATACCATCTATTTCCATGAATACGTTCTCGTTCTCTATACCATCTATGTCCATGATTACGTTCTCGTTCTCTATACAATATATTTCCATGAATACGTTCTCGTTCTCTATACCATCTATGTCCATGATTACGTTCTCGTTCTCTATATTATGTTTTTGTAGTATGTACCAATGTGTGATTCTTTAATAGAGGGTTTTCCAATAAATGGCTAATGGTAGCTTGACTTTGGGAAAGGTCGTTCGGGGTGAAGGTTACGACTAGAGTTCTTGCAAGGGAGTGTGCGAGGGGACATGTGAACGCTAGTTTATGGGGTAAGCCCTTGGATGAGCTAACTAAGGATATATGGGTGGTGGACTAGGGAGTATCGATCCCCCGTCTGACCCTAATAAAATTAACAGTCTTTCAGATGGGACGTTAAACAGAGGTATCGTGTCGGTGCTTTACACCGTGCACGTAAAAGAACCAGAGGAGATTCTGGAATGGGTCTCTGTCTGTATCATGCACTATCCTCCAAAATCTAAAATGACTAATCTCTTCAGGAGGCGTCGCTCATATGGGCAACCGGTAGCGACGATAAATAAACGTAAACTAAATCAAATTGAAGTATTGAACGTGTGGATATTGTGTATTGAGCTCATTACGTGTATATGAACACGTGATTTGCATAGCGCTGGAGAATCAGCCTGCGCGCGAATGGTGCAAGAGTTTTTGTGTAATGGGATTACTAGAACTGCTAAACGAGAGACGATGTTTGATATTACATTGTACATGGGGCTGTGTATGAAATGCTATTGTTAATAAAACTGTGACATGATACGGATGATACGTGTTAGTGTGTCACGTGTCGTAGTTTGACATTTGATTGTGTTCAGTGTAATTACACCATCTCATAACTTCCTATATGTACACACGTGTAATAACACCTCGAAGCATTCTGATTGGTTGAGAGTCTATTCCTTATAATTTGCAAATTAACCTTTAAAGTATGCATATTTCTATTTAAAATAGTACTAATCCACTTACCTTTCCTCTACGAGTTCCTATAAACTAATCCACTTTAACTTTCCTCTACGAAATGCTCCTATAATCTACACCACTTTAGCTTTCCTCTACGAAATGCTCCTATAATCTACACCACTTTAGCTTTTCTCTACGAAATGCTCCTATAATCTACACCACTTTAGCTTTCCTCTACGAAATGCTCCTATAATCTACACCACTTTAACTTTCCTCCCACGAAATGTTCCTATAATCTACACCACTTTAGCTTTCCTCTACGAAATGCTCCTATAATCTACACCACTTTAGCTTTCCTCTACGAAATTCTCCTATAATCTACACCACTTTAGCTTTCCTCTACGAAATTCTCCTATAATCTAATCCACTTTAACTTTCCTCCCACGAAATGCTCCTATAATCTAATCCACTTTAGCTTTCCTCTACGAAATGTTCCTATAATCTAATCCACTTTAGCTTTCCTCTACGAAACGTTGCTATATTCTAATCCACTTTCCTCAACGATATACTCTAAGACATGAGTAGATAATGATGCATACTGTAAATACTGATATTATGTTATGCGAAAACAATAACGTTGTGACTGCTTGGTCAACTCTTGTTCCGTTGACCCACAGACGGCAACAAAGAAGGACCACAGGAGTGTGTAGTCAGTCGCGCAGCCTATATTCCCACACATATTCAAAACAATAGAGCCCAGTACGTTTTAACTCTTTCAGCGCCGAATAAATTCAGAGCATTTGCAAACAACATAGATCCAGATCAGCGGCGGCGTAACGCCGCATCTGATCAGGATATATGTTGTTTGCTATTCCGACACGTGTTTCAGCTCCACTATCTGAAGAGCAATCAGCATACAGTCTGAACAAACGGCAAGTTCTATTCTGTCTGATCAGGTTCTCTGAGTTTTGCAAAGTCGCTCTTATGCGACCTTGGCGGTGAAAGAGTTAATACGTTTCTCAGCTATAATTCAATATATAATGCTAAATTGTCAACTCAAGTCATCTACTAAAGACACCTGTTCATCGGAAAATAAAGCCCTTTTAAAAATGAGTGTGTTTGGCGTCAATGTGTGCAGATTAGTTCATTGTATTATACAAATTTATTTTAGATTCATTGCAAAGCAAGTGTATACAGCATTAGATTAAGGAGAATGAAAACACAAGCTCCGAGTATTAAAATAATGGGCTGTCCGATTAGTGCAGTGGTTACGCGCTCGCTTCTCAGAACCCACGTTCGATCCTCGGACTGGGAAGTATGTGAGATGGTACGGTGGTCGCCAGGGTGCTCCGATTTCCTAGGACACAATTGTAACGGCTACAGCTGAGCGCGAACTCCACTCCGGGCATTTCGCACCTGAAGCGAGCGCGCTACCACTGCGATATCACTACTTACACACTCACCCTGGCTAGACTTACAGTACAATCACAACGACATACAGCGACCGGATGACATGGCTTCCACTCATGCCCACCGTGGAAGCTTCTAAAAACTTGTAAACATTACAGGAGCCATTGTTTCTAAACGAAGAGTGTGTTATCAGACTGTATGCAAAGATACAAGTGTCTGTGTGAGCGATCGTAAAATATAAACTTGACATGTGAGCTATTAAGACGTGATGGATAGCAACAGTGGGCCATTTAATACAACCTGTCTGACCTGGCCCCGAGGTCATAAAAATGTTCTCAGATCTCAAACTCAATCTCAAATGATCTGATTGGTTGATTCTGAGTGTTACTGTCCAATCAGACGCTTGGGACTGAGTTTTGAGATTGGAGAATAGTTTTATAACATCCAGGCCATGCATCAATTAGAAACAATGCTGGCTTTTCTATTACCTCCCTTGTCAGATAAAGAATGATTTTATCCCAAATTGTAAATGGGTCCGTCCTTTGTTTTTACTGCTGTTCCCTAACCAGATGTTGTGGTATGATAAACGTGATTTTATCAAAATCGTGTTAATTAATTGATAGCATTGTTTTACAAATAAGTACCCATTGTATATAATGTATGAGCTATGTCGAGATATAGTAATTTATTAATCATAAGAAGCGATAGTGGAATACAATTGCTAGTATGTTGTGCAAAGGAAATAGCGATACAAACAGAGGAAAACACTTTATAGGACATATTTACTTTTAGGGATTATTCAGGGGCAATAACTGACCGATATCTCTCATTAGAGACAGTGTTGGTTTTTCTATTACCTCCATTGACAGTGAAAGTCTTATTTATCGGGAAATGTGTATTTACATGTATATAAATTGTATATAATTTATACAACAGCTGAGATTAAATAATATTTATATCTTTGAATAAGCAACGTCAAGTATATAAATAATATGTACACAAGTATAGGTCATCTCGATACTCTCAGCTTGGTAGGCCTATTGGTGGAGTAAGAACCCTTATACTTCGGAGCAGTATTTCAGGCACGAATTGACACCCTGGTAGAACCACCGACCTTCCGCAATAATTCGACACTCCCAGTGTGAGTTAAGTTAACAACGATGAGAGGCAAGTGAGTTGAAGTCAACTACCCTAACCACTTAGCCACGGAGGCCCCGATTCACAGTCCGTGCTTCGGGGTATTGTATCTACAATCTGATTGGCCAAGTGCATCATGTCTCACATATCATATTGGTAGAATCTCGGTTGAACAAGGGTTTTGTTGAAGCAATGTCATAGTTTCAACTCCCCCGTTCGTCTGTTTTCTGGGTTCCCATTGTCGATTAGATCACCTCGATCAAGCGACCGGAGACTGGTCTGGCTCGCTCAACAGGAACGGTTGTGGTGGTTTACCTTGCTCAGCTTTCCTACTGGAACATTTTGTGACATGTCAACAAAAGTCAAGTAGGGATCGACAGGCCAAGCACTCGAGAAGCCATCGGGAAGCGATTGGTCGAGTTGATCGAGAAACGTTCGTATATATATCTAGTTTGTCGGGATAAAAACATTAGAGATCAGTAACGGATCATTTGGAACATCTACTCGAGTAATACCTGATCTACCTGGTCGGGTCCAGCTCGGGTAGATGTCGAGTAGAGGTCGAATTGGTCGAGTGGTCGTCGGGTGGAAGTCCTGGAACAATCGTCGTGAAAGGTAGTGTGTGGGGGGAGGGTCGTGTACCATCGAGTAGCGGCCGGGAAGAAGTCGTGTACACGCCTACCTCACCAAGCTGTTGATCGAACTTGGTCGGGGAACGGGCCATTATGTAAGTGTTGAATCATGCTTATCGATACTCGATATATTCTAATTATGTATTGAAACTGGCCGCTAGGGTGCAAATCGGGTTGCGCGTGGATTGAGTTATTGTTTATACTGTGGGTCAAATGATATAGTAGACACGGTCAACTCTCAGAAAAGTTAATGGTGGAGGCATGTCATGCTTACGGCTGGCAAACAACAATGTTAGGTGCATTTATATGTTCTCAATCGATCTAGGGGGTTTGACCGACTGTATTTTCAACGGTTATCCTGTAAACGTGACAAATCCAAAATGGCCGCCACCGAAAATTGACAAATTCATTTTGGGTCATAACGTTGGCACACACATAGTAAGAACATAAATGAAACATATTTTTGTCTGTTTTCAGGTACACGGAATCCTTTGAGATAATTATTTAACCCTCAATATACCAATAAATCAATATGGACGCCATATTAGGGCAAATTTGATCAATGATTACTTGCAACTCATACAGATACGTATATTACAATTAGTTCTGTTAGATATGTTAAATAACTTCAATATAATGGCATGGTTCTGATACGGATATATTAACTGTTATACAGTTATATTTATTTTGCTACATTAATCAACTTTGTACAGGAATGAAAATTAGCTTCATAATGAATTATTGCTACATGCACTACATGTATATACATTGCTGCATATCACTAGTATAATGCAGACACGGTTGTCAACATTGCGGTTATTTTATAACATGCTTATATCAAATGGCAACACACGAATAACACGTGTATCGCATTTCCGAACTATGTCCAAAGTGATGATGTTACATATTACATTACTATTTTGCGGTACTAACTGTGCATTGTTACGCCGCATAGAGCTCCTAACCCATCAAGGAGCTCTATGCGTTGTGGCATGACGCATAGAGCTCCCAGGTAGCTCTATGAGTTAGGTCACAACGTATAGAGCTCATAAGAAGCGCTATGCGTTAGGCAAACACGCATATAGCTCCCGAGAGCCCTATCGGTCGAAGGTACACATCAACTTTAAAATGGGTCTTTCAATCTGACGCATAGAGCTCCCCACTTCCGATAATTAAGATGTTGAGATGACTTGCACGTGCACTTGTAAATACAAATGCACGTACGCGTTGTAGGTATTAACACCTAACACCTATTCACACCTACATGATATGGACCGGACACGAAATGTAGGCACTTGACATTTGACCTCAAAGTGCGACCTTGACTTTGAACCTACATTGCTGGAACATGGGTTATGCACGTCATCTCGATGAGGTGAACATTTGACCCAAGTTTCGTGAAAATCCTTCAAGAGGTTTAGGAGATATGGACCGGGCACGATGTGATGGGCGGGCGGAATGACGAATGGACATCGACCAATCCTATAGTCCCCATTACCGGGTCTTCGACCAGTAGGGACTAACAAGCCTTTAATAAAATGAAAATGGGACATAATTCAGTAAGTACAACACAGATAGATAGTTATGGTTATTGCGCTCTGCACTCCGCCTCATTGCCCTCTATCACTGCTTCAAGTTTCTTTTTATTACCTTCAATACTTTTCGAGTTATGCTCCGGACAAGCACATACTAAGGAAAGAGGTAGCCATATAAGCAAGTTGCTTTCTCCTCAATCCTACATGTATTTTCTTATTGTGATCATTATACTATGTATATTTATTGAAATAAAATATTGTTTAAACTAAGCACATAATAAGGTGAAAAGGGGAGATAATTCAGTAGGTACATCACAGATATTTATTGTTCTCGTGCTCTATACACCGCCTCATTTCCCTCTATCACCGTTTCAAGTTTCATTAGATTTCATTCAATACTTTACGAGTTATGCTACAGCAAGCATTTAATAAAGTGAAAAGGGAGATAATTCATCAATGACAACACAGAGAGAGTTATGGTTCTTGCGCTCTGCTCTCCATCTCATTGCCCTCCATCACAGATTCAAGTTACATTTGATTTCCTTCTATGCTTTTCGAGTTATGCTCCGGACAAGAAGTACCCGGACGAACGAACGGACGGACGGACGAACGGACGGACGAACAGACAAAGTGGCAACTATATGCTCTCCCTTTGGGGAGCATAAAAATAGTCAGTAGTTTAATATGTTTTAGTAGTTGACAACAGAGGAGCTCAATGCGGGACAATCGGGAATATTGACGCATTGAAGCTCTATCGGACAGGAGCTCTATGCGGTTCTTTAACGACACATAGAGCTCCTCGAGGAGCTCTATGGGTTAGGAGCTCTATGCGGCGTAACAGTGCATCCTTACGAGATCCCAACCCATATATGTTACAGTGGGAATAAATGGAGAAGGCACGTGAACTTGTATCCTGTCACTTGCTTAGTAATGGCTTAGCATGATGTGATGTCGTGTTTCATCCGATATTGTAGGTTGAGCTTACAATAACATTAGAAAGAAATATATTAAAATTACCATAATATATCTAGTGTTTTCAAATTCGTATCTTTAATGCAATCTCGCAACAATAATAATATAGCCAAATTGGGGAAATAGCATTTGTACTGAGACGAGCATGGTTTAATTAAGAAATGATACGAAGCGACTTACTTCTAATCATTTTAGACGAGAATCAAAGGAGTATTTTCTTCAAACGCCGTGCATTTGACTTGCGAAATTTCCTCCCGCGTAAGGGGTGATGACGTTATTTTTTATGGAAAATATCAATCTAGTGCATAAATGAACAAAAGTTGTAACTGATCAATAATTTTATTTATTTTGTCAAATAAAACTGTACAGAATAGTGACTGAAAAGTTACTTAGCAGAAAAACAAGACGGACAAGAGATTATCTGATTCTAAAAATAGCTCACTTCCGCGAATTCCCACGGTAGTATTTACAAACATCACGTGACTTTCATTCATAAAACTTTACACGCATTGTATAAATGGAATAGCCAAAACACGGTGCGCGCAGCACAGTTCAAGGTAGGTATATCGCAGAATAACCCGAGGTAGATTTTACTCTACAAGTATGTATGCTATTAGCTGGGTCGTGTTAGAATTACAATTAAATGTAACTTGACTGTGTTTATAATTATTATACTATTTAAACTGAGTTCAACCTCCTTTATTTGGATTTCTACAAGATACTTTAAATCAGAGTCCATAGTGTCGTACTCATATACTTAAGCGCTGTAATGTCTAAAAATAGTGGGAATGTAAATTATAATGTATTATATGCATAGTAGGTATTGTCAGTACTGTATATGATTTCTCATATTGACATATTTTCACGTGAATGCGTTTATGTATATAAATGTTGTACAATGATGAACTTTTAAGTTCAAATTGGAAAATAAAATTTCTTCTTCTAATTCAAATATATTTATTTATTTAAAGCTGTTTGGATTAACACGAAACGTATAAGAGCAGTTATTTTTCACTTCTACATTAGTTTTACATTGTATTTCCGATTTAATAATTAATTAACTTGATTATTAGTATGCTATGTTTGATGTGTTTAAAGTGTGTGGAGATCGAATGCATCCAATATTTTTTAATTTATTTAACCATATTTTATTGCAAATCAATAGTACACAATTATATCATATACATAAAGATACAACACATAGCATGAAAATACAAATTATTTGGGCCACAAGTTTTAACAATAAAAGCATCCAAGCCTACCGTAGTTCATACCCCGGTGGAAACTATTAAGCCGCGATTCATTCATTATTTTACATTAATTATTGCTTTCAAAGACACAAAAGAAGATATACACTTTGCATTTAAAATGCATTTAGTCGAGATTGGCGACTTACCGTGTGCCGTACCTGGTAAATAGATCATCCTTTGAACAGCGTAAACCTCAACGCATGCATTTACTTGCGAGGAACGCTGCATAGGACGCAGCATGCGCATGTCCGCAACGTCGACTGCGCATGTCAGCTGCATATCATTAGTGAGGAAATTCATACGAAAATGGACATAATCAGGGCACATACGTTCATCGAAGGAAATGCAATAGAGATGCGAAAATATATGTGTTTTAGAATAATGTTCAGTTGGATCCACATAGACAAGAACGTGTTAACTAGGCCTTAACATGCCCATTAGCAACACAGTTCAAGTCCATAGTGTCAGTGGCGTATCTGTATACACGCAACATCAATGTTTGAGAGGTGTCATATTGGCGCGCAGGTAAGTGTGATAACGTGTTCATGGAACGCACTGCGTTAAACGAGACTGGTATCAACGTTTGTGTTTTACGTTTATTTATCGTCGCTACCGGTTGCCCATATGAGCGACGCCTCCTGAAGAGATTAGTCATTTTAGATTTTGGAGGATAGTGCAACGATACAGACAGAGACCCATTCCAGAGTCTCCTCTGGTTCTTTTACGTGCACGGTGTAAAGCACCGACACGAGACCTCGGTTTAATGTCCCATCTGAAAGATTGTTAATTTTATTAGGGTCAGACGGGGGATCGAACCTGCGATCCCTGGATTACCAGTCCAGCGTGTTAACAAATGGACTACAGATCCGTCTGTGGGTTGTATTAACATGTTCGTAGTAAGTCATTATTCTTCTGGAGTTCAATGAGAGACATCGGTCAGTTACTGCCCCTGAATACTTCCTAAAATTATGTAGGTCCTCTGCTTTATTCGTTAGTTTATACACACTTATTTTAGCTCGATTGCGAAACAACATAGGCTGTCCGATTAGCGCAGTAGTTAGCGCGCTCGTTTCTCACCAATGTGACCCGGGTTCGATCCTCGTTCCGGGAAGTATGTGAGATGGTACGATGGTCGCCAGATCGGACAGGTGGGTTTTCTCCGGTTTCCTCCTATACGAATGCCCACATATACGCTTTCATCCGAGCCAACGAGAGTGATTAATATAAGTTGTTGGAACTTGCTTCGCAATCGTTGTAAAATAAATAAAGTTAAAAAAACATTCTTTCAAGCTATATTACTTAATCTACCATCATAATATAATAGGATCGTATTTGTCACAAATGGCAAATAAAACAACACACCTTCCAGTCAAGCGCTACATATGAAGACATACGTGATGATCTTTTTTGACTGGGCACAACTTCTTCAAATGGTTCTGAAGCACTCTTAGACAGAAACTTGTGGTGATATGAACTTTGATATGTTGTCCTGCTAGCCATTTGTGATTTGGATAACATGTTGTAGTAATTGATTATCTACATGGTCATTTCTAATTCCACATGCCTTCAATAAATTGTCACGCTTTAACAGAGTTGAAGATGCGCATGGGGTTTTCTTTCCATATTGTTCATGCCTTCAATAAATTGTCACGCTTTATCAGAGTTGAAGATGCGCATGGGGTTTTCTTTCCAAATTGTTCATGCCTTCAATAAATTGTCAAGCTTTAACAGAGTTGAAGATGCGCATGGAGTTTTCTTTCCAAATTGTTCATGCCTTCAATAAATTGTCAAGCTTTATCAGAGTTGAAGATGCGCATGGGGTTTTCTTTCCAAATTGTTCATGCCTTCAGTACATTGTCAAGCTTTAACAGAGTTGAAGATGCGCATGGGGTTTTCTTTTCAAATTGTTCATGCCTTCAATAAAGTGTCAAGCTTTATCAGAGTTGAAAATGCGCATGGGGTTTTCTTTCCAAATTGTTCATGCCTTCAATAAATTGTCAAGCTTTATCAGAGTTGAAGATGCGCATGGGGTTTTCTTTCCAAATTGTTCATGCCTTCAATAAATTGTCAATCTTTATCAGAGTTGAAGATGTGCATGGGGTTTTCTTTCCAAATTGTTCAGAACAAAATACACAAACTACACAAAATACATCATTTTTTTAATGTTGATTTTGTATTTCTCTTCTTTTCTATGTTCTACATGTTCAATTGGACATATCTGAAATTCTGTCCAAAAACCGACCGTGGGTGTATGTCACACTGTCACGAAATGCCGAGCTTCAACATTGTTGCCATATTGCATGCAGCAATTGTTATGATCGATCTATATAGTTAGTTCAAAATATGTAATAAAATCAAGTTTATATAATATGTATGTATGTATGTTCCATTAATGTCAAACCCCTTGCGGGGACCTAGGCATGTATTCCTGGACAGGCTTAGCCGATCTAAGTGGTTAACCAGTACTAAGCAATGTGTGTGAGGTGCCTTGCTCAATGACATTACATACGTGGCCTGACCGAGTATCGAACTTGGGACCGTTCGATTCCAAATCCGACGCTCTACTACTAGACCACGGACGCCATAATATTGTAACACTCCAACACCGTTTGATCTAAAGCCATATATTGAAATATCAGTGGGTGGGGTACGTTGACCCTCGAAATTAGTAAATATTTTATTTGTCCGACTTTTCAAATATAAAATCTTAAATATTTGCAATGCTTATGTTTATGTGATATATAATAGTACTATATAATATGAAACTTTCAATTAATTATTCAACATAAACTAACATTGATACCAATTTACATGCTATATGGTAGTTTAGAATTTTAACCAAAAATGGAAATAGGTGGGTGTAGAAAACGTGCAATACAATGTTGTACCACGGCTTGGGCAACTGCAACATGCAGTTCCACATACTATGTGGTAATGTGGGTACTGGTACCCCTTAAATATGCTAGTTATTGGCTAGTTGCTGCAGTACTATTACTCTTGATACCTCATTCCTGATGTAATCCATCGCTACGAGGGAGAGAGAAGAGGCATGTGGAATTTAAATGCCTTACCTAAGGGCACACTCGTAATGGCTACAGCTGGGCTCGAACTCCGGGCCTTTCGCACCGGAAGCGAACGCTCTACCACTGCGCTATCACGACTTCCACGACCAATGCATAGTTAAAATGATGGATTATCTGTTAAAATGCCGGTAGCCTGGGAACAGGCGTAGATATATATTTGCCTGGTCAGTCAAATAAATATATTTTAACACCGACACTATTAATTGCGCCGTATTGAGCTTCCGATCATGTCATTTTGCCAGAAGTTAAAAAGTGAAAAATCGACAGACTGGAACCCAGGCTAAAATGCCGGAAGTGGTCTCTAGTATTTCTTTGTTTTGTAATTGTGGTCTAACATCGCAACTTAGGTCATATGGCGACTCTCCAGTTATTTGTTGGTGGAGGAAGACCCCGTGTGTCCTTCCGAGCAGTATTTCGGGCGCTTTGGTAGAACCAACGACCGTCCACAAGTCATTCGACACTCCCAACGGATTCGAACCTACTATGATGAGTGGCAAGTAGACGACCTGAACCACTCTTACACGGCGGAACCTGATCTGGTAACAGACAATTGTTACTGTAACCATACGAAAATCCTGATACATTCCCAGAGAGTAATAGTATACATTTAATATAAATTCTGAAATTCGAGTTTATGAACAGTGCGTGCCGTTGTCGTGGAGGTCCCTATGGAAACATCTAGTTTTGTCAAATTCACAACTGAAAACATTAAGAATAATAAGTATTCAAATATGTAATGTACATGTAATGCGAAACATATACAGATAAACCTGTGCTAGTGGTCACCCGTATTAAGCAGTCAGTTTCCAGAATCCTAATATGTTGTTTAGTAAGCAGTAGCCTGTGCTAAGCAGCCACATTATATGATTGCCTTGGTTGACTGCTTAACACAGGTTTGACTTTACAATGAAAGGATGCTCTAACTAGACGTTTGGATAATCAGCGATTTCGCTCAACATTTGGTCGAAACTTGGAATAATTGAAGCCAATACTATTAAAGCGACACTGCATTGGTGAAAAAGCAAATTTCTACAGAATGTATTTTCCTATTATATGGCATAAATGTTTTCCAAATATTTGCCTCAAAAGCGGAGTATTTCAAGCAATAAACAAACGTCGTATACGACGTTTGTTGACATAAAAAATAATGTAAATAGGGTCAACATCCATGCGTAATGTACTGTGTATATCCTGAATAACACGATTTATGGTACAGCTTTACCGTTATATCTCACCTTTTGTGCCTGTGCATATTTAATTTTTAGACTAATATCATGATTTAATATATCTCTAAACGACAGTAGCACGCGCTTGGCAGGCCTATAGACTCAACTAATAAACAATATGAAATCCTATTTTTACTTTTGAGAGTTTGTATATCACAAAAACACTGTGTATGTATAGAAAGATAGTGTTCGAATTATTTGTGAAGCATTTGTAGTAGCAATGCTATTTATACGTAACATGCATTTTCTGGGCTATTTGCGATGTAATGTTGCTTTAACCATATTTGAACAAAATAAAAATGAACAATATACTAACATATTTTCGTAGAATTGTCCATCACTGCCACATAGTCTGGCTCCTCCGGCTGTACAATTGATATACATCACATCCAAACAGAAGATGTCCAGGGCTATTTGACTACCATCCACTGGTGGCGGGGTACTTGCCGGAATCACGCATGCGCCAGCATGTGCTACGCTGACATTATTCTGATTACAGTAAGCCTTAGCTAGGTAGCAACTGAAGATAATTAAACATACCCAGTAAATAGTTCAGCTAGATAGAAAGAAGGGCCTCCTTGGCAGGGTGGTTAGCTTAGTTTATACAAATCTATTTTAGCTCAATTGCGAAACAAGTTCTTACAACTTATATTAATCACCCTCGATACATCATTCCTGATCGACTCCATCGCCACGAGGGAGAGAGACGGTGCAATGTGGAATTTAAATGCCTTGCATAAGGGCATACTCGTAACGGCTCCAGCGGGGCTCGAACTCCGGGCCTTGCGCACCTGGAGTGAATGGGCTACTACTGCGCAATCATGACTTCCACATACTTTACACGCTTGAATGCCTTGCATAAGGGCATACTCGTAACGGCTCCAGCGGGGCTCGAACTCCGGGCCTTGCGCACCTGGAGTGAATGGGCTACTACTGCGCAATCATGACTTCCACATACTTTACACGCTTGAATGCCTTGCATAAGGGCATACTCGTAACGGCTCCAGCGGGGCTCGAACTCCGGGCCTTGCGCACCTGGAGTGAATGGGCTACTACTGCGCAATCATGACTTCCACATACTTTACACGCTTGAATGCCTTGCATAAGGGCATACTCGTAACGGCTCCAGCGGGGCTCGAACTCCGGGCCTTGCGCACCTGAAGTGAATGGGCTACTACTGCGCAATCATGACTTCCACATACTTTACACGCTTGAATGCCTTGCATAAGGGCATTACTCGTAACGGCTCCAGCGGGGCTCGAACTCCGGGCCTTGCGCACCTGAAGTGAATGGGCTACTACTGCGCACTCATGACTTCCACATACTTTACACGCTTAGGAGTTAGCTTGTATAAAATATATCGGAACATAATATATTACCTGTTTGCATATGTGTGTCCGTCTGTACCACACATCGAACTGTTAAGACGGTTAGCACAGTCTAATGATATTATAAAGTGGCAGTAATCGCCGGCCACAAGGCGCGTAAATGGAAAACCTGAAAACAATAGGCATCATCATCATCATCATCATCATCATCATCATCATCATCATCATCACATCATCATCATCATCAATCATCATCATCATCACCATCAATCATCATCGACACCACCACCACCACCATCATCATCATCATCATCATCATCATCATCACCACCACCACCATAAACCACCACCACCATCACCACCACGACCACGACCAACACACCCTACCACCACTACTACCACCACCACCACCACCACCACCATCATCACCATCGTCATCAACAACATCCATCATCATCATCATCATCACCACACCACCATCGCCGTCATCAAATCATCACTACCGCCATCTTCACCATCATCATCATCCATCATCATCATCAGCAGCAGCAGCAGCAGCAGCAGCAGCAGCAGCAGCAGCAGCAGCAGCAGCAGCAGCAGCAGCAGCAGCAGCAGCAGCAGCAGCAGCAGCAGCAGCAGCAGCAGCAGCAGCAGCAGCAGCAGCAGCAGCAGCAGCAGCATCATCATCATCATCATCATCGCCATCAATCACCGCCGCCGCCGCCGCCACCACCACCACCATCATCATCATCATTATCATCATCATATCTAATTATTTCCAGCGAGTTACTGCCCCTGTTACTGTCGTTGTGATAGTTGTTTACTTTGCACGAATGTTATCAAGTTTTATCTGTTTCTTATAATTGTTAGATTCCTAAATCCAATAGAATATATACATTACTGTATAAAATTACAATTAATTTTGATTTATCATACAGCAACATCTGGTTTGGGAATTGGAGCCGTTACGACAAGGTATTTAAATTCCACGTTGCCACTTCTCTCTCCCTAATTACGATGGCTTCCATCAGGAATGAGATCTCGAGAGTTATTAACATAAGTTGCAATAACTTGTTTCGCAATCGAGCTAAAATAAATGTGTGTAAACTATGCATTCCGGGATAAATCAGACTGTATCTGCCAAGGGAGGTAATAGACAAACCAGCACTGTTTCATTATTTATCGACCATATGTCAATACAGTCAAACCTGTCTTAAGCACAGGTGGCTGCTTAATAGAGGTCAAATGCATAGTAAAACAACATATAGGGAATCTTGAAATTGGCTGCTTAATACAGATTGGCTGTTTAATGGAGGTGACCACTAACACAGGTTTGACTGTACTGTAATATAGATCAAAATCACCGACCTTTGTTATTTGCTTATAATAACATCGTACTCACTGATTGCTAAAACGACAAGTAAATCGACGGAGAACATTATCCACTGTTGCTCACACGGCAAGTGACGAATGAATGGAAATAAACACGAACTCAAGATAAGGGAGGTACACGTGTTATTCTAGACTTTATACTCACGATTTCGCAACATTTAGCTTAAAGGAACACCAACGACGAGAAACATATTCTGAAGGTCCGGGCATGCAGATTTCCACAGCAATCTAAATAGGCCAACAAATGCATAACGAGTGGAGTGGGTATGTATATATGTTCCATTAATGTCAAACCCCTTGCGGGGACCTAGATATGTTTTCCTGGGCAGACCTAGCCGACCTAAGTGGTTAACCAGTACTAAGCAATGTGTGTGAGGTGCCTTGCTCAATGACACTACATACGTGGCCTGAGACCGAGTATCGAACCCGGGACCGTTCGATTCCAAATCCGACGCTCTACCATTGGACCACGGACGCCACGGACGGTATTAGCTTGTCTGCGGCCACATATCTCACCATACAATCATATAATGTTATAGTCAGTGTGCCTTTTCGTCTCTGTGTATAGACATTTTATATTAAATTGTGCATCATTTTGCAAATATACATCGAAATTTGAACGTCTAAAATGTTCGTTAAGATGCGTTAGACGCTCTAGGATTCAAAATTGTCCCGGGGAAGCATTTCCACGGACCCCTCTGGCACGACTGTACATTCGGTACTCAATTTATTAGTCGGGCCTTGTTTTCAACTCTAGAAAACGTAGACAAACTGGAAAAATCGCGTAGCCAAATTACTCCTACCTCAATCAGAGACTTTATCTGCCAAGGGAGGTAACAGAACAGCCAGCGATGTCGCTTATTGTTTATCTGTCTAGGGAGGTAACATAACAGCCAGCGATGGTGCTCATTTTTATCTGCCAAGGGAGATAAGCGATGTCGCTCATTGTTTATCTGCCAAGGGAGGTAACATAACAGCCAACGATGTCGCTTCATTGTTTATCTGACAAGGGAGGTAACAGAACAGCCAGAGTTGTCGCTTCATTGTTTATCTGCCAAGGGAGGTAACATAACAGCCAACGATGTCGCTTCATTGTTTATCTGCCAAGGGAGGTAACATAACAGCCAACGATGTCGCTTCATTGATTATCTGCCAAGGGAGGCAACAGAACAGCCAACGATGTCGCTTCATTGTTTATCTGCCAAGGGAGGCAACAGAACAGCCAACGATGTCGCTTCATTGTTTATCTGCCAAGGGAGGCAACAGAACAGCCAGCGATGTCGCTTCATTGTTTCTTTTTCTCAATTAGGCCTTATCAGTACAATCACGATAACTTTGACCCTTGATTGTAATGGATATATAGCTATATATATACATATATATATATATGTTAGACGATGGCATCTGTATATAATAATGTTTTGGTATATATATTTATGTTCTCGATGACACTTTGTAAGTACATGTTTGTAATATCAGATAAAGACGTGCTTTAATGTAAATAGTCAACGCTCGAACGTTAAAGGAAAAGGAAAAAATATTAAGTCGTAGGTTAATCTAGAATAATGAACCTAAATAAGATATAATGCGGTGAAATATTATTTAACATGTTTACTTATTTTAGTGTCAATGGCGTATGTTTTCATTATTTTGGCTAACATGCTGATACTTTTTATGTAGATATGACGTTGTAGCTACTCACAAATATTCAAAATGGCAGCCATTTTGAATAATATTTCAAACTTTTCAAATTCCCAAATCCTGAGAGGCACGGCATGATTTTCTCATAGCAATGATACATTTGATTTTAAAAGTGCTTCAGTGACATATTGGCTACGGTCGTTGATTTACCCCACCCCCACTCCCACACCCACAGGCAGCGATGTATGTTCGGATTTCACTTGGAGCGTTGAATTCCTTTCTGTGAGGACGTTATCCATCTGGTTTTCCGGAACTGATGATCGTTGTTTCTACGTTGGTAGCCATTCGTGCCTGAGATGCTGCCCGCAGCAGGGCAACTGAGATGGTGCTCACAGCGAGCAACTGAGATGGTGCTCGCAGCGGGCAACTGAGATGCTGCTCACAGCGGGCAACTGAGATGGTTGCTCACAGCGAGCAACTGAGATGGTGCTCGCAGCGGGCAACTGAGATGCTGCTCGCAGCGGGCAACTGAGATGCTGCTCGTAGCGGGCAACTGAGATGCTGCTCACAGCGAGCAACTGAGATGGTGCTCACAGCGAGCAACTGAGATGGTGCTCGCAGCGGGCAACTGAGATGGTGCTCGCAGCGGGCAACTGAGATACTGCTCGCAACGGGCAACTAAGATGCTGCTCGCAGCGGGCAACTGAGATGCTGCTCGCAGCGGGCAACTGAGATGCTGCTCGCAGCGGACAACTGAGATGCTGCTCGCAGCGGGTAACTGAGATGCTGCTCGTAGCGAGCAACTGAGATGCTGCTCGCAGCGGGCAACTGAGATGCTGCTCACAGCGGGCAACTGAGATGGTGCTCACAGCGAGCAACTGAGATGGTGCTCGCAGCGGGCAACTGAGATGGTGCTCGCAGCGGGCAACTGAGATGCTGCTCACAGCGGACAACTGAGATGGTGCTCGCAACGGGCAACTGAGATGCTGCTCACAGAGGGCAACTGAGATGCTGCTCACAGCGGGCAACTGAGATGCTGCTCACAGCGGGCAACTGAGATGCTGCTCACAGCGGACAACTGAGATGGTGCTCGCAACGGGCAACTGAGATGCTGCTCACAGCGGGCAACTGAGATGCTGCTCACAGCGGGCAACTGAGATGCTGCTCACAGCGGGCAACTGAGATGCTGCTCACAGCGGGCAACTGAGATGCTGCTCACAGCGGGCAACTGAGATGGTGCTCGCAGCGGGCAACTGAGATGCTGCTCACAGCGGGCAACTGAGATGCTGCTCACAGCGGGCAACTGAGATGGTCCTCGCAACGGACAACTGAGATGCTGCTCGCAGCGGGCAACTGAGATGCTGCTCACAGCGGGCAACTGAGATGCTGCTCACAGTGGGAAACTGAGATGCTGCTCACAGCGGGCAACTGAGATGCTGCTCACAGCGGGCAACTGAGATGCTGCTCACAGCGGGCAACTGAGATGCTGCTCACAGCGGGCAACTAAGATGCTGCTCACAGCGGGCAACTGAGATGCTGCTCACAGCAGGCAACTGAGATGGTGCTCACAGCGGGCAACTGAGATGGTGCTCGCAGCGGGCAACTGAGATGCTGCTCACAGCTGCAACTGAGATGCTGCTCACAGCGGGCAACTGAGATGGTCCTCGCAAAGGACAACTGAGATGCTGCTCGCTGCGGGCAACTGAGATGCTGCTCACAGCGGGCAACTGAGATGCTGCTCACAGCGGGCAACTGAGATGCTGCTCACAGCGGGCAACTGAGATGCTGCTCACAGCGGGCAACTGAGATGCTGCTCGCAGCGGGCAACTGAGATGGTGCTCGCAGCGGGCAACTGAGATGATGCTCGCAGCGGGCAACTGAGATGCTGCTCACAGCGGGCAACTGAGATGCTGCTCACAGCGGGCAACTGAGATGCTGCTCACAGCGGGCAACTGAGATGCTGCTCGCAGCGGGCAACTGAGATGCTGCTCGTAGCGGGCAACTGAGATGCTGCTCGCAGCGGGCAACTGAGATGCTGCTCGTAGCGGGCAACTGAGATGCTGCTCACAGCGGGCAACTGAGATGCTGCTGGCAGCGTGTACCTGGGTTGTTTCGACATCTATATTATAGATGGAGAGTCGCCGTATGACCTAACTGTAGTCGTGACGTTGTGTGTGTTTTACGTTTATTTATCGTCGCTACCGGTTGCCAATATGAGCGACGCCTCCTGAAGAGATTACACATTTTAGATATTTGGAGGATAGTGCAATAATACAGACATATCTCTTCTGGCTTAAAGTCCAATCTGAAAGACTGTTAATTTTATTAGGGTCAGAGAGGAGTCGAACCTGCGATCCCCGGATTCCCAGTCCATCGTGATAACCACTGGACTACAGATCCGTCTGTTCTGTTAAACCCCCAAGACACAGTAAAACAAACAGTGTATATAGAAACTGCTAATGGTTGCTTGCAAATACATTTATATAACATAGATTGATTGGTTCCTTGCATATACATTAATGTAACATAGATGGAATGGTTCCTTGCATATACATTTATATAACATAGATTGAATGGTCGCTTGTATATACATTTATATAACATAGCTTGAATGGTCGCTTGTATATACATTTATATAACATAGATTGAATGGTCGCTTGTATATACATTTATATAACATAGCTTGAATGGTCGCTTGTATATACATTTATATAACATATATTGTATGGTTGCCTACATTTATATAACATAGATTGATTGGTTCCTTGTATATACATTTATATAACATATATTGTATGGTTGCCTACATTTATATAACATAGCTTGAATGGTTCCTTGTATATACATTTATATAACATAGCTTGAATGGTCGCTTGTATATACATTTATATAACATAGATTGAATGGTCGCTTGTATATACATTTATATAACATAGATTGATTGGTTCCTTGTATATACATTTATATAACATAGATTGATTGGTTCCTTGTATATACATTTATATAACATAGATTGAATGGTCGCTTGTATATACATTTATATAACATAGCTTGAATGGTCGCTTGTATATACATTTATATAACATAGATTGAATGGTCGCTTGTATATACATTTATATAACATAGCTTGAATGGTCGCTTGTATATACATTTATATAACATAGCTTGAATGGTCGCTTGTATATACATTTATATAACATAGCTTGAATGGTCGCTTGTATATACATTTATATAACATATATTGTATGGTTGCCTACATTTATATAACATAGATTGATTGGTTCCTTGTATATACATTTATATAACATATATTGTATGGTTGCATACATTTATATAACATAGATTGATTGGTTCCTTGTATATACATTTATATAACATATATTGTATGGTTGCCTACATTTATATAACATAGATTGATTGGTTCCTTGTATATACATTTATATAACATATATTGTATGGTTGCCTACATTTATATAACATAGATTGATTGGTTCCTTGTATATACATTTATATAACATAGATTGATTGGTTCCTTGTATATACATTTATATAACATAGATTGATTGGTTCCTTGTATATACATTTATATAACATATATTGTATGGTTGCCTACATTTATATAACATAGATTGATTGGTTCCTTGTATATACATTTATATAACATATATTGTATGGTTGCCTACATTTATATAACATAGATTGAATGGTTCCTTGTATATACATTTATATAACATGAATGGTTGCTAGGCGCGTAAAACAGACACACTGCGTCACCCAACTGCCTAAATAGTTAATTCCGGTGCACAGAACGACAAACCATGTTTTATTCGAAAATAAAGAACGCAAATACACATATTATTTCGATTCCAACACGACCAAAATATGTAAAAAGCGCAAAAAATAGTTGGTGTTATTGTTCATGTGTAAATGACGTCACAAAACTACACAAATGCTAGTAAAATGACAATATTTTATTGCAGATTTAAACACGCTAAATTCCTTCTGTGCGTATACAAACTGTCGAGCCATGTTAGAATAGTTATGACGTCGGAAGCCAAAATTCAACATTGCTACAACGTTAGATAGCATACGTTCAATACATCTTCGTTATAGGACGTTGTTACAACGTTAGATAGCATACGTCCAATACAACGTCGTTATAGGACATTGTTACAACGTTAGATAGCGACGTTCAATACAACGTCGCTAGAGGACGTTGTTACAATGTTTCATAGCGACGTTCAATACAACGTCGTTATAGGACGTTGTTACAACGTTAGATAGCATACGTCCAATACAACGTCGTTATAGAACGTTGTTACAACGTTAGATAGCATACGTTAAATACAACGCCGTTATAGGACATTGTTTTTTGTTTTTTTTTTTTTTTTTTTTTTTTTTTTTTTTTTTTTGGAGCCACGTTTAAGGTCCGTTATTTTCCTCGTCGTAGGTAGCAAGGGGTCGAGGCCATCCCACTTGTACCTTACAAAGAACATAGTAATGAAATTTGTACAAAACAGTTAATTTACATATGTATACAATACATTACATAATTCAATATATAAGAATGTTATGTTTAGACAAAGCATGTGAAAAAACAGAGAAAATTAACACAAAAAATAGAAAAATAATAGTCTTGTCTAAATATAGGACATTGTTGCAGCGTCAAATATTGTACGTGTGTTACAACGTCTTGTGTTTGCTGGGGTGCATATCATGTATTGTTGATATGCTATTGTACAATGCCCATGTTTTCCTGTATGCTTTCCAATGAATGAGTTTTCTCAGTGAAAGAATACTCCATCGTCCACTGTTTTCTAACAGTGAAATGTGGCATTTTCTCTGTCACTGCTTGAGTTTCGTATTACTCCGCGGTTGGATGTACTTTTGTATTTTAGCGATTTTCTGATAATTATGAATCATAGTTAATTATAAAATAGTAAATTCTAATGAATTTGTTTATTCTGTAGTTTTTAATTTTGACAGCAAGCAGACACTAACTTGAAACTACACCGGTGTCATATAGAATATTGACCCGCCAAAATAATGACCCGCGGGTCATTATTCTATAGGAAAAAGTGACCCGCGGTTCCATATTCTATTATAGAATAATGACCCCCTTATAGAATAATGACCCCCCCCCCATCCCCAAAGCCTACAAAAACATTGTTATCAATATATTTTATTAATAATTGCATAAGCTATACAATTAACAATTATCAATAAAATTATATTGAATTTATGTATGAAAAAAGACATACACTCAACTTAATTGGTATTTGAAACAATGCAGCTCAAAATAAATACCATAAAATAGCACAGTACTAACCATTCTTA
Source organism: Archivesica marissinica (assembly GCA_014843695.1). Lineage (NCBI taxonomy): Eukaryota > Metazoa > Mollusca > Bivalvia > Venerida > Vesicomyidae > Archivesica > Archivesica marissinica. The sequence goes on along the minus strand of CM026403.1, from coordinate 62,844,560 downwards.
TCATATTCATGCATGTTCTCTTAAACTTTCCAGAAAATATATAATATGCTGTTAACCATTATAATTCTGACTGGTGTGGCTAACTAATTTTTCCACAGGTGTGAAAATCGCCATATTAAAGCAATAAAACCTTATTGTTGGAGCACTGCAATCAACTGTGACACTTCCTGTGTTACATGTTTTATATCATTCATAATACATAATATTTTATTATTGTATGAGCAAGGACAGATACCATTATGTTTTATAACGTGTGCCTCTCAATGCAAGAAACTTTTCCATGCCATAGAATAATGACCCCCCTATGATTACACAGTAAGAGTGAGAGTGGTCACTTTTCCATGCCGTAGAATAATGACCACCTGTATGTATGTAAACTATATGAGAGAGGGGGGAGGGTCACTTTTCCATGCCATATAGAATAATGACCCTCCTGTATATTAACTATATGAGCGAGGTGGGGTCAATTTTCCATGCCATATAATAATGACTCTCTGTATATTAACTATATGAGTGAAGGGGGTCACTTTTCCATGCCATAGAATAATGACCCCCATGTATATTAACTATATGAGTGAAGGGGGGTCACTTTTCCATGCCATAGAATAATGACCCCCTGTATGTAAACTGTATGAGTGAAGGGGGTCACTTTTCCATGCCATAGAACAATGACCCCCTGTATATTAACGATATGAGTGAAGGGGGGTCACTTTTCCATGTCATAGAATAATGACCCCCCTGTATATTAACTATATGAGTGAGGTGGGTCACTTTTCCATGCCATAGAATAATGACTCCCCTGTATATTAACTATATGAGTGAGGTGGGTCACTTTTCCATGCCATAGAATAATGACCCCCCTGTATATTAACTATATGAGTAAAGGGGGGTCACTTTTCCATGCCATAGAATAATGACCCCCTGTATGTAAACTATATGAGTGAAGGGGGTCACTTTTCCATGCCATAGAATAATGACCCCCTGTATATTAACTATATGAGTGAAGGGGGTCACTTTTCCATGCCATAGAATAATGACCCCCCTGTATATTAACTATATGAGTGAAGGGGGGTCACTTTTCCATGCCATAGAATAATGACCCCCTGTATATTAACTATATGAGTGAAGGGGGGTCACTTTTCCATGCCATAGAATAATGACCCCCCTGTATATTAACTATATGAGTGAGGTGGGTCACTTTTCCATGCCATAGAATAATGACCCCCCTGTATATTAACTATATGAGTGAGGTGGGGTCACTTTTCCATGCCATAGAATAATGACCCCCTGTATATTAACTATATGAGTGAAGGGGGTCACTTTTCCATGCCATAGAATAATGACCCGCCTGTATATTAACTATATGAGTGAGGTGGGTCACTTTTCCATGCCATAGAATAATGACCCCCTGTATGTAAACTATATGAGTGAAGGGGGTCACTTTTCCATGCCATAGAATAATGACCCCCTGTATATTAACTATATGAGTGAAGGGGGTCACTTTTCCATGCCATAGAATAATGACCCCCCTGTATGTAAACTATATGAGTGAAGGGGGTCACTTTTCCATGCCATAGAATAATGACCCCCTGTATATTAACTATATGAGTGAAGGGGGGTCACTTTTCCATGCCATAGAATAATGACCCCCCTGTATATTAACTATATGAGTGAAGGGGGTCACTTTTCCATGCCATAGAATAATGACCCCCCTGTATATTAACTATATGAGTGAAGGGGGGTCACTTTTCCATGCCATAGAATAATGACCCCCTGTATATTAACTATATGAGTGAAGGGGGGTCACTTTTCCATGCCATAGAATAATGACCCCCCTGTATATTAACTATATGAGTGAGGTGGGTCACTTTTCCATGCCATAGAATAATGACCCCCCTGTATGTAAACTATATGAGTGAAGGGGGTCACTTTTCCATGCCATAGAATAATGACCCCCCTGTATATTAACTATATGAGTGAGGTGGGTCACTTTTCCATGCCATAGAATAATGACCCCCCTGTATATTAACTATATGAGTGAGGTGGGGTCACTTTTCCATGCCATAGAATAATGACCCCCTGTATATTAACTATATGAGTGAAGGGGGTCACTTTTCCATGCCATAGAATAATGACCCCCTGTATGTAAACTATATGAGTGAAGGGGGTCACTTTTCCATGCCATAGAATAATGACCCCCTGTATGTAAACTATATGAGTGAAGGGGGTCACTTTTCCATGCCATAGAATAATGACCCCCATGTATATTAACTATATGAGTGAAGGGGGGTCACTTTTCCATGCCATAGAATAATGACCCCCTGTATGTAAACTGTATGAGTGAAGGGGGTCACTTTTCCATGCCATAGAATAATGACCCCCTGTATATTAACGATATGAGTGAAGGGGGGTCACTTTTCCATGCCATAGAATAATGACCCCCTGTATATTAACTATATGAGTGAGGTGGGTCACTTTTCCATGCCATAGAATAATGACCCCCCTGTATATTAACTATATGAGTGAGGTGGGTCACTTTTCCATGCCATAGAATAATGACCCCCCTGTATATTAACTATATGAGTGAAGGGGGGTCACTTTTCCATGCCATAGAATAATGACCCCCTGTATGTTAACTATATGAGTGAAGGGGGTCACTTTTCCATGCCATAGAATAATGACCCCCTGTATGTAAACTATATGAGTGAAGGGGGTCACTTTTCCATGCCATAGAATAATGACCCCCCTGTATATTAACTATATGAGTGAAGGGGGGTCACTTTTCCATGCCATAGAATAATGACCCCCTGTATATTAACTATATGAGTGAAGGGGGGTCACTTTTCCATGCCATAGAATAATGACCCCCCTGTATATTAACTATATGAGTGAGGTGGGTCACTTTTCCATGCCATAGAATAATGACCCCCCTGTATATTAACTATATGAGTGAGGTGGGTCACTTTTCCATGCCATAGAATAATGACCCCCCTGTATATTAACTATATGAGTGAAGGGGGGTCACTTTTCCATGCCATAGAATAATGACCCGCCTGTATATTAACTATATGAGTGAGGTGGGTCACTTTTCCATGCCATAGAATAATGACCCCCTGTATATTAACTATATGAGTGAAGGGGGTCACTTTTCCATGCCATAGAATAATGACCCCCTGTATGTAAACTATATGAGTGAAGGGGGTCACTTTTCCATGCCATAGAATAATGACCCCCCTGTATGTAAACTATATGAGTGAAGGGGGTCACTTTTCCATGCCATAGAATAATGACCCCCTGTATATTAACTATATGAGTGAAGGGGGGTCACTTTTCCATGCCATAGAATAATGACCCCCCTGTATATTAACTATATGAGTGAAGGGGGTCACTTTTCCATGCCATAGAATAATGACCCCCCTGTATGTAAACTGTATGAGTGAAGGGGGTCACTTTTCCATGCCATAGAATAATGACCCCCTGTATATTAACTATATGAGTGAAGGGGGGTCACTTTTCCATGCCATAGAATAATGACCCCCATGTATATTAACTATATGAGTGAAGGGGGGTCACTTTTCCATGCCATAGAATAATGACCCCCTGTATGTAAACTGTATGAGTGAAGGGGGTCACTTTTCCATGCCATAGAATAATGACCCCCCTGTATATTAACTATATGAGTGAAGGGGGGTCACTTTTCCATGCCATAGAATAATGACCCCCTGTATATTAACTATATGAGTGAGGTGGGTCACTTTTCCATGCCATAGAATAATGACCCCCTGTATGTAAACTATATGAGTGAAGGGGGTCACTTTTCCATGCCATAGAATAATGACCCCCCTGTATATTAACTATATGAGTGAGGTGGGTCACTTTTCCATGCCATAGAATAATGACCCCCTGTATGTAAACTATATGAGTGAAGGGGGCACTTTTCCATGCCATAGAATAATGACCCCCTGTATGTAAACTATATGAGTGAAGGGGGTCACTTTTCCATGCCATAGAATAATGACCCCCTGTATATTAACTATATGAGTGAAGGGGGGTCACTTTTCCATGCCATAGAATAATGACCCCCCTGTATATTAACTATATGAGTGAGGTGGGTCACTTTTCCATGCCATAGAATAATGACCCCCCTGTATATTAACTATATGAGTGAGGTGGGTCACTTTTCCATGCCATAGAATAATGACCCCCCTGTATATTAACTATATGAGTGAAGGGGGGTCACTTTTCCATGCCATAGAATAATGACCCCCTGTATGTAAACTATATGAGTGAAGGGGGTCACTTTTCCATGCCATAGAATAATGACCCGCCTGTATATTAACTATATGAGTGAGGTGGGTCACTTTTCCATGCCATAGAATAATGACCCCCTGTATGTAAACTATATGAGTGAAGGGGGTCACTTTTCCATGCCATAGAATAATGACCCCCTGTATGTAAACTATATGAGTGAAGGGGGTCACTTTTCCATGCCATAGAATAATGACCCCCCTGTATATAAACTATATGAGTGAAGGGGGTCACTTTTCCATGCCATAGAATAATGACCCCCTGTATATTAACTATATGAGTGAAGGGGGGTCACTTTTCCATGCCATAGAATAATGACCCCCCTGTATATTAACTATATGAGTGAAGGGGGTCACTTTTCCATGCCATAGAATAATGACCCCCCTGTATGTAAACTATATGAGTGAAGGGGGTCACTTTTCCATGCCATAGAATAATGACCCCCTGTATATTAACTATATGAGTGAAGGGGGGTCACTTTTCCATGCCATAGAATAATGACCCCCCTGTATATTAACTATATGAGTGAAGGGGGGTCACTTTTCCATGCCATAGAATAATGACCCCCTGTATGTAAACTATATGAGTGAAGGGGGTCACTTTTCCATGCCATAGAATAATGACCCCCCTGTATATTAACTATATGAGTGAAGGGGGGTCACTTTTCCATGCCATAGAATAATGACCCCCTGTATATTAACTATATGAGTGAGGTGGGTCACTTTTCCATGCCATAGAATAATGACCCCCTGTATATTAACTATATGAGTGAAGGGGGTCACTTTTCCATGCCATAGAATAATGACCCCCCTGTATATTAACTATATGAGTGAGGTGGGTCACTTTTCCATGCCATAGAATAATGACCCCCTGTATATTAACTATATGAGTGAAGGGGGTCACTTTTCCATGCCATAGAATAATGACCCCCTGTATATTAACTATATGAGTGAAGGGGGTCACTTTTCCATGCCATAGAATAATGACCCCCCTGTATGTAACTATATGAGTGAAGGGGTCACTTTTCCATGCCATAGAATAATGACCCCCTGTATATTAACTATATGAGTGAAGGGGTCACTTTTCCATGCCATAGAATAATGACCCCCCTGTATATTAACTATATGAGTGAAGGGGGTCACTTTTCCATGCCATAGAATAATGACCCCCCTGTATATTAACTATATGAGTGAAGGGGGTCACTTTTCCATGCCATAGAATAATGACCCCCTGTATATTAACTATATGAGTGAAGGGGGTCACTTTTCCATGCCATAGAATAATGACCCCCCTGTATATTAACTATATGAGTGAAGGGGGTCACTTTTCCATGCCATAGAATAATGACCCCCTGTATATTAACTATATGAGTGAGGTGGGTCACTTTTCCATGCCATAGAATAATGACCCCCCTGTATATTAACTATATGAGTGAGGGGGGTCACTTTTCCATGCCATAGAATAATGACCCCCCTGTATATTAACTATATGAGTGAAGGGGGGGTCACTTTTCCATGCCATAGAATAATGACCCCCTGTATATTAACTATATGAGTGAAGGGGGTCACTTTTCCATGCCATAGAATAATGACCCGCCTGTATATTAACTATATGAGTGAGGTGGGTCACTTTTCCATGCCATAGAATAATGACCCCCTGTATGTAAACTATATGAGTGAAGGGGGTCACTTTTCCATGCCATAGAATAATGACCCCCTGTATATTAACTATATGAGTGAAGGGGGTCACTTTTCCATGCCATAGAATAATGACCCCCCTGTATATTAACTATATGAGTGAAGGGGGTCACTTTTCCATGCCATAGAATAATGACCCCCTGTATATTAACTATATGAGTGAAGGGGGGTCACTTTTCCATGCCATAGAATAATGACCCCCTGTATATTAACTATATGAGTGAAGGGGGTCACTTTTCCATGCCATAGAATAATGACCCCCCTGTATATTAACTATATGAGTGAAGGGGGTCATTTTCCATGCCATAGAATAATGACCCCCCTGTATTAACTATATGAGTGAAGGGGGTCACTTTTCCATGCCATAGAATAATGACCCCCCTGTATTAACTATATGAGTGAAGGGGGTCACTTTTCCATGCCATAGAATAATGACCCCCTGTATATTAACTATATGAGTGAAGGGGGGGGTCACTTTTCCATGCCATAGAATAATGACCCCCCTGTATGTTAACTATATGAGTGAAGGGGGTCACTTTTCCATGCCATAGAATAATGACCCCCCTGTATATTAACTATATGAGTGAGGTGGGTCACTTTTCCATGCCATAGAATAATGACCCCCCTGTATATTAACTATATGAGTGAAGGGGGCACTTTTCCATGCCATAGAATAATGACCCCCCTGTATATTAACTATATGAGTGAGGTGGGTCACTTTTCCATGCCATAGAATAATGACCCCCTGTATATTAACTATATGAGTGAGGGGGGTCACTTTTCCATGCCATAGAATAATGACCCCCTGTATATTAACTATATGAGTGAAGGGGGTCACTTTTCCATGCCATAGAATAATGACCCCCTGTATATTAACTATATGAGTGAAGGGGGTCACTTTTCCATGCCATAGAATAATGACCCCCCTGTATATTAACTATATGAGTGAAGGGGGGGGGTCACTTTTCCATGCCATAGAATAATGACCCCACTGTATATTAACTATATGAGTGAGGTGGGTCACTTTTCCATGCCATATAATAATGACCCCCCTGTATATTAACTATATGAGTGAAGGGGTGTCACTTTTCCATGCCATAGAATAATGACCCCCCTGTATGTTAACTATATGAGTGAAGGGGGTCACTGTTTCATGCCATAGAATAATGACCCCCTGTATATTAACGATATGAGTAAAGGGGGGTCATTTTTCCATGCCATAGAATAATGACCCCCCTGTATATTAACTATATGAGTGAGGTGGGTCACTTTTCCATGCCATAGAATAATGACCCCCCTGTATATTAACTATATGAGTGAAGGGGGTCACTTTTCCATGCCATAGAATAATGACCCCCTGTATATTAACTATATGAGTGAAGGGGGTCACTTTTCCATGCCATAGAATAATGACCCCCTGTATATTAACTATATGAGTGAAGGGGGTCACTTTTCCATGCCATAGAATAATGACCCCCCTGTATATTAACTATATGAGTGAAGGGGGTCACTTTTCCATGCCATAGAATAATGACCCCCCTGTATATTAACTATATGAGTGAAGGGGGTCACTTTTCCATGCCATAGAATAATGACCCCCTGTATATTAACTATATGAGTGAAGGGGCACTTTTCCATGCCATAGAATAATGACCCCCTGTATATTAACTATATGAGTGAAGGGGGTCACTTTTCCATGCCATAGAATAATGACCCCCTGTATATAACTATATGAGTGAAGGGGGTCACTTTTCCATGCCATAGAATAATGACCCCCTGTATATTAACTATATGAGTGAGGGGGTCACTTTTCCATGCCATAGAATAATGACCCCCTGTATATTAACTATATGAGTGAAGGGGGGTCACTTTTCCATGCCATAGAATAATGACCCCCTGTATATTAACTATATGAGTGAGGGGGGTCACTTTTCCATGCCATAGAATAATGACCCCCTGTATATTAACTATATGAGTGAGGGGGGGTCACTTTTCCATGCCATAGAATAATGACCCCCTATGTTTAACTGTATGAGTGAAGGGGGTCACTTTTCCATGCCATAGAATAATGACCCCCTGTATATTAACTATATGAGTGAAGGGGGTCACTTTTCCATGCCATAGAATAATGCCCCCTGTATGTAAACTATATGAGTGAAGGGGGTCACTTTTCCATGCCATAGAATAATGACCCCCCTGTATATTAACTATATGAGTGAGGTGGGTCACTTTTCCATGCCATAGAATAATGACCCCCCTGTATATTAACTATATGAGTGAAGGGGGGTCACTTTTCCATGCCATAGAATAATGACCCCCCTGTATATTAACTATATGAGTGAGGGGGGTCACTTTTCCATGCCATAGAATAATGACCCCCTGTATATTAACTATATGAGTGAGGGGGTCACTTTTCCATGCCATAGAATAATGACCCCCCTGTATATTAACTATATGAGTGAAGGGGGTCACTTTTCCATGCCATAGAATAATGACCCCCTGTATATTAACTATATGAGTGAAGGGGGTCACTTTTCCATGCCATAGAATAATGACCCCCTGTATGTAAACTATATGAGTGAAGGGGGTCACTTTTCCATGCCATAGAATAATGACCCCCTGTATATTAAC